>CM076584.1:1292935487-1293336819 GCA_034641835.2 Pinus albicaulis | reverse complement strand
GTTATTAATAATTTATTTTTTATTTTATTTATATAATAAATTAGATGTAATTAGTGTTAAGTATATTATTTAAAAATTACTAGAAATTAGTTTTATGGAAATGATCATAAATAAATGATTTATTTAAGCAATTGAATTTCAAAAAAATAATATCAAATATAATACAATTTTAAAAACCCTTCAATACTTAAATACATATATTATTATTATTGTTAAAAAAATTAAAACATGTTGTATGGTTATTGTATTGTTGTATGGTATATCCTCATGGTTTAAAGCTTCCGATTGGTCAATTCTCTCCATATTCTAATAATGAAGTAGTCCATGGTGAGGAGCATAGAGATGATGAAAACACAAACCGATCAAGATGTGAGGGAGAGTGTTACCGATACTTCTGTTTCATCTCGTAGGGAACCCTCAAGGTGAATGAATTAAGAATAAGTGAGACTTCTTTATGTATTTTATGTATTTTAATGTTAAGTTAATATGAATATTAATAAATTTAAAAATTTTGATTTTAATATTAATATTGAGGTGAATATAATGTTAATTTTTAGTAATTTGTTAGCCACCTATAATATTTTGTTATACCAAAAGGTGGCTAAGATCTTTTTTTGAGCCTCCAAGGAACAAATTTTATCACTAAAAAATTGTTGGCTCTTGAAGTCTCTTTAAGGCCTCATGCCTCCGTCCCAAATCCTCATTTGTTGTCCCATTTTATACCCGTAAAAATCGCTGATTTCGTATAACAAACTACCGAAGAAACCATCATTTTCTTCCCTTTTTTCTCCATATTATTCCTTTACTTTTCATAACTCTCTTCTTTCCATTTATGAAAAATTCCCCTTTCATAGTTAAAAACTCACTTTTAACTATTCAAACCCCCAAATCCATTTAAAACTTTGAAACTTTTCATGGAAAACAAGTTTTATTGCTATGGACCTAAGCCCCTTTGGGCTAAAGTCCTAAACCACTTCCCCCCCACATGCCCATGTGTTAAAACCAAACGCCAAAGTTTTTCGCGCTAATCGCATCGCAAATATCCACGAGTGCATGACTTTGAACCATTACAAAGCTCCGATTGCGATTAGCCTTTCATATAAAACCCCCCGATCATATTATTTCCTCATATAACCATAGAGCCCGTAATCGGGCGATAAACCATTGAAAAAATCCCTCTCCGATCAATATTTTCCTTTGTAAACCCAAAAACCCACTTTTCCGAAAAGTTTTAAGTTAAAAACTTAAAACCACGTGATAAATATAAATGGGTTGATTGAAAAGAGTCGATTGCGCAATCGCAATCGGAAGCAACACAATGGGTTGATCGGAAAGACCAGAGCTCAACGGCCCGATTGCGATTGGCCCTTGTCTTTATACTCCCGGGCATATTACATTCCATGAAAACCACCCCGCCCCGCAATCGGGCACCTTTTTTCCTTTTTTTACTTATATATTTTCCGCCCGATCCATTATAATCGTTTTCATTGCAAAAACTTTGGTTTTCATATGTTTAAATGTTTTTCCGCCGGTGCGTAGGTCGAAGCAATCATGACCGTTGATCTAGTCCTTCGATCCAACGGTCCGCGCACAATCGCATTGCGACTTTTTCCCGTTGCGCAATCGCATGCCCATCTCTGCGACCTCCGATTGTGATCCCTCCGATTCATTCCCCCGCCATTGATCCGGTCCTCGTATCAACGGCACGCACTAATCGGAAGTTCAAATCGCATGCATTTTTGTTTCATCCCCCGATTGCGATGGCTCCGATTTAATCCTAGCCGTCCATCCTCATGAAGATCCAATGGTCCTTATTCCTCCGATCACAAGTCTTGTCCCCCATTTCGAAAACCCTCCGATTCATCTTTCGCCGTCGATCCGATCCGTCGACATCATCACACCGCTTAATCGCATTGAAATTTACATCGCATGCACTTGCTCGCTTCCCTCGATTGAGATCCTCCGATTAGATCCGGACCGTCCACGTGTCCAGTATCGGACGGCTCCAAAACCACCGCGCCTATTTCTTCTCCCCGCTCTCATTTTCCCCGTTTTGCGCCGATCTCCACCATTAGATATTTTTATCCGACGGCTACGCTCCCCCCGCCATCTCGAGCAGCTTAAACCTATTTTTTGCAGGGATTTCTTAATTGTTTTGTGTTTGATGCGTGTGTTCTAAATGGTTTTCCATCGTATAACGAAGAAATGCCAAGAGCCGGGAATGGCGATTCTCATGCCCTCGTTTCATTAAAAGAAGCCATCCGCGGGGCTCCATTCCATGTTTCGTCGCACTTCATGAGTACCGATGCCGCAAAGCCCAAGGGCAAGGGTCTCAGACACCGACAAGACATCGATTTTAATTCAAACACACGCTAAAGAGTATAAGTTTGAAGACAGAAGCACAAAGCAGATGAAGATTGAAGACAGCTTTTATGGGGATCACAAACTAAGACAGCTTATCAAAAGCCTAATCCCCAATCTAAAACACAGCTTTAAAGGAAAACCAAAAGTGTTTTATCAGAAGGAAAGCCTATCGCCACATCCGAGGCAAATTGATTCCTCACCACCACCGAGCCACCCTGTTGCCTCAAACCTTTCAAACAGAGGCCGAAGTTATTAAAGAAGATCGTATTTCGCCTCGTAGCACCCAAGGAGTTACTTCGTCAGTGGTAATCAATGCAGTAAATATCTCGCAGTTACTCCCCACATTACACAGAGCCTCAAAGTCAAAAATAAAGCTCCCACCGAGCTTTGATATTTATTGTAAAAGTTAATACGGTGATCCACCCGTAAATTTCTCTCTCGAGCCCCTCGAAAGGCCGAGAAGTCTTGAACCCGTATTAATTACCCCGAGAGATATTTTATCATATCACCTCCCTCATTCTTCTATAAATACCTCAGAGAAGATGCGGAGTTGTTGGTTGCAGTAACTTTGAAATACACTTGAGCTTGAGACTTCTTTTTGTACATAGTATTCATCGGCCCTTGAAGCCTCGTTTGTGCTAGAGTAGTTAGGTTGAATAGTGAAGATGATTGTTGAACCGAAACATTGGACTTGAAGTTTGTAGCTGGTTTGACATCAATATAAAAGTTGTTTTATGGGATCCCGATCTATATTGACTGTGATGTTATTCTCATTTGTAACTTGTTGTTTTATTTCTCGTTTTCATGTTGTTTCATTCTCCATCGTAAAGAACAGCTTTAAACGGTAGTTAGGACCCTGTCAGTATATCGAGTAACCTTCTCTCGTCGAGAAATATTTATTTGAATGTTTTCTTCCAATCTGTGTTATTCAGAATGACTTAATTCTGCTTTAGGCATGAGAATGCCGGGCGTTCCCTCATTTTATCGTCTCTAGTCGAATATTATTTCTCGAACGTTACTTTCAAAGATATGTTATGTGATGATGAACTCGAAGGAAGATATGGTTAGCCCCGGGTCCCTGCACTTGTCCGCATAACTAACGTATTGTTTCCTTGGAATGCGTTAAAAGTCAGCTAGTTTAGAAGCACTTGCTAGATCTTAGACCATTCCGTGTTATCGTTGTGTTTCCCCTTGTTTTGTATATTTTCTATTGGAAGTGTGTCAAAGGTCGAGTTGGTTTAAAAGTACTTACCAGCATCCTAGTCCTGCCGTCGTGTCCTTCTTAAAGTGTTTGTCAAAGGTCGACTGGTTTAAAAGTACTTATCGTATCCCTAGGCCGCTCTTCGTTCGCATCTCGTTTAATTCCCCTTCTTGATGTATCACTCCATTCCATAAATCAAAATTTAAAGAGATCCTTAGACATAGATGACTAGCCCCTTGGATCACACTTGATGTTGTTGTTCAATTAAAAGCCCAGATATGACTCCATAGCCCAATGGACTAAAAACTCAAATATCATATCTATCTATCTCAAAAGCTGCTCTATTTGCTTGCAACTTCTCACTTTTGAAACTTTTGCACTTAGGACTTTCCCCTCAAGTAACATTTCATGCTCAACCATCCAAAACAAAACAAAACCCTTGGCCTTCATAACTAGCCTAATATCATTACCCTTAAGCTTTTCAAAGACAATATCCATCTTTGTACATATTGGAGAGATCCCTCTCCGGATTCAGTGAGGGATAGATCCTAGAATCCCAAAGTTTGGTTGAAATGATGTTAACTTTCCGTGATTGACTCTCCCAATCTTGCTAATAAATTACAGAGACCCTAACATTTCAAGCGATCGATCTGGGAACATCGAACCCGTAATCTCCGGTTCCATGACAATTGTTTTATTTTGTAAACGAGCCACCGTAAGCTAACATTTCGGCATCACTGGGTACCCTTACCCGAATCTTCATAACATTTTGAGATTCAAAATCAACCTTTTCAAGCACTACCAAGAAATGGTAATTAAGATGAAACTCAATTGAATGAGTGACAAACTAGGTCAACCCCTAGGATTCTTTCGAGTTTTTATCTAACCTTGGAAAAATCAGCTAGCTTAGCCATAAGGATAGACTTGTCCTTTGTTTCATAACCGTAGCTAAGTTTTGAGGCAAAGTTAGGATATTCTTCCGAACCACAACTAAAAAGCAATTTAGAAAAATACCAAAAACATTTCGTATTGGTAGTAAACACTAGTTTTGATATCTTTTGTACGTCTTTGATGTGTTTTACTTTATACTCTTAGATAGCAGTCCGGAAAGGGCCAGTAGCCTCCAGGTCTCATCCTCTTTTGGGGGTAACATATCCGGTGAATGCCCTCCCAGTCAACCTCTGTTAGAGTTTGTTGTGTTTTGAGATATCCTTGAAAAGGAATGTTTCACAAACACCGTGGTGACGATAGTACCTCTCCTCCGACAAAACTCGAAATTTCCACTCGCGACTCCACAATCCCGAACCGCACCTTAAGAATCCACCGGGGAAGAACCCCTGATCATTATAAAATCATTCAAACTCGGCTAGAGGACCGTGGGATTTGAAATCATAAAACATGATTGGTGAACCTCTCTAAGATTGTCATATCCGGTTGAACTTCTCTTGTTTTAGGTCTAAACAACATAGCATAGTGGCTTCTAGAAAAGATTCACACTAGAGCCCATCTCGACCTCTAACCCACCTAAGATAGTTGATAATCCCGTAAAGTATCCTTTGGAAGTCTCCTAAGGTTAAATTATTAACTGTTTTCGCATCACCCTTGAGAGCTAATTCAGTCCCCCGAAAATCTTTCAGCTTCTGCAACAATCACAAACCGACTTAGTGAACCCATTTAGGACTAGGTCATTTGATGATATAATCCAGCTTAGACTCTCGAATCTTCACTTTCATCTCCCGAAACAAGTGAACATCCCTGTTAATAGAGAAACAACACCTCCCGATTTACATTTCCTTCACAACTTTAGGTGTCTCTCATCCAAGATCATCTCAACAATCTACTCTCGGGTCCATCCACTTCTACTCACCCTACATCCACTCGCTCCAAACCACTTCACTCTAGCCCACTTCCCCTTCTGTAAATCCACCTCCACCTCCCCTGCCATGGCAGCATGGTATGCTCCCTTAGTCCTTCCCGTACCATTAGTCAATCTTCCACGAGACTATCATCCAAAATTCCATTATATGATGCTAGTAATACTATAACAAACGATCTCAACATGTGGACAAGATGAATGACTACTTTGACGTAAAATGAAATTGATAATGACTCGCCAAGTTGAGACTATTTGCTCAAAGTCTGGGGGGAGAAGTAAGAAAATGGTTTAAAGGTTTAACCCCCCATAGTATTAACGATCTCCAAGCCTTCCATCAAGCATTCTTAAACAAATGGGAAGTGAGGAAGAATCCTCTCCAAGTCCTTCTCGACTATAAAGAAATCTCCATAGGAAACCCCGGGGAAAGTGTACAATCTTATTGTACTAGATTTAACAAAGATCTATAATGCACTTTCCCCTCGAACTAAACCTCCTCGAGGCTCACTCTTTAAACAAGTTTCCCCGAAGGGTTTGATCTAGACATGACATATTCACTTAGAGAAAGAGTCTTTGCAACTCTTGAAGACATGCAAAGGGGTTCTCTTTCGTGGAAGTAAACTTGATGGAGAAAAGAGCAAGAATGAAGAGCGAGAAGAGAGTATCTTTTAGAGAGGAATCCCACCCCTTCCACTTCAAGCTCAAAGATGGAGAGAATGATGGAAGAAATGATGAAAGAGATGAGCATAATTAAGAAAGCACAAGAAAATCAAAATCAAACTGCTCCTCAAAATAGAAATCGAATCGAATGTCTAGAAGGAACCAATATCCAAACAGACCTAGTGGAAGATGATCAACGCATCACTCCTCCCTTTCATCAAAACTATGTAAGTGAGGTTGAACAAACATAAGACATAGCAGAGGAAGAGGATATCAACATGTTTGGGGAAGAGGATGATGACTTTGAGGTTCATTATGATAGATAAACAAGGTCTTTACACACCTTACGACGACAAAAGAAATGATAATGAAAATTATTATCGGGACATGGAAAATGTCGTCATAGAACCTCAAAGAGAATATGACCTCAGAAGAAAGATCCATTCAATAAGCCCCCAACACCAAAACCTCGACAAATCCTCTCAAAGCAAAGACCGCAACTAAACCCAAAACAAATCAAACAAAAAGACAAAACAGATGGCTGATAAATTCCGATAAGGATAAGGAGAAAAAGCTCTCAAAATTCTGAAAAACACGAGTGAAGACATCAGCAGTACTAATGCTTCAAACTAGTACTCCTTCTGACAACAGCTTGTGTCAAATGTAAAACAAATCAAAAGCAAGCATGACATTGTTGATAGAGTGACAGACTTAATAAGGTTGAAACAAGTGCTTCAAAGAATCAAACTCCCTTTCACATCTTGGAACAGAAATCTTAAAGATCAAAATCTTTCGTTCCATTAACCGAGTTAGTCGCCCAACATGTATATAGGAACCCAAATTTTGAAGGCTTTAAATATAGAGGAAAATGGAGATGACAGCTTAATCTTAGTGACGACCTACCGAGCTTGATTTTTGGCCCTAAGATTGAAGGGAAGTTTCAAGAAGGACCAGTTCCTCCCTTTTATGTGAGTTTTGAACATTCATGACAAAAGATTCTACACAACGCTATGCATGATTCCGGGGCTTCTCATAATTTAATGCCTAAAGTCGTGATGGAGAGCCTTGGTTTAGAAATTACTGCACCTTATAAAGACCTATACTCCTTTGACTCAAATAGAGTAAAATGTCTAGGATTGATCAAAGACCTCCGTGTTAACCTAGCCTGAAATTCCATCCCAAATGTTTACTCATGGACATTGATGTGGTTGATGTTCCCCCAAAGTATGGAATGCTTTTATCAAGATCTTGGGGGAGCTAAGTTATAGTGACTATGCAGATGGACATGACATATGCGACCATCCATGTTTTCAATCGAAACTAGTAAGACTTTACAGGAGTCTCATATGCAATACACGGTTACAAGTCAAGACAGACCACGAAAACTCTCCTATATATTCTATCAAGACAGGGCCTTGATTCTTTTATCATGTTTAATAATGAAACTCCTAGTGAACAAGTCACTTTAACAGAATTAAAGGATAATAGGGAAGAAGAGTATAATAACGATGTAGTGTCCAAAATAGCTTTTTGTCACATGTGAAAACATTAGTAAACAAAGCATAGGTCTTGATTTGCTGAGCTATGAGCCCATTGTTGTTAGGACTTAACAACCCTGTAAAAATACCCCTAACATTTCCCAGAACACCCCTCAATCTATTGAAGAATTTAAGGAGTAAAAACAAATTCAATTGGGTGCCGCTAATCATGAACAACCCGTATGAGCACCATAGTTAAAAAGGACAATCGCCAAACGCATCTAAAACCAAAGACAAAGTCCTTTATGGAGTATGTATTTTGATGGGTCATGCACTAGAAATAATGCCAGTGTAGGTGTTTGGATCATTAACACCATCAACCACACGTAATGCATCTCATGCAAATTAAACTTTCGGTGTTCCAACAACATAGCGTAATATGAATCCCTTCTCTTAGGCTTGCATCTCTTGAAGAAATTAGGAGCCGTAAGAATTAATGTATACGGCGATTCCCGAGTTAATCATTAGGCAAGTCAATGGGATGTATAATGTGAAATCATCCCGTACTTAGAGCCTATCGAAATGATGTCATGGATCTGTTGACAACATTCTGAAGAGTCAAACCCGAGTTTTTCATCCCAAGGAAAAGGAACATTATGGCCCACAATTTAGCCTTTGCAACTAGGACATGTCTAACGCCATATGAGACCAGAGACAACATAACTCGATAAAATTTAGATCGGCAGTGCTCCGATAACGAAAAAATATTGGCAAGTGTTTGAAAATGACAAAAAAATAGAAGACTTCATGCAATTCGAAAAATGAGTTCGAACCAAACGAGCTCGGATTCGATTATGATACAGCATCGCAGTGAAGAAAACTTTCTTGGTGAAGAAGAATCGTCTCCTCAACCTCGCCAATATTAACCTATTGTCTAGCGAACTTACGAACGAAACAGACTAAGCGTAGTTAGAAACGAAGAATTACAAACTCCATGCCTAAAGATGAAAATTTGCCGAGTGGTCTAACGCCTTTAGAGGAGTTGTTCGATTTTAACGATGTGGAAAAATAAACCAAAACTCGGAACCTGTAGAGACCGAAGTAGAGGAGTGCAATATAGGCGAGTGAGGAAAAAAACCGAAAAATGATCAAACTGTCCAAAACTTTTCCAACTCACATTAAACTCAAATACATAGAGTTGTTCCAAGAATTTTCTCGATGTTTTTTGTGTGGAGTTACGAAGATCTCAAATCCCTATGACACTCGAAATAATACAAGCATAAAAATCCCCCTTAAAGAAAACCAAAAACCATTTAAACGTAAACCGCACATAAATAAACCCTATCCAGTTACATTGGTTCGAGAAGGAGATCATGAAAATGTATGATGTCGGCATTATTGTCCCTATTAGATATTCTGAGTGGGTATCTAATCCGGTGTCCGTTAGGAAGAAGACTGGAGAAATTAGGCTTTGTATAGACTTTAGAGACTTAAACAAAGCTTCGTTAAAAGACAACTACCCTTTACCAAAAATGGATCACATTTTACAAAGGGTGGTGGGGTCTAAAAGGATTTCGTTGCTTGATGGCTATTCATGGGTATAATCGCATTTTAGTTCACCCTCGCCGATCAATTAAAGACAGCTTTTCACTACTCCATGGGGCACTTTCATGTATGTGAAGATGCCTTTTGGTCTAATGAATGCTAGAGCAACCTTTCGTAGAGCCATGGACATAGCATTCTCGAAGAATTGGGCTTCTTCATCATTATCTATCTAGATGATTTCACTCGTGTTTTCAAAAACAGATGAAGAACATTTAGAACATTTGAGAAAAGTTTTCGAGAAGTGCAGAAAGGTTTGGAATATCTTTAAACCCTAAGAAGACACTATTTGGTCTCCAAGAAGGTAAGCTTCTTGGACACATTATTTCGAAGAGGGTATAAAGATAGATCCAAAGAGGATTGAGGCTATATTGCAAATCTCTCATCCTCGAAATATCAAAGAGTTGCGATCTTTCATTGGAAAGATTAAATTTTTGAGAAGGTTCATCCCTAACTCAGCGAGCTCCTTAGAAATATCACAAACATGTTGAAGAAGGAGCAAGGGATAAAATGGACCTTGGAAGCAAAGACATCCTTTGAGTCGGTGAAACAAGCATTAACCAAAACACCTGTTCTCATAAGCCCCCGATTTTTTCGAAAGATTTTTTATATCTTTCTCATTTGCATCGAACATACCATTGTCGCCGTCCTTTTACGTAAAAAATCCACAAGGACAAGAGCGACCTATTGCATTCTTTAGCAAGGCATTGAGGGATGCCCCTTTTGAAGTATAATATTATGGAAAAGCAAGCTTTTTCTTTGGTTAAAGCATCGAAAGACTTCGTAGTATACATCCTTCACACACACATCATCGCCTTTGTCCCAAATTCAGCTTGTAAAATACATTCTAACACAAGATCCGGATGGTAAGAGAGGTAAGTGGATTGTCGTTATTCTTGAATATGATTTAGAGATAAAACCCACTAAACTCATCAAAGGCCAAGGTCTAGCTAGATTAATGGCCGAATCCAAATTTTGAAGTTCTTGATATTAATGTGATTAATGCTTTGGATGACCAAGAAGAATTCTCAACTCCCATTATTGAAAACCATTTTTTGAATTCTCCTTGGTATGCCGATATCGTTTTATGTTTTGCTTAAATTAAACACGCCTCCCGGGTTTGATGGAAAACGAAGGCAAGGTTCTTAAAAAATGAAAGCAGAACTATTGCATTATAGATAGGTGTCTTTATTGGAAAAATTCTAGTGGTATATTGCTTAAATGTTTGACTCGAGTTTGATGCGGAGAAGATTAAGCACGAATTTCATGAAGGAGAGTGTGGTGGCCATTTGTACCGGAAGTCAACATCCAACAAAATTTTGAGGGTCGGTTTCTTTTGGCCCACCTTTTTGTCCCTGATGTTCACAAAAATGACAACTACTTGCCATAAATGCCAACTGTTTGAGGGCAAGAGAAAATTATTACCCCTTCCTCTCGCATCCAATCACCGTTGAAGCCCTTTTCAACAAGTGGGGGACTTGACTTCATAGGTGAAATCCATCCCCTCATCTTCTCGCCCAAAGATAGATGGATTCTCATCGCTTACGCACTATTTCACTAAATGGATAGAAGCCATTCCTTGTAGGCAAGCCAATGATTCAGTTTATTATAAAGTTCATAGAAACCAATATCCTTTCCAGATTTGGCTGCCCTACCAAGATCATCACGGATAATGCAAAGAACATTTAGAAGCAAGAAAATGGTTGATTTCCGTCATAAATACTGAGATAACACTAGGGGCACTCCACGTACCTATTACCCTCAAGGTAACGGACTTGCGTGAGTCCTCCAAACAAAAGCTTAGTGAACATAATGAAGAAACCGTTGGAAGACAATAAGAAGTCTTGGCACACAAAGCTGATCCATGCACTGTGGGCTGACAAATTAACATTGAAAAAATCCATTGGTATGTCACCCTTCCAAACTTTTGTATATGGTACGGATGCAATTTTTCCTAAACAACCTTGGTGTACCAGATGATGAAGTTAATTCAAGAGTTGCGTATCGAAGATAATGACATGATCAAGAATAAATCGTACCATTCATCTTCAACAAATCGTAGAGGAAGTGTACAACAAAACATTGTGAGAAACAGACGAGCATTAAGAAGCTTTTTTGACAGAAGAACAAAGGCCAACAATTTCAAGATTGGGGACAAAGTGTTAAAGTGAGATTCAAAGAGAGAAGATAAGAGAAAGCATGGTAAATTTGACAATCTATGGCTTGGCCCTTACTCTATTCATTCAAATTTGCCGGAAACAATGCATTCTTCTTACAAGAGCCGGATGGAACAGATTTGTTTGGGGGTCCAAATAATGGCAGATACTCAAGCATTACTTGTCTTGATTCATGATATGTTTTTAAGCCTTCTTTTTTTTTTTCTTTTTTTCCATTGTAAACATTTCATCCATCATTGCATTCAAAGTTATGAAAAATCAAAAAATACAAAAACAAAGAAAAATAAAAAGAGGGCGTAAATGAAAACAAGAAAGGCAAAGCCCCATGCCAAAAAAGAGAAATAAATTTCGAAAGTGTGCAAGCTCAAATGCCACCTCGAAACACACTTCTAGTTAGTCAAACTCGTTTAAACTTGACTAATTAGCTTTAAATTTTCCTGTTGATAGGTTAGTGAATTTGATTTGCCAAACCTGTTTAATCTTGGCTCATCAAGAGATAGATTAGGATAGAAATTAAGGTTCAAACATGTTCAAAATCTGAACCAAAGTTTCCAAAGAGAGATGACTCAAAAACTGCTTTTATTTTTCTCGAGTCATAAAGAGAAAAACCGGTTCTAATTTGCCCAAAATCTGAACCGGAAAACAAGGAAGAGACAACTCAAACAAAATTAAAAACAATGAGTCGTAAACAAAAAAGAAGGCCATAATGAGAAACTTTCGCATCTTAAGCCTTCCATTTTGATTTAATTTTCTGCAAATAATAATCTATGTGCACTTGTTTTTATGTCATAGATCACATGCAAGTCAAACAGCTTTAATCTTGACTTCGCTATTTTTTAAATTTCTCGTTATGGAATTTAGAGAATGAAAGTCCGTTGGACTCGTTTAATCCCAATGATACGTAGACTAGGTGGAGAAATATCTCGAGCTCAACCGTTTAATCCGAGTTCGTGGGAGAAATAAGGAGTAGAAGTAGATTAGATTTCCTGTTTTTAAAAGAATAAAAATGTTGTGAATAGAGGTTGCCAATCCAAGTGTACTCTAAGAAGAAAAAATGTTAGATCCGTAGGATTGGGTAGGTAGCAAGCTTGTCGATAAAGGTCCATTGTTTTCATGGCTGCCAAATATAAGCTTTTTAGAGAAGATCATTAAATCACAGGAGGACAGTCCCAATGGATGAGGCAACTAATCAACTCTCCCGTAAATCAAGTTCGAATTCTTGATGCCTTCAAGAAGGCACCATCCCCAAGTGGAGCCACCGTTAGCCACCTATAATATTTTGTTATACCAAAAGGTGGCTAAGATCTTTTTGAGCCTCCAAGGAACAAATTTTATCACTAAAAAATTGTTGGCTCTTGAAGTCTCTTTAAGGCCCTCATGCCCTCAGTCTCCAAATCCCTCATTTGTCTGTCCCATTTTATACCCGTAAAAAATCACGATTTCGTATAACAAACTACTAAAGAAACCATAATTTTTCTTCCCTTTTTTCGCCATATTATTCCTTTACTTTTCATAACTCCTCTTCTTTCCATTTATGAAAAATCTCCCTTTCATAGTTAAAAACTCACTTTTTAACTATTCCGAAAACCCCCAAATCCATTTAAAACTTTGAAACTTTTCATGGAAAACAAGTTTTATTGCTATGGACCTAAGCCCCTTTGGGCTAAAGTCCTAAACCACTTCCCCCACATGCCCATGTGTTAAAACCAAACGCCAAAGTTTTTCGGGCGCTAATCGCATCGCAAATATCCACGGGTGCATGACTTTGAACCATTACAAAGCTCCGATTGCGATTAGCCTTTCATATAAAACCCCCCGATCATATTATTTCCTCATATAACCATAGAGCCCGCAATCGGGCGATAAACCATTGAAAAATCCCTCTCCGATCAATATTTTCCTTTGTAAACACAAAAACCCACTTTTTCCGAAAAGTTTTAAGTTAAAAAACTTAAAACCACGTGATAAATATAAAATGGGTTGATTGAAAGAGCCGATTGCGCAATCGCAATCGGAAGCAACACAATGGGTTGATCTGGAAAGACCGAAAGCTCAACCGCCCGATTGCGATTGGCCCTTGTCTTTATACTCTGCATATTACATTCCGTGAAAACCACCGGCCCCGCAATCAGGGGCGCCTTTTTCCTTTTTTTTACTTATATATTTTCCGCCCGATCCATTATAATCGTTTTCATTGCAAAAAACTTTGGTTTTCATATGTTTAAAGGTTTTTCCGCCGATGCGTAGGTCGAAAGCAATCATGACCGTTGATCTAGTCCTTCGATCCAACGGTCCGCGCACAATCGCATTGCGACTTTTTCCCTCGTTGCGCAATCGCATGCCCATCTCTCGCGACCTCCGATTGCGATCCCTCCACTCATTCTCCGCCGTTGATCCGGTCCCTCGGATCAATGGCCAGGGCTCAATCGCAAGTTTCTAATCACAAGTTCAAATCGCATGCGTTTTGTTTCATCCCTCGATTGCGATGGCTCCGATTTAATCCCTAGCCATCCATCCTCCCGAAGATCCAACGGTCCCTTATTCCTTCCGATCACAAGTCTTGCCCCTCGCTTTCAAAAACCCTCCGATTCATCTTCCGCTCGTCGATCTCGATCCGCGGATCAACCCGCCCGCCGCTTTAATCGCATTGGAAATTTACATCGCATTCACTTGCTCGCGCCCCGATTGAGATCCTCCGATTAGATCCGGACCGTCCACGTGTCCAGATCGGACGGCCCAAAACCACCCCCGCCTTATTTCTTCTCCCCGCTCTCATTTTCCCGTTTTGCGCCGATCTCCACCGTTAGATATTTTTATCCGACGGCCACGCTCCTCCCCCCGCCATCCGAGCGCTTAAACCTATTTTTTTGCAGGATTTCTTAATTGTTTTGTGTTTGATGCAGTGTTCTAAATGGTTTTCCATTGTATAATGAAGAAATGCCAAGATCCGGGAATGACGATTCTCATGCCCTCGTTTCATTAAAAGGAAGCCATCCGCGGGGCTCCATTCCATGTTTCGTCGCACTCTATGAGTACCGATGCACGCAGCCTCAAGCGTGTGTCCGCACACCGACAAGACATCGTTTTAATTCAAACACAGCTAAAGAGTATAAGTTTGAAGACTTTAAGCACAACAGATGAAGATTGAAGACAATTTTTATGGGGATCACACGCTAAGACAGCTTATCAAAAGCCTAATCCCCAATCTAAAACACAATTTAAATGAAAACCTAAAGTGTTTTATCGAACGGAAAGCCTCCACCGCCACATCCCGAGGCAAATTGATTCCTCGCCTACCACCGAGCCACATGTTGCCTCAAACCTTTCAAACAAGAGGTCGAAAGTTATTAAAGAAGATCGAGATTTCGCCCTGCAGAAGCCAAGGAGTTACTTCACGTAGGGTAATCAATGCAGTAAATATCCGCAGAGTTACTCCCCACATTACACGTAGCCTCAAAAGTCAAAATAAAGCTCCCACCGAGCTTTGATATTTATTGTAAAAAGTTAATACGGTGATCCACTCGTAAATTTCTCTCTCGAGCCCGTCGAAAGGCCGAGAAGTCTTGAACCCGTATTAATTATCCCGAGAGATATTTTATCGGATCACCTCCTCATTCTTCTATAAATACCTCAGGAGAAGATGCGGAGTTGTTGGTTGCGTAACTTTGAAACACACTTGAGCTTGAGACTTCTTTTTGTACATAGTATTCATCGGCCCTTGAAGCTCTGTTTGTGCTAGAGTAGTTAGGTTGAATAGTGAAGATGATTGTTGAACCCGAAACATTGGACTTGAAGTTTAGAAGTGGTTTGACATCAATATAAAAGCCGTTTCATGGGATCCTGATCTATATTGACTGTGATGTTATTCTCATTTGTAACTTGTTGTTTTATTTCTGTTTTCATGTTGTTTCATTCTCCACTCGTAAAGAACAACTTTAAATAGGGTTAGGACCTGCGTCGTATATCAAGAACCTTCTCTGGTCGAGAAATATTTATTTGAATGTTTTCTTCCAATCTGTGTTATTCAGAATAGCTTAATTCGGTTTAGGCATGAGAATGTCGGCGTTCCCTCATTTTATCGTCCTAGCTGAATATTATTTCGAACGTTACTTTTCGTATATGTTATGTGATAATGAATCGAAGGAAGATATGGTTAGCCCCTCGGTCCCGACTTGTCCGCATAACTACCGTATTGTTTCCCTTGGAATGCGTTAAAAGTGGCTAGTTTAGAAGCACTTGCTAGATCTTAGACCATTCTCGTGTTATCGTTGTGTTTCCTTGTTTTGTATATTTTCTATTGGAAGTGTGTCAAAGGTCTGGTTGGTTTAAAATTACTTACCAAATCCTAGTCTCGTTTCGTGTCCTTCTTAAAGTGTTTGTCAAAGGCCGATCTAGTTTAAAAGTACTTATCAGTATCCTAGGTCGCTCTTCGTTCGCATCTCGTTTAATTCCCCTTCTTGATGTATCACTCCATTCCATAAATCAAAATTTAAAGAGATCCTTAGACATAGAAGTCTAGCCCCTTGGATCACACTTGATGTTGTTGTTCAATTAAAGCCCAGATATGACTCCATAGCCCAATGGACTAAAAACCAGCAATATATCTATCTATCTCGCCAAAACTGCTTTCTATTTTCTTGCAACTTCTCACTTTTGAAACTTTGCACTTAGGAATTTCCCCCTCAAGTAACATTTCATGCTCAACCATCCAAAAACAAAAACAAAACCCTTGGCCTTCATAACTAGCCTAATATCATTACCTTAAGCTTTTCAAAGACAATATCCATCTTTGCACATATTGGAGAGATCCCTCTCCGGATTCAGTGAGGGCTAGATCCTAGAATCCCAAAGTTTGGTTGAAATGATGTTAACTCGTGATTGGACTCTCCCAATCTTGCTAATAAATTACGTGAGACCTAACATAATTAATATTAAAGTTTAATGATGATGATTAAATGTCTTTTTAGACCAATGTAGTCTATCAAACCTCAAGAAAGAAAGTTTAATTGTCATTCTTCAAAATATTTTTTTCGTGATCAAGAAGAAGGGAAAGAAGTGATCCAAGATCGCTATAGTTGGGTGGGCTTAATAAGTCAAGAATATTAGAGGTGTGGTTGATGATAGGGAAATGAGAGCGGATGTGGGCAAGAGTCGAGCTCGTCTAAAAGGAAGTGTTTTTCATATTCCACCTTCTTAGTATCACAAATCTCACATACTCTATCATCCCATGGAGTGTTGGGAGTAGACCATCGCCCGGTCTCACTTCGAGGCTCATGAGGATTAGTTAATGTTAAATTGACATTTAGTAATTAATATTAAAGTTTAATAATTTATTAATAATATTAATAAGTGTTCAGTAATTTAACATTATTATTCTTTAATATTGATAAAAAAAGCATCATTCACCACATTAATCAAACAACGTCACTCTTTATCGTCAAAGTTTAAATATAATTTCTGCTTGAAAATAATAATAAGGGAGAATAATTTTAACTTACATTTGGATTAGTAAGAGTAAATATGAGAACTATAACCCTTAATATTATTATTTTTTTTATACTAAAACGAGTATGAGTTTTATTTATTTGAGAAAGAGAGGAAGGGTCTCTTGCCGATAGTGTACCCTAATTACAATGTAAAAATCCATCAAATTCTACTTTTGAGTTTACATCATTTTCAAGGAATTTGAAAGGAACTGTCGTCGTTTATAATTAGCTGCCCTTTCATGAGAGAGCATCCTTTGTTCGCCATCTGATCTACTTCACTATTCAGATTTCTGAGAATATGATAGAACTTGTAGGAGGCAAAGTCTTGTAGGACTCTTTTCAATCTGGCCAGAATTTTGTTGAGACTAGCATTGCTGAAAAGTTCCTTCGAGTTTAATTTTTTTACTAGAATCTCTGAATCTCTGAAAACTTGGAGGTCTTTGACACCCTTGTCTTTTGCTATGAGGCATGCTTTGAGAAGACCAAATATCTCTGCTTGGTTGTTGGTTTTCTGGCCTAAACCCCAATAGAAGCAGTCTCTTGAAGACCCATCCGAAGAATAAATGACCCCACCTGCACCAGGGACCCCGGGGTTTCCTTTGGAGGCCCCATCGAAGAAAATTGTGGTTAAATTTTTAATCCTCCACCATTTTAGGAATGTTTCCTCAGAGTCTCTTTTACGCCATTCCGGGTTTGTTTTTTGAGGGGTGAGTAGATACTTTCGAGGAGAAGGCTCGAGGGGACGAAGCCACCTCCTTTCTTTGGGTAGGAGCAATGAGTCTTCTTTAAAATACTGTTGTTGGGCTGCTTCCAAGAGGAAGTATTTGGCTTTAGCTGCTACCTATAAAGGGGAATGTCGCAAGCCATTAAAAATCTGATCATTGTGGGCCAACCAGAGCTGCCAGCAAACATATTTTGGAATAGCTGTCCAGACTTTGTGCCAAAAAGATTTGATGGGGATGCTGTGAGGATAGAAATGGCTCCAAGAGGCAAAAAAATTAGAAACAGTACTCTGTGGAAAGGCAAAGATCTGACGATCCTGTAGAATAAGACCCCACACTTCTTTAGAAAATATGCAATCCAAGAATAAGTGTTGGGCAGTTTCGAGGTTGCTTCTGCATACCTCACACCTATATGGCCCTGCAATTTTCCTTTTCACTAGATTGTCTCCTGTTAGTAGTTTATTATGGACCAGGGTCCAGAAGAAGAAATTCACTTTTGGTAGAGCTAGATTTTCCCATACTTGTTTCCAAAAGGCCGAAGAGTGACTGTTGTTCCTTGAGGCTTGTAGAACTTTGTAGCCTGCTGTTGTAGAATATATGCCTGACTGACCCCAGCCCCAACTATCTTTCTTGTATTGGTTTTCTGGGGTAGATTCCTCTAGCAATTCAATAAGCAAGTTTTTTTGGGGCATTAACCGGACAGGGACACCATGGAAGTCCTATCCGGCCCATTCTCCATGGTGATCCCAAATAGAGAGATCGTGTAAACTGTTGTTGCCTGCATGTACCAGCCAATCTCTAAGGTCTGCTATTTCCTCGTTCTCCACCAAGGGATCATGCCCCATGATTCGATCATGCCATAAATTGGTGCGCTTGCCATTGCCCGAAATTTTGTAAAGAATTTTTTTGAAGAAGCTACTGATTTTGTAGCAAAGACTCCAAACCTGCGAGCAGTTAACAGGGGTGTCGAAATGCAGGTTTCTGAAAGACGAATTGTGAACGTATTTAGACAGCAGAGTGGTGCTGACGGGATGGTTGGGCTCGTGGACCAACTTCCACAGGATCTTTCCTCCCAACGCTAGATTAACGAGAGAGTGATCACGAATTTGAAGACCACCCTCTACAATCGGTTTTTTAACCAAGTCCCAATTTGCTAAGTGCATTTTATTTTCATTTTCCTTCCCTCCCTGCCATAAAAATCTCTTAGGAGTTTAGATATCTGATCCATTACATTTTTTGGGGCTAATAGGAATGCATCTTGATAGATTGGGAGCGCGGAAAATAGAGACTTGATTAAAATGACTTTGCCTCCTTTTTTTAACCAGAAGCCTCCCCAGGCTGAGATTTTTTATTTGATTTTGCAGATAATGTCGTTCCAGAGTGACCTCTTGTTAAGTCCATTTGTAATGGGAAGACCAAGATATTTGATCCGATCCCAATGAGCATGACCTCTGAACCCAAGGAGGTTCGAAATGCTTATGAGTTCTTGCTGATCTGTGTTCCAACTGTAGACTTCACTCTTACTCTCGTTGACTAATTCTCCTAAAACTCTGCAGTAAATTTTGAGAACGGTGTCGAATGCTTTGGCTATTTTGATGGAAGCACCTCCAAGGAGAAGAGAATCATCTGCAAAGAGTGCGTGGTTCATAGGATCGACACCTATGGAAGGTTTGAGACCTGGAAGGGAGCCAGTATTTCTTTCAGCTGTGAGTTTTCGACTGAGGGAGTCGGCCATTAAGATATACAGAAAGGGGGAGAGTGGGCATCCCTGCTTGATGCCTCTCCGAGCTTGAAAAAAATTGGAAGGGCAACCGTTGACTATGGGGGCAATCCATAGGTTATCAATGCAGGCTTTTATAAGTTTAAAAAAGTGTGGAGAGAAGTACTTTGATGAGGAAAGAGTGATTTACTCTATCAAAAGCATTCGCCATATCTAGTTTTATCAACATACCTTTCTCTTTCCGTTGTTTGCTTGAGTGGATTGTCTCCTGAACTTGAATGACATTGTCGATAATATGCCTGCCTTCCATGAATCCACCTTGAGGGCTGGAGATCAGTCTTTTGAGCAGAGGCTTGATCCTGTTTGCTAAAATTTTGGCCAGAATTTTGTAAGATGCATTACAAAGCGATATGGGTCTGAATCTTGCAAATGTTTCAGGATTGGAATCTTTGGGAATTAAGGCTAGGTAAGTGGAGTTGGTTCCTCCACCAATATTAGCTTTTTTCATGAACCCCCTTATCATTTTTTGGAGATCATTTTTTATGATATTCCAACAAGATTTATAGAAATTTATTGTGAATCCGTCTGGCCCCAGGGACTTATCTGATTCCATGGACCAAATAAATTTGATGATTTCCTCCTCAGTTATATCACTAGAGAGTGCAGTTTTGTCTTCAGATCTAATGAGAAGAGGGATGTTAGAGAAGAAATCAGCATTTTCCTCCTCATTGACATGGGATCCCTCGCTATATAAATTCCTGAAGTGGCTTTCAGCAGTAGCTTTGACTTGAATGAAACCTTTGCTAACTTGGCCCTCAACTGTTTTAATTTCTGAGATATGATTCTTGGACAGACGTGCTCTATATTGTCTGTGGAAGAATGAGGTGTTCTGATCCCCTGCCTTTAGCCACAGACTTCTGGATTTGATTCTCCAATATTATTATTCCATTCGAAAGGATCGGTATGTTGAGCATTGGGCCTTTATTTCTTTTTCCAACAAGTTCGTTGTGATCTCATTGCTTTCCATGTCTTCTTGCAGGGTCTGCAAAGTCTGCACTGCTTCTTTTCGTTGGCTGGTTGGGGTAGGGACTGGTTTCCTTATCCAATCCTTCAGTTCTTGTTTTGTGGCCTTAATTTTTTGCTCCCAAACATAACTTGAGGACCTTGAGAAGGCTTTGGCCCAAGCATCTTTCACTATATTAGTGAAGCCTTCTATCTCGATCCATAAGGGGCTGAATCGGAATGGAAGAGGGCCCAGATCTTCTTCATCTTCCAGTAGAAGCTAAACTGGCTTATGGTCTGAGGTCAGCTTGGGGAGAATTTTAGTTATGATTATATTTTTGTTCATCATAAGGGAGCATTGGACCAGAAATCGATCCAGGCGGGCATAAATGTGGTCCAGCCCAGTTCTGTTATTGGACCAAGTGAAAAGACCATGGACAAGATTGAAATCTAAGAGATCCCAAAGCTGTGAGAGCTCTTCCACAGTGGCTAGCATAGGATCTTTGCTGCTGGAACCTCCCCTCTTCTCTTTTGCTTTCAGAACTATATTAAGGTCACTTGCAATGATAATATTGCTGGGGGAATGTTGCTCTAAAAATGCTGAGAGAGAATTCCAGCATTCTCTTTTTTCAGAGTAAATGACGGGGACGTAAAGATTAAAGAGAGAGATGGTCAACTTACTTGCGCAGTGTGTCAGCTCCGTGAAGATCCAGTGTTGGGTTTCATGGGATTTATTCAGCTGGAATAAATCTTCTGTCCAGAGAGTTTCCAGCCCTCCAGAAGAGCCGCTTGAGCTTACTGCTTTGCCTGCGCTTTTCTTCCATTTTGACTTGCTGATGTCTAGAAGAGCTCGCCCTTCTATCTTCGTCTCTTGGAGCATGAGAATGTCTGAGGGCTCTATTTTCAGGAGGTCCTTAACTGCTTCAACTTTAGAGGAGTTCCCCAGTCCTCTACAGTTCCAAGAGACGAGCTTCATTATTTACTTGAGGGGGGGAAAGAGCCTCCCTTAGAAGGCCTTGGTCTGGTATTTCTTCCAATGGACATTTCTATGGTGGACTGGCTTCCTTGTATTTTGAGTCTTTCAGCCTCCTCTTCCCTCACTTCTTTGCGGGATTTCCTACCTGCTCTTTTTGAGGGACGCTCGAAGGTTTTGTCCTCTGATGAACCTGAGCTTTCTGCTGGCTTTTTCCTTGTAACTTCTGCGTATGAGGGATTGGAGGGGCTGCCTTGGGAGGCATCGACCTGTATTGCTTCCCCTCCATCTTTGTTGGGAGGCGGGATTTCTATGTGTTCCAGGTTTTCCTGGGCTGGGTTTGCAGGATTGGTCTGGGCGTTTTCTGTACCATTCGGGGTTGCTTCCTTTTCTTGGTTGGGCTTGGAGATGCTTGGGGCTCCGATCATATTGCCTTTGCCAGTGCCTTTTTTTTTATGGCCAGTTTTTTGGACTAGAGTCCATTGTTCATCGTTTGATTTGTCTAAATGCTCCTCGGCCTTTTTCTTGCAATGCTTTGCAAAGTGACCATGGCCATGACAATGTCTGCATTTGAAAGGGAGCTGTTCGTAATCCAGTTCCTAGACGTGCGTCCACCCAGCAACAGTGAGCTTAATTGCTTCCGACAACCCCTCTTCTAGATCCACTTCTACACAAATGCGGGCACATGAGTACTGGTCTTTTCTTGCAGCTTGATCTATGTATTTTCCTAGAGCGTTACCAATGATCTGAAGAGTTTTTTGGTTCCAGCAATGAAGGGGCAAATGGGGAAGTCGCACCCAAACCGGGACAGCAGAGGGGACATCCTGGGTGGGATCAAAATCGGGAGACCATTTGTTTAGGTAAAGTCCTTGCGGTCCCATGAAGTATGGACCATTCCTAAAAATTAGACTTCTGTCTTCCGGGCTTTCGAATACGAATACGAAGAAACCTTTGCCCACAAAATAGCTTTTAACACCCTCTTTGATCAGAGGAGTCCAGTTTCTTTGAGTCCAGTCCTCCAGAGCATGAGAAGGCCGAGAGGCCGTGGCTTCGGCCTATTAGCCCTCTCTCGGCTAAGATTCGAGCAACTTGCAAGTTTCTTCTTCGGGGAAGAGCAATCGTAGGAATAGAGTCCATTTTCTTGATAATTTGGTGAATGGCGAGAGGAGGCGCTTTGAGCTAGAAACAATCATAGATTTAAACGCGGTTACCTCGGGGGCGGAATGAGGGGGGACAAAGGCCCCCTCTTTGGATGCCATGAGCGGGGAGGTGGGCGCGGCTGAGCGGAGGAGCGCGCAACCACGGGCGCGCGGGCATCCATGACCCTAGGCACGCGGCGCGCATGAGTTCTTCATGCTGAGCGCAGAGACTCAAAAAATTAAACACCTTCTTGCACCGGCCTCAATGCATCACGCAAGATGAAACACCCTCAACCTCGGAGCGCCGCGCGAGTCTCGGAGCGTCGCAAGAAGAAACACCCTCGGGCTCGGTCTTGGCCAGCGCGACCTCAGTGAAACGCACAGATGAGAAACACCCTCGGCCTCAGCTGTGTGCAGCCCGGTGTGTCGTGACACTCTAACGTGATTAGTCGCGTAGGGGAAAAAAACGCTACAAACCCACAATGATCCTTGTTTGCAATGATAAAGATCTTGAAGAATCGAAAAAATCTGCACCAAGATTGATCAGCCAGAGCCCTCAAAGCATCGACCGGAGGGCAAGGCGGGCCCGGCGGCCTCGAGCCGAGAGAGGAGAACAGTGCATTTGCGGCGGCTAGGTCAAACCCTTTTATAAAACATCGGATATCCTACTTTTAACCAACGGACGAAAGAGTCAGTTCCACAACACTCCCATCACATTAAAATATTATATTTGATGTCCAAGGGTTAGATGTTTTGCTTCTATGGCAGAGGATTTACGATATTGAGCCCGTTTCTTAAACTTATTGTAATGTTGATTTCATATGCTACACCATTGGACATTCGAATCCTTACAGATGGAACAAACCGTCAGATCCCGTCGGGCTGGGATAATAATGTGTCGCATATTCTATTTCCAAGCGTCAGATCTTTTGGCCTGTATGGCGGCGGATATCTGAATATTTAACACGTCAGAAATCTGTTTTATGTTGGCGTTGGAAATCAAACTGCAAACGACCGAATAAGTTTTTGCCAAAATTTGGCTTCAATTTTTTTGAGGCAAGTCTTGTCAAATATCCGACGCTCAAAAAAGTGTCTGATTATTTGACACAATCCCACCAACGAAAATTATATCTCCAATGTGTTAGGTAGTTGACGACTATGAGTAGAATAACTAACGAACATACGTCGGATTTTCGCCTCATGTGTACTAGTGCTAGTGAAATAAAAAAAATACCTTTAACCATATCTTTATCATGTAGATATTGAGGGCTCTTTTTACTAATACACCCCAATCTTTGATGTCATAAAATGGCCTTTTCTCTAGAGATAATATAATAGGGGTTTTTCTTCTTTATCTTCACCTTTGAGAACAATAGAACTATTACACTCACTAGTGATGGTGCTTAATAATAAGTTGTATGAATTTCCAATCTAAACTCTTCTTAGTAATCAATTCTCTTCGAATCATCTTATAGTTTTCCCTTTTAAACATAACATTTACACCTACATCATTAATATTTATTACATGCATCAAGTTTCTATCCAACCTTGGGTTGTGTAGAACAACAAGGAGTGTTCTAAGTCTAACCCTTCCATCATTGAGTATAAACTTGAATTTTCTCATCTTGTAATGCCAACTGTCAAGTCATCTCCAAGGAAAACATCACCTCCATCATAACTTTCATATTCACAAAATCACTTCCTGTGGGGAGTCGTATGAAAAGATGTACTTGAGTTTATTAGTGATACATCATGATTTGGATGTGTACTTGGAGAAGCCAAGAACACATCTCCTCCTTTCTCTGAGTATGCATTCTCTTCTTTGGAAGGGCCGTAATGAGATCCCCTTCCCACTCTCAACATTTTTGTATCTACAATTCTTCTTATAATTCCATTTTTTAACATATTGTTAGTATTTCATTAAGCATTTCCTAGAGATTTAGATCTACCTATAGATTTAGATCTCTCACTTGAGGACATATTCTTATTTATATCTAGGGAGCATCCTCTTATTCATAAGGATTATGTACTTTTAATTTCCATGTTTTTCCACCTCATTTCATAGGATAACAAGGATGAGACCATATCATCAAAATTTAAATTGCTCTAATTACTCCCTATGGCTAAAACTAGACTACCTCATAATTCTAGTAAAGAGCACATGAAACCGATACACTTATCGTCATAATAAATCTTAATATCAATAGGAAGTAGCTAAATTTCCATAGTATTGAAGTAATTTAGATGCTCTATCACCGAGTCTCCATCATTCATCATCAGGTGGTATAACTTCTTTCGCAAGAAAAAATTGTTTACCAGGGACATAGACTAATACAAAGTCCTGAACTTATCCCATAGTTCCTTGGATATAGCTTCTCTTGAAACATTTAGTAATGCTAAATGTGAGATACTTAACCAAATTGTTCTCTTTTCCTTCCAATCTAAATTTTATAGTCTTCTTTCAACATTCCCATTAGCGCAATGCCTATAACCACAATGACTTATGATCTTTTTCAACCAAAAGATCTTCCATCTTGAGCTTCCATAACTCAAAACTTTGCACATTAAATTTCTTGATTTGAATTTTTGAACAATTTTCCATTTTATTTCACCATAAGAATTGATACCATATATCACCCACTATATCAAGTTTTACCATATATTTATACCAAAACCTTAGCCACAAAGGAATCCCCTCGAAGCCATTCACTTCTATGATATTAAATGTATGTTTTAAATCTTTTATAATAAATAAATGCACAAATAAATTCTTAATAAACAAAAAAGTAAATAATGAAAGTCACATATAATACATAGAGATTTACAGTGGAAACCCTTAGCTAGGAAAAACAACAGAATGTTTATAGTTTCACCTCTAACTTTCATCATCAATCAAATTCATCATTTCCAATACAATATATAGGATCCCACGACATCCATAACTCCCAAACCATTGTCCTAGATCAGGTTACAATCTTAATTCCTTAATTGGAACTAGAAAACCATGAGATAAAAAACCATGGGCCACAAAATTCATAAACAAAAATCACTTGTTGCGCGAGGCCCATTCTACAGCCCGGTGACCTCGATGTGTAGATATGTTAAAGCCAAAATAACAAAAACTAAAGAAAATGTAAAAAATAAAATCTCAATAATGTCGGCTTAAATAATAATTTAAAAAACCATATAAAAGGAAACAATTAAAAATTCATTAAAAAATAAATTTATCAAAATATGAAGAGGATTACAAACACTAGAAAAAGATATGAGTAAATAAATAAAAATATAAATACACTAGAGGTATGATAAATAAATAAATAAATAAATAAATAAAGTAAATATATATATATATATATATATATATATATATATATATATATATATATATATATATATATATATATACTCCATAAACCTCTATATTTACAAAACTCAAAAAAAGAGGTTTTATTTAGGTGAAGCCTATGGGCCAAATACCATGGGCCAAACATCAAATTTATAAAAGAGGTATGGTAAATAAATAAATATAAAAGAGGTATAAATAGGTAAGGTAGATAAATAAAAAAATATATAAAAATATATCAAATAGGATTAGAAATCAACGTCTAATTATATATGAAGTCTATGGCCCAAATACCATGGAATAAATTATTATTAATAGCATGCAAAAAAAAACATTATTGCGCTTAGAGCGCATTCTACAGCCCAGTATGACCCGATGTGTAAGTATGTCGAAAGCCAAAATAACAAAAACTAAAGAAAATTTTAATAATGTCGGCTTAAACAATAATTTAGAAAACCACATAAATAAATAATTAAAAATTCATTAAAAAATAAATTTATCAAAATATGAAGAGGTTTACGAACACTAAAAAAAGATATGGTAAATAAATAAAAATATAAATAAACTAGAGGTATGGTAAAAAAATAATTTTTTTTTTTTTATATAAACCTCTATATTTACAAAACTCAAAAAAAGAAGTTTTTATTTAGGTGAAGCCTATGGGCCAAATACCATATTTGTAAGAGGTATGGTAAATAAATAAATATAAAGACTTATAAATGAGTAAAGTAGATAAATAAAAATATATCAAATAGGATTAGAAATACACATCTAATTATATATGAAGCCTATGGCCCAAATACCTATGGAATAAATTATTATTAATAGCATGCAAAAAAAACATTATTGCAGGAGGCGCTGATGATGTGACAATTTGATGTGTAAGTATGTCGGAAGCCAAAATAACAAAAACTAAAGAAAATTTTAAAAATAAAATCTAAATAATGTACGCTTAAACAATAATTTAGAAAACCATATAAACGGACAATTAAAAAAAAAAAAAAAAAAATTCATTTAAAAAATAAATTTATCAAAATATGAAGAGGATTATGAACACTAAAAAAAAATATGGTAAATAAATAAAAATATAAATAAACTAGAGGTATGGTAAATAAATAAAACTTTTACTTTTTATTTTTTATATTTACTCCATAAACCTCTATATTTACAAAACTCAAAAAAGAGGTTTATTTAGGTGAAGCCTATGGGCCAAAAACCATATTTGTAAAGAGGTATGGTAAATAAATAAATATAAAAGACTTATAAATAGGTAAAGGTAGATAAATAAAAATATATCAAATAGGATTAGAAATCAACATCTAATTATATACATGAAGTCTATATTTTGACCCATGGAATCAATTATTATTATGTATGCAAAAAAAACATTATTAACCTACTCCACAGGTAAGTCGCATCCCAGGAGAGTCGGAACCTTGCATGCCAAGTGGGAGGTCTCTGTCCTTTGAGGCCTTTATGAACCATGATGCGACGGTCATCTCGGTGCTCATGGCAACATGCGTGAATCACTTAATTAATGTCCGGTCAGGAAGAACGACTGTGCTATCAGGGTTAAGAAGGAATGTCTGAGAAATAATAGGTTACTTGATTTGGCAATTTCATTTTGCAATGCATTGTTTGTTTGCAGTGAATAGTCTATGGAAGTGCAAACGAAAGACGACGGTCATACCCTGCATCATGCAAGCTATTTTCCTAGGGTATGTAACTACCATTCTTTTGTCTATGATTGCTGCTATAGTCTGGGCCATGTATTTCTCTACGAAAGCTTCATTTATTTGGTTTCAGATGGTAGATATTGGGTTTGTTATTCCCCTTCTTTGCCCTGTTGACCCTTTTTTATGTGACCCCTGTCACCTTTCCTTTACTTCTTTCCATTTTTTTCATTCTGCAAGCGGATGGGTCTTAATAAAACATTTTATCTTGTATGGGAGTAACTGGATAGGGGGGGTTTTTCAACACTCTATTAAGCTGGGTGTTCTCTGTGTTAGAATTCAGTTTTCTCTTTTGCCTGGATGCAGTAGGGATAAAATTATTAATTCTGCAGCTCATTTTTCTCACTAGTATGGTTTTTTTATTCTTATTTCCACCCAATTTCTTCATTCACGGGTTGTTACCCAATTTCCGCATATTATTTTCGGGTGGGTTGATTTCGATAGGTTTATTGTGCATAGGAACTGTTGGGCAAGGTGGGTTTTACAATTTTCTGTTTATTTGGAGTCTGAGTGGGTTGGAATCATGGCTTCTATGTTGTATAGATACAGTAGGGGTACCTTGAATCCTTGTTTTTTCGTTAAACATTGCACCCAACGGTACCTCTAGAATGTCTGCTTCTTTCATAATGTTCATGCTAGTAGGTAGGTGGCCTTGCATGTCCAGTTCTCTGTGGCTAAAATTGTCATGTCGAATCATTCTGTCAGTTTTCTCTTCTCTGTTAGTGGGGGTATGGCGTTCTTTGTTTCTTTTCGCACCAGTAGTATTTGGGATTCGGTTCCCTATCTGCATTTCTCCTGTCTTCGAGGTAGTCACTTGGATTCTGTGCTCACCGACATTCTGCTCAACCCATATGATCATTTCGCTACTGGTGTCTATAATTTAATGGTTTATTATTTCTTGTCTGTGTCTATTCTTAGGTCTGTTCCCATCATGGTTAAAATACAGACTCGTAACCATCCTGATAAAGGCTAACAGAAGCAGATTTAGCTTGAAGCTAGCCTCAGGAAACGAGGTAGGAAGACGAGTCAGGAGGTTTTACAAAACCTCTCTGCAAACTATGAAATGGGCAATTCATCCACTGTCCGGCAGGAAATTCAAGGATGGGAGAGAGAAATTCAAACTGATGAAGAAGATAATGATGTTGAAGCAGCTATCATGGATTTTATCACAAATCCTGGTAATACCCGTGGTCGTTTATCACTGTTTCATCAAACAATGCACACTTACTGTATTGTAAAGTGCCTTTAGGTCAAAGATATGTATATTTTTTCCCCTCATCAAGAGAAGATCGAACCAAGAGTAATGAATTTGTTACAGGATATTTAAAATTAGTTGAATCATATCAAAATCACCTAGTATCAGGCTACTGATCGTATCAATAGAATAGATGATCATGTTGGCAGAATTGAGAAACAACTTCAACGACTACAAGAAGTGGATATGCCTGGATCCACAGCTAAAGATCCAACAACAATAGACTCCACTGAAGGCTAATATTTTTACAGTTTACTCATGTTTATTACATGATTTTTTTCTTTTTGAAAGGACATACTTTAATCAATAGACTTGTAGATAATCGAGTAAATAGTCAATTAGTAACTGAATTACATTGGCGCATGAAACTGTTTAAATTTTGGTTGGAATTTAACGCTTTAAGGTGGCCAACAGACCATGACTCTCTGGGCGAGTTGGGAGCCACGAATCAGATTTTATATTTTACTTTCTTTGCTTTCAAATTATAAATAGAAAATAATAGAGACACTAAAAAAAAAAAAAAAAAAACGCATTATTAACCCTACAACCCATTATGACCCCGAAGTGTAATTATGTCGGAAGCCAAAATAAAAAACTAAAAATAAAATTAAAAATAAAATATAAATAATGTCAGCTTAAAGAATAACTTACACAACCATATAAATAAACAATTTAAAATATATTTAAACAATATAAATTTAAATATGAAGAGTTTTAAGAAAACTCAAAAAAGAGATATGGTAAAGAAATACAAATATAAATAAACTAGAGGTATGGTAAATAAATAAAACTTCTTTTTCTAGTTTCCTGGGAGGTATGATAAATAAATAAAACTATAGTTTATGGTAAATAAATAAAAATATAAATAAACTATAGGTATGGTAAATAAATAAAACCTCCTTTTATATTTACTCCGTAAATCTCTTTGTATTTACAAAAACTCAAAAAAAAGGTTTTATTTAGTTGAATCCTATGGGCCAAATACCAGGACAAATTATTATTAATACCATAGGCCAAATACTATATTTATAAAAGAGTTATAAAAATGTAAGGTAAATAAATAAAAATATATCAAATAAGAGTAGAAATCAACATGTAATTATATATAAAGCCTATGGATCAAACTAATAATAATAGCATGAAAAAAAACATTATTAACCCACATTAATATTAAAATATTATTATTACTATTATTAAATCTAATATTCATATTAATATTATTAAATTTAATAACTTTATATTAATAAAATATTATATATATATATATATGGGAGGGAAGAACAAAGACATATGATAGAGATGGAGAAATACCGGGAGTGAGAAAGGAGAGATGGAGATAAGTTGAAGGAGAGGGGAGAGGAGGGATGAAGAGAGAGAGAGAGAGGGAGAGGAGTGAGAGAGATAGAGAAGGGTAAGAGAGGGAGAGGGAGAGGGAGACATACAGATGGAGGTGGGAGAGAGAGAGAGAGTGAGAGAGGGAGGGAGAAGGAGGGAAGATTGGAGGTGAGAGAGAGAGGGAGAGAAGAATAAAGACATAGAGTGAGAAGTGGAGAGAGATGGAGTGACAAGGGAGATATGGAGAGAAATTATGTATGTTTAGGGGTGAGATAAAGAGACGTAGAAGGAGTGATGGAAACAAGGCGGGAGAGAATGAGAGAGAGAAAAAAAGGGAGGGATATAGTAACATAGTTGGAGAAAGAGATAGAGTGATGGGGGAAGAGAGAAGATTTGAGAGAGAGAGAGATCGAAAAGAGAGGGATGGAGACACACACACACAGAGGGATGACAGACGAGAGATAGGACTTGAGAGAGAGGAAGAGAGTGAGAGGGAAGTGAGAGGATTGTAGGAGAGAGAGAGAGAGAGTGTGTGTGTGTGTGTAATGGGGGAAGAAAGAGGGAGGTATGATAGAAAGGGAGAGAGAGGAAGGAAAAGAGAGGGGACTTGAGGGAGAGGAGGAGAGAGGGAGGAAGATAGAGGAGAGAGGGAGGGAAGAATAAATACATAGAGTGACAAGTGGAGAGAGAGGGAGTGACAAGGGAGAGATGGAGAGAGAGTGTGCATGTTTTGGGTTGAGATAAAGAGATAAAGAAGGAGAGATAGAGAGAAGGGAGGAGAGAAGGAGAGAGAGAGGCATATATTAACAAAGTTGGAAGGTGGAGATAGAGAGAAAGAGAGAGGTGGGAGAGAAAGGAAGAGAGAGAGTGAAGAGAGGTAGGGAAAGAGAAATGGAGATGGAGGGGGAGAGAAAGGGAGGTAAGAAGAAATACATAGAGAGTGAAAGTTGGAGAGAGAGAGAGTGTGTGTGTGTGATAAGGAAGATGGAGAGAGAGGGAGAGAGGATAGTATGAGGGAAGAGAGATATAAGTGGGGGAGAGGGAGGGAAGGGGGAGAGAGAGAGAGAGAGGGAGGGAGGGAGGGAGAGGAGGAGGGAGTGATAAATAGATATATTGGAGAAAGAGATTGTATTTTTTTGGATTGATATAGAGAGGAAAATAGAGATAGAGATATAGATGGAAGGTGAAGAGAAAGACGATATAGATGGAGACAGGGATGGAGGGACAAAGACATTAATAAATATGGAGTGAGAGAATGTGTGTGTTTGTGGGGGTGAGATAAAGAGACAAAGAAGGATATATGGAGGGACATATAGATATATATGGAGGGGGGAGAGAGGGAAGGATATTTATTGCAATAGATACATTGATTGCAATGTAGATGGTGATTTATACTCCTATTTGATTGCTTGAACTAGATGCATTGATTTTGATTTCTAATGATATTTGATTACTTGCACTAGATGCATTGATTTCAATGTAGATAATTTCTAACCGTGTTTGATTTCTTGCACTAAATGCATTGATTTCAGTGTATATGGTGATTTCTAATATTATTTGATTATTTGCACTAGATGCATTAATTTCAATGTAGATGTTAATTTCTAATTATATTTTATTTCTTACACTAGATGCATTGATTTCAATATATATGATTTATAATCCTATTTGATTTCTTGCACTAAATGCATTGATTTCAGTGTAGATGGTGGTTTATAATCCTATTTTATTGCTTGCACTAGATGCATTGATTTTAGTGTATATGTTGGTTTCTAATCCTATTTTCTTACTTGCACTAATGCATTGATTTGAGGGTAGACGTTGATTTCTAATCCTATTTGATTACTTGCATTGGATGCATTGATTTTAGTGTAGATGTTGGTTTCTAATATTATTTTATTTTTTGCATTAGATGCATTTATTTTAGAGTATATGTTGATTTCTGATTTGATGTAATTAGATGTATGATGGTACATTAATTTTAAAGCCATTGGATTAATATTGTGCATTGATTTCAGTGTAAGCACAATAAATCATTGACAATGTAGATTTATTTTTGTGTTATAACTTAATTAAACCTAATAATATTGGATATCAAGAGAGACAAGGTATGATGTTTAATACAACAAATTGAGCTAATTATTTATGATTTCAAGTGTCTTTTTTCATATAATCGATATGAAAAGATGACAAAACTAACAAGGGTGACAATAAGAATAATAGAATAAAATAGTTTGAGATTGATCACAATGAAGGCTATTTGTAATTTACTACATTCTTATTATTCACATTTTATATCACTCAATATTATTACATTTTCACCTTGCATTCAAAAATTTTATTTCATAATTTTTCATCATTAATTAAATAAGCGAATTTAAATTTAAAATGAACCGATAAACATATATTTAGCATATTTAAAATGATTATATTAATATTAGATGTATTTACATATTATGGATAAAATTAATTATATGTTCCTCATATTATCTATAAGTTTTCCTTCAGCACTTTACTACTCAAACGGCTAGATCATCTTCGCTGGGATAAATGAAGACATAGGAAAGGATAAAATCTCTCTAGGTACAAACGCTCTCAGTTTTTACACTCAAATGGGATTTTTCACCTAGAAGATTTGATCCCTCTTGGCGCTTTATAGATCTGGAGTTAAGATGGATCTAGGTACAGTTAACCCACAACCCATTCTGTATTTGGAAGTGTAGTATGTGGAGAAGCCAAAATAAAAATACAAAATAGAATTAAAATAAGATCTAAATAATGTCGGCAAGAAATAGCTTTGTCATATAAATGAAGAAACAGTTAGAATAATCCAAACAATATAAATTTAAGATAAAGAGTTTTAAGAAAACTCAAAAGAAGATATGTTAAAGAAATACAAAATATAAATAAATGAAGATACATTAATAAAATAAAACCTCTTTTTCTACTTACACGGGAGATATGGTAAATAAATAAAACTATAATTTATGATAAATAAATAAAAATATAAATAAACTATAGCTATGGTACTTAAATACAACCTCTTTTTATATTTACTCCATAAATCTCTTTATATTTACAAAAACTCAAAAAAGGGTTTTTATTTAGGTGAATCCCATGGGCCAAATACCGGGACAAATTATTATTAATGCCATGGGCCAAATACTATATTTATAAAGGAAGTATAAAAATTCAAGGTAAATAAATAAAAATATATCAAATATGAGTATAAATCAACATCTAATTATATATGAAGCCTATGGACCAAACTAACAATAATAGCATGCAAAAAAAACTTGTGTGTTCTGACATTTAATATTAAAATATTTATTATTTTAAGTAAGGTATTCTTATTTGAAAACAACTCCCCTAGCTGCCACTGTGTTCATGTCTGAGCCATTGGATCAAATGTTAGACGATTGAAATGTTTTAGGCCATTAGATCTACAAGTAAATAGTTATATATATATTTTTTATAATGTTATTTTTTTTCTTTTTAATAAGTTAGATTGAATTTAGGTTTTGGTGACTTTTAAGTTGAAATGTAGTTATTAAAAATTTGTTATATTTTTATATGTAAATGTAAATAGTTTTATATATGTTTTAATAAGTTAAATTGAATTTAGGTAATAAAATAAAATAATAATAAATTATAGCGACAGTATTGACCCATGGTATTTATGTGGAATATAGTTTATTTAAAGGGGGAAATTAAGATGGCCTAGATCAATTTTAACTCTGGATCTACCAAGAGCCAAGAGGGATCACATGTATTGATATGTAAACCGCTTTTAGAGTGAAAAGAGAATTGATCCTCTCATAATTAATATATATCTAAACTAACTATTTAATAAAATTATTATTAATTGTTTATAACCATTATTCTTTTAAATTTTTACTTAATAAAATGTATCTAAAGTTTCATACATCCAAATATATATAGTTTTTCTTGTTCTATATTATTTTTGTTACAACTATTTTATTATTAAAAAAATACATGGCTTTTTTTTGTTATTTATTATTTATGTTACCACTGTTTTATTGTTCATGAGTAGTATTTCTTAATATATACAAAATTAAATTAATAATGAAATTTCTTAAAATATGTAATATTTTTTTAAATTTCCAAATTATTTCATAGGACATGATTTATCTTAAGCAATAATGATGAAAGTTCATAATTCTCATTTCCTAATTAACACTAAATATACCTTTAATTACTTAATTGTAATAGTTTGTAACTACATACATACTCTTTCGAATTTTCTTTTGTTAATGAATATCAAATTTCTTCTATTAAAAAAAAACTATATACATATCTTTAATTACCTAATTGATGCTAAAAAACTTACATGTTTTTTTACTTTATAATCATAAACTAATTTCACATTATATGATGTCAAATTTGCTCAACTTTTTATTCTGAAATTTTAAACAGAGTTTTTCACTACATAATTTTAGATTTTATAATTATTTTCTTTTTCAATTCCAAACAAAACTTACAAAAGAAAAAACTCACTCAGTCCTTACTGTAGATTATAGTTTTGCAAAATTGACACTATGTGATTAACAATAGAGTAAGTTGATACAACCCTAAAGGGTTTTTTGTACATGTTTTATCATAACATTTCCCTCCATCCAATATATATTGTAGAGTCTTCTGAAGAGAGAGTGTATTCTAGTTTATAACCTGATCCATAATCAAAGAAAATGGCTAGGGATTTCCCAAGTTATTAGTTTGTAACCTGATCCACAATCAAAGAAAATGGCTAAGGATGTCACAAGTTCTCATTCACACAGTGATTTATTGAAGTTATTAGCTAAAATGGATCCTATTAGATGCATAGTGGCCAGAGACACTAAAAAATTAAAAATAGATATTGAAGTTCTCAGTTGAAATGGATCATATTAGATGGATGGTGGCTAGAGAAACTAAAAAAATTAAAATAGATATATGTTATGACATCTATATTGTCTACAAACCATCCAAGTTTCCCATCTTATGCAATAATTTCTAACAATAACCTCTCAATTTACTCTCCAATTTTTGAAACCCCCACCCATGCTCGGGAGAGCACAATGTAAAATCAAATTTTCCTGTGGTCTTTTCAAAGGGTTCATAAACAAAACAGACAATGAAAAATTCAATATTGTGTAATAATAACTGATTTTTAAATCACTGTGGCAAAAAAAACATCACATTAGCTCACAAAATATATCCAAGGCTATAAGGATATGAGGTGATAACAAAGTTTTGAATCATGATAAATATGTGACAACCGAAACTAAGTTTTAGCCACAAGAAAAAAATCACAACAACTCATAGAATAAATTGATGTTGCAAATGAAATGATGTTTGTGGCACATTTATAGGTGTTTCCATTCATAAATTTGTTACTCATTTTGTCTCGAGATTGCTAGATAAACAAGGCATGAAGATGATTGTAATTTTGAATGAAGTAGTCTTCAAACGTTCCTATCTCTATTTTAATTACATAAATGTACTGAAAACCAACTGATATTATTTACTTTAGTTTTTTTATTTGGACGTGTTGCAAGCTGATATCTATTTCTATACAAGTTGTGCATCAAATTATTATGTAACGATTGTGCCAAGAAGTTTTTAAATTATTTCCTTCATACTTTAAGAACTATATCTTAGATCTGAGCACGTGATTCTATTAAAATTTATTAAACAAATTCATTTTTTACAACTTGTATGTTTAAATATGTGATTTTGGAAGTGATGATGGTTTCTTTAGACACTTGATTAGTATTGTGGAAGAACTTTGATTATATTATTAAGTATTGTGAGTAGTTCATGTAGCATTTTCATTGCTTATAACATATTTTCATATCATTTGTATAAGATATTGTATATACAGTTCTAACACATTTCCCCAAGACGTTACCTATATGGTGAGTAGTTCATGTAGCAATTGCATTACTTATAAGAAATTTTTATATCCTCTGTATAAGCTATTGTATCTACAATTCTAATACATTTCCCCTAGGTGTTACCTATATGGTGACTGAGTGATGATGGCTTCTTTAGACATTTGATTAGTATTGTGGAAGAACTTGGAGTATATCATTAAGGATTGTGAGTAATTCATGTAGCAGTTTCATTTCTTATGAAATATTTTTATATCATTTGGATAAGCTGTTGTATATATAGTTATACTATGATATGGATACACATTCCCCCCAAGCATTACCATATTGTGACTATTGTCAAATTTCTGATATTTAAAGAAATATAATTAAGTGATTGATGGTTTTGGAACATCAAAGTTACTATGATGATATTCTATCTTAGGATAAATCCTTAGTGTTTAGATTCGATTTTCATGACGAATATGTATAGATCACTTCACAAGAAAACCCTTTTTCCTATTGATAGCATGCGGTGGTTGTATTAATTAACTGCTTATATTGTCCTCACTGTCATAAGATTCAACACAATTTTTTTTTTATAAGTCTATATACAAGTTATACATATTATGTAGTAAGAAATGTTCTTTAATAATAACAGTCACTGAAACGGGAAATGATCTCAATACACCCCTCTAGATATACAATGTCTCATGATATTCTTCTCATTTGGTGACACATGGAAATTCCAACACCAAAACTATTTCAGATTCTCGCTCACATCATACGAAAGTCTATCTTGATAAGGTTTCCTACATATATTAGCCCAACATGCAAGTTCATCATTCTCATGTTATTGAATCTTATTTTTTTAATGCCTCCATAAACTTTTGCTTAATGTTTTGTACATTCTTGTTTTCATTGACATCAACCGATTTGATGTAGTTCTTTTTCCAACAACACCTGTCAATAATTCCCTACTAGCACTTATTCCATATTGAGATTGATAGTTTGCAATTTTTCTAGGGGCTGATGTCATATTTATTGATACTAACTCATTTGCCTTTACCTTTTTGGAGTTTCTAATGCCTAATAATTAAAATATATTTCTTAGATATTTTTGCTTTCAAAATAGATTTAAGAGTTAAGCTTGTGCTATGATAGATATACCTTGAAATAGATTTTTGATCACCTAATTTACTTTATCTTGAAGTGTTCATTCATGAATTAGTGGCCTCATTTCTTCAATTTTAGTTGATCCTATACTATCTAGAAAATTATCATCAAAGACAATTTCTTGCAACTTTTGATTAATGTCCATGTTTTTCTACATGTGGTATGATCTTGTTGTAGGTAAGATGTTTTCCCTACATAAAAGTATATATATAAATTTTTAATTTTTAATTTGAACTTGACATTTACATTGAAAAAAATTAAAATTTTAAAAGGGTGACTTCATTTGTTTGGTCAATATCCTCATTGACAAGTTCCTCTACATCTCTCATTTCCTCATCATTTCCAGGTACATCCACATCTATTTCAAGCTCTCTCTTTTGTACCTATCTATTATCCCTTTTTATTTTTTTAATGATTCGATTAAGATTAACATTTGTATGTTGTCATGAGGATATTTTTTATTTTTCATGTCAATTACCTTTTATAACTCTAGGAGGCTCTTAATATTGCCTTTTTTTTTAATAAATGTAACTCAATTATATACTTAAAAATATGATTAGGTAAGAGAATTTTAGGATTATAATTTTTTTTTTTTTTTTATCCAAGTTAACAATGTGAATGCTTATTGATAATAGTTAAACAAGGACATGGTAAGACGAAGAGGAATGAAAACGGAAACGATGCAAGCTCAGAAACCCTAGACCGCCTGCAGTTTTGATCAGCCGCGTTAGCCTGCGCTCAACCAGCCTACGCGGCTTGGTAACTAGCAATGGCGCTTCAAGATCGGGGGGGGAGGTCAACTCCCCTGTAAACAAAATGATGGCACCCACGCCACTGGCAAAGCAACGAAATGTACCCTATTGTAAGCTTCGTGAACGTGCCACCTAAAACGCTGACCACGCAGACCCAGCAGGAGGCAGCGGCTCCCACATCCTCCACCTGCAAGCCCATCACGATAGAAAGACCCAAGATTGAGCTTCCCAGCCATCGCATAAACGCTTGAATCCAGTACATGAGGGACCATGCCCTCATTGGAAAATTTATCGGCTTTTGGCCAATTGAAAAAGCCCTACAAGGATGGGTTGCTTCCAAATGGAAGCCCAAAGGACATGTCACGTTACAGCTTGGACCGAAGGGTTTCTTCACAGCGATTTTCATCTGCATTGAGGACCAAAACAGAGTAATGGATGAAGGGCATTACTTTTTCAACTCATCTGGGCTATATCTTCGGAACTGGGTGGAAATATTCAACCCAGACAAAGAAAACTTCAACTGGGCACCTGTCTGGATACGCCTGTACTTGCTACCTCTAGAATATTGGGATGAAGAATCACTCCAAGAAATTGGAAAAGGGCTAGGAGAGTTCATTAAGATTGCAGAGGAGACAAAGCTTCACCGATACACTTCCTATGCTCGCATCTGCATCTATATGCATTTAGACAAAGTCCTGCCTGATGCCGTAAGTATATATCATGATGATTTCGAATGGATCCAGCCATTGGATTATGAGCATGTTCCTTTCAGATGTCGCAGGTGTCATGCACATGGGCATCTGTTCACAGATTGCCCCCTCACTGCACAAGCTCAGAGTAAAGAGGCTGAAGTCAATCCAGAAGCTGATGGTTTCACCAAGGTGCCCTCGCGTAGAAGACATGGCAAGAAACCCTCTGCGATGGGTAAGAAACCTTCTCCTTCCTCCAATGCACCCTCTACTAGTAATAGTTTTGCAGTTCTTTCCAACCTTGATCTTGCCCCTGATTCCGGCCAAATACCCATAAAACGCCCCCTAAAACCCTCAGATACTCCAAATCCTTCAGCCCATTCCAACCCCTTGTAGTCTTAGACCCAGAAACTTTCTAATGATAGCTCCTCGGCCAGCCCTTCCACTGAAACCAAGCTTCTGACCTGGCACCCTACCACAATGGACGTTGACAACCCTAATACCCAGCCAGCTAATTCTAATGAGGCTCTTATTAGCAGCAGTCAAGAGACATTCATGGAAGAGGACTCAGAAGTTTTAGACCTAGGGGAGCTTGACATCCCAGGGCTTGAGGATGCCTGCAGAAGAAAAGACTTTGACACCATCAATCCTTATCAAATTGACAAACTGGAAAAGGTTCTATCGAACGCCCATCAGCAAAAGAAGCTAGGCGTTCATCTTGGCAGTCATTGGGATACTAGCCTCAAAATCACAAAAGAATCAAGGAAAAGGGGGCGAACGCCGGATTGGTAGCGCACCATCACCATAGGGCAAATATTGGTCGACTCAGGCCGATATCCCAAGCTCACAAGGTTCTTCAAACCTCTGTCAAATAGTTCCCCATGAAGCTGATCTCATGGAATATCAGAGGGCTCAATAGCCCAGGAAAGCACAAAATTCTCAGAAATATAATATAGAAAGAAAGGCCAAATATCCTCTTTCTTGAAGAAACTAAATGCAACAGTGAAATGCTAGGTACCATCTTGTCCAAAGCCTGGCCTAGTTGCAACTTAGTAGCAGTGGATGCCTCCGGTACTTCAGAGGGTCTTGCTATAGCTTGGGACACTCAGTCCATAGACCTATCAAACTTTCATGCTGCGCATCATCTTATTCAAGCAACTTTTCATCCCATTGGATCTAACATCCATGGGCATCTCTCAAACGTCTATTTCCCACATGAACAAGCCGGGAAAATAGCTCTTCTGCATACCATGGAGATTCTGAATTCTTACAGAACCTATCCCCTTTGGATTGTAGCAAGGGACTTCAATATGATTACTAAGATGGGAGAAAAAATAGGCGGAAGATCCAGAGCAGATCCAGACAGTGCTCACTTCAAAGAATTCATAACCAATAGTTGGCTCATAGACATCCCTTTCTCAAATGGCACTTTTACATGGAACAATAAAAGAACAGGAACTCAGCAGATCACTTCAAAGCTGGATCGTTTTCTCATTTCAGACAATGCCATCCATTTAGGAGGGGACCTTTCGACATCTATTCTCCCGCAGGCAGGTTCGGATCACTGGTCCATCTTGCTACACTGGAAAAATGTCGGTCCTCAATTCAGAAAACCCTTCAAATTTGAAGCATTTTGGCTCTCTCACCCCTCCTTCAAAGACATGGTCACCCATGCTTGGCAAAGTTTCACTCCACCTACAGGCTCGAAAATGTACCAATTTCAACAAAAGCTCAAACACCTCAAAGCAATCATCAAGAATTGGAACTCCTCTGTTTTCGGAAACATCTTTCAAGAAATCAAAATCCTAGAAATAAAAATGGAAGAAACTCAGCAAAAAATCATAATCGAAGGAAGAACTGAGGATCTTGCTGCTCAGGAACAAGATCTACACAAGCAACTAGAAGAGAGGCGCAAGCAAGAAGAAATCCTATGGAGGAAAAAATCTAGAATAAATTGGCTAAAGGAAGGGGAGAGGAACACCAAATTCTTCCACAGGTCAACAATACAAAGAAGAATGCAAAATCACATTCCTCATATTACTAACCAGCAAGGAGAACAAGTGGAACAACAAGAGGAGATAGAGCAAGTTCTCCTGGACTATTTTCAAAGCATATAGCAAGAGGACCACACCATAGACAGACAACCCGCCATCGACAAGATCTCACGGCTAATTCCCAAATTGGTCACTGCAGAGCACAATAAAATGATTCTCCATCTTGTCTCCCTTCAAGAAGTCGAACTAGCGATGGCCCAAACGAAAGATGGAAAGGCGCCTGGTCCTGATGGATTCACCTCCAATTTTTTCCATCATTTTTGGGAACTTATCAAAACAGAAGTCTGGTAACTAGTTGAGGAATCTAGAGCTTCTCACTGGCTCCTCCCCTCCTTGAATGCCACTTTCTTAGCCCTGGTTCCAAAAGAAGCGCACCCATGCACTCCGGAGAAATATATACCAATCGCTCTCTTCAATGTGGTTTATAAGGTCATATCCAAAGTCATAGCCAACAGATTAAAGCCTCTTCTTCCGCTCCTTATATCGCCAGAGCAAACCGGTTACGTGGAAGGCCAACAAATCATGGACGGCATCATCCTCACTCATGAAGTTATCCATTCTCTCAAAAGCGCCAAAAACCAGGTATGCTCCTCAAAATCGATTTATCTAAAGCTTTTGATAAACTATGCTGGCGTTATATCCAAAGCATTCTCAAAGCTTTTGGCTTTGACCAGATGTGGATAAGGTGGGTAATTTCCCTCATCTCCACGCCCCTTTATTCCATTCTTGTCAATGGCATTCCCTCTGCGCCGTTTAAGCCTTCCAGAGGAATCAGACAAGGTGACCCTCTCTCTCCCTTCATTTTCATTCTCATGTCTGAAGGTCTCAGCAAACTCATTCATCATGCAGTCCTCACAAGCCATCTACGTGGTATTACCCTTCATGACTCTCTCACCACCAAACAACAATTTGTTGATGATAATATGCTGTTTGGCTTCCCTTCTGTCCAGGAAGCCCGATCCTTCAAAAGTATTCTTAACCTTTTCTCCGTAGCCTCTGGCATGACCGTCAATGTTTCTAAATCCCAACTCTTCTTTTTCAATAGTCCTCCGTTGATCCAAACCAGTATAGCTCGCATTCTTGGCTTCTCTCTTGCTCAACTCCCTTCCAAATATTTAGGTGCGCCTCTCATTACCACGGCCATAAAGCACTCTACTTGGAATCATCTCTTAGAAAAATTGGAAATTCGACTCTCCTCCTGGACTTACAGAGCTCTCAATATAGCCAGTAGGCTTGTCCTCATCAAAGCGGTTCTGCAATCCGTGCCCCTTTATCTTTTCTCTGTGCTTGCAGCTCCAAAATGGGTTCTCAATCAGATCAAGAATTTGCAACGTCGTTTCCTCTGGGGATCCTCAAACCAAAAATACAAATGGGCTCTAGTCAATTGGAACACGGTTTGCTCCCCTAAGGCTGCAGGAGGACTAGGACTCAGAAATCCACTCCACAGCAACGAAGTCATGGGGGCACGACTATGGTGGAATTGGCTCTGAAATCCTTTTAAACCTTGGGCTAAAATGTGGACAGCCAAGTATGCTAATAACAGACCGCCTGAAGACCTGGTCAGGCTCTATCCTGGAAGAGCTGGCTCCCTCATATGGAATGCAGCCAAACAACACTTTGCTCTCATACAACAGCACATCTTCTGGGAAATAAGAAATGGGCACATAGCCAGACTCTGGGCTGAATCTTGGCAGCAAAACCCAAAGCTTACTGATATTCTTAGCCTCTCCAATAATGGTCGAACCAACCCCCCAGAGGAAATCAAAGTCAATCAAGGTTGGACACCTACAACCAGCAATGACTTCAGGTAATGGAAGCACCCGACTCTCCTCATTCCCAACGCTTCTAGCAACATACAGGAAGCTCTCCAAGAGGAACTACAACGCTGGAAAATCAGATGTTCAGAGGAACCAGACATTCTCCGATGGGAATATTCACCCAAAGGCATGTTCACTATGAAAGAAGCCTTCTCTCTTATGCATCCAATCCCGCTCCCGAGAGACAGGCTTTGGCAATTTGTCTGGGCTCCTGGTACTTGGCCTAAAGTATCTACGTTTCTATGGTTACTTAGTCACAAAAGAATCCTCACATGGGACAACCTGCTCAAGCGCGGTTTTTGTGGCCCCGCACAATGTCCAAACTGCAAGCAAGATATTGAAATGACACAACACCTCATGATGTCTTGCAATCTTGCTAGCCAACTTTGGGAAAAGATCTTCTTCAGGAGTCAACGAAGCAAACCAAAAGAGGAACTAACCAACATTATGCACCTCTGGCCCCAACGACCTTATAACAGTCCCATTCTTAATACTCTTTGGCAAATCATCCCAGGCCTCCTCTTTTGGTCCCTATGGAAGGAGCGAAACAGGAGAATCTTCAAACATCAAGCCAACCCTTTGGAAATCATCTGGGACAACTTCAGCAAAAACCTCCAAGAGACTCTAGCCCTTCATTCTTGGCAGGAGGAGGATCTACCTAAACAGCCGAAGGAAGCAGCAATATGGCAAAACTGGCAGCTGAAAGTTGCGATCTCACCAAACACCAACAAGCAGAAGTCTCTTGACTCCCAGATCCCTTGGACACCCCCTCCTCCAAGAATCTACAAATTGAACTTTGATGGAGCCTCAAAAGGAAATCTGGGTCCAGCTGGCTTTGGTGGCATTCTTAGAAACTCCCAAGGAGATGTCCTCACTATCTACTATGGTTCGATAGGTTGGGACACCAACAATTCAGCAGAATTGGAAGGGCTTTGGCAAGGTTTGATTTTATCCCATCTCTACAACTTCTCACCTATCATTGTGGAAGGAGACTCCCAGATTATCATCAACACAGCCAATCAACTACTTCAAGGCACCAGATCCACAAAATTAGCCACAAGCTGGAGAATGGCCTCTCGAATTGACAATCTTAGCAAATGGTTGGACAACAACCAAGCTATCTCCTTTGTTCACACCAAAAGAGACGGCAATAAGGTAGCGGACCTCCTTACTAATCTGGGAGTTGAAATCTCGGACACTCTCAATCATGGCCCTCTTTAGATCATCCATGATAGGGACACTCTCCAGAATTGCATCAATCTGGTGCAGAATGATCAAAGATTTTTGGATGCGGATGTATAGCAGGCCCGATGGGACAACCGCCCCCGGCCAACTCCCAAGGTGCATGGCGTGTGGTGGCCACATGGCCCTCCACGACACCATTCATTTTCCATTCAATTCACCTGCGAGCACAGTTATTACCCCTCGGCGACGACGCTTCATCCTCCCTGGTAAGCTTGGTAGTTGCATTATGGACGCGAATTCGGTTTTTGCAGAGCTCTCCAACTCCTCGCGCAGGTGTTTGGAACCCCTTGGCGATGCTTGCCCTGTGCACTGTGAAGAGCCGAGTGCTCGCACACACACCGGTCGTCGCTGCTCGCTTTATAGCTGCCTTGAAACTCTTCCTCGTGCGGATTTCTCTCATAGCACCCTCTGTCCAGCGAACATCGTTCCTCGGCTTCCTTCTGGCTCGCTCTGTGCTCCTTCTCTTTTCCAGGCCTTTCCCCTTTGCTTGAGACCGGTTCACGAAGTCGAGTCGGCCATGCCAAGACTCAGACAGCGTATGACTTGCCGTCGAGGAGGCACTCGCGGCGGCTCTGTAGGTGAACGGCCCTCTTCCAGTCAGCATCCCTCTAACTGTCCCTCTGGCCCTGCCCATGCTCATATGCCTGCCTCTCCTCCTCATGAAGTGCCTCGAAACTTTGCCTCTTCTGCCCCTCAGCCCTCTAGTAGCCATTTCATTCGTCAAACCACGCAGAGAGTGGAGCTGCATTTTGACAGTGCTTTTAATTGACCCACCATTATGGCCTTTATCACCATTACCCTGCGAGAAGACGCTACTCTTAATTCTCCTCCTTGGCATGATTCCCCTCCCGCTTCTCTTGATCCCTATCCCGCTCCCATTGACCCTCGCCCCAACTCTGCTGTAACGCCCCGTGCCGATATTGGTGATCCCCCTGTCAGTGCAGCGCCCCCCTTGGGCCTTTTCTCTATGCAGGTGGACGCGAATGCTGTTCAAAGCACAGGAGCTCAACACGCGGATGCGGATGCTGAAGATCCCGGGGGCGACTTCGGATGCCCCATTGAGGAGGAGCAACCCTCTCCCATCAACTCCAATTGACTCTGCTATGACATGGTGCAATATGGTCTCTGAACTAGTTTACTTTGATAGAGATATTGGTTTTTGTTATCCATAGCAGCATACTGGTTTTTGTTATCGATAGTGTTATCTTTCTGTTGTTTTCTCATGAAAAATGTTATCAATACTACATCGGTTTCCCTATACAAGGGTGGTGCAACTGTTTTGATAGAACTGGTTTCCCTATATGAGCAGTTCAGTATCAGGATAAAGCTTGGCCTTCAAGCCCAGTTTCAGGCTATCATAGCTGAACTGAGGCAGTTTTGTACTATAATGTTTACATAAATAGAATTAGCATAATTTAGAAAAAAAAAAAAACAATGTGAATGCTTATTTACCTAAAGTTGGTTCCCATGTTCAATACCTCCCCATGGGGTTTGAAGATAATAGGTAATGGGAAATTGAATGACATATAAAAAAAATTTATACGTCAAAATATCAATTCTATATATTATAGTAGTTATCGCTTGAGTAATCTTTCGGTTTGGCATTCAATTCTTTATTAATAAAATTGTTTTACTTAGTACGGAGTACGATAATTTTGTAATCAAATAATAGGATAAAACATATTCACACATATTCACAACATAATTTATTTGAATGAATAGATGTGTGTAAAATATTTAATAAGAAACTAGATTTGTAGTTATAAAATATAAAACTATAACTTAAATTTGTGAAATTACTTTGTATTTTTTCTTATGTATATAAAGAAAGACCAAGCCAAGTTTGGACTTTAGAAAATAAAGCATAGCATGAATAACAATATCTCCTTCCAAAAAATGTCTCATATTAAAATGACGTTCACTTTTTTGTATACCAAGACTATTGTTCTTCATATACAATTCTTGACAAGCATGCAATTGGTGCTACGATATGTAGATGAAATTAGAGTAAACTCTCTTTATGTTAATAAATTCGGTTTATGTAATATCCCAATTCGGGGATTCAATAATACATAAAATGTACTTTCTTGATCTTGAAATGATGAATAAGCTTAAAAATATGTATGATAAGAACATATACATCAATAGAGCTACAACAACAATTTGGATTTTAAGGTTCATGATAAAAAAAGTGGGGAAAATCAACTATTTCAGCACCAAAAACGTTATTCCCAATAGACATCGTAATATTAAGGGAAAATAATGGTTGGATACCTTATCTTATGCTATGTGGGACTCCCATCTAGAAAATAATGCGAAACAAATCTTTTTTACTAAGTTAAATAGATCTCCCGACCGTCTGACTCAAAAAGGCACGACCCCATGGCTTAGCTAATGTAGACTTTCTTGAAGCTTGCACAATGTATTTTCGAGAGGGTTTAAGCAGAAAATAATGAAATAAGTCTGATACGAGTTTAAATTAATCACATAGCAAAGAAATGCAGTTTAATCACTTATATAGTAGAGACGAGACTCGTGAGGTTTAGGCAAAATACATGAATAAAGCAACATGCGAGAAATAACGTAGTTGTTGAAACTATGTATGAAACCTAACTAAATAAATCATACGATGGCTGAATAATAAAAAAATATGGCCAAATACCTTCTTATTGGAGCTCCCGAAGGAAAATAAGCACCTCCTCTTCCAAAGACTAGCATACAAAGGCAATGTTTAACCCCGGCAATAATGCTCCTGCGAAAAAGGATACGGTTACGAGAGAGTAAAATGCGTTGTGGTTGAATGTAGATGAATAGCCTCAAATCCAAATACTAGAAATCCAAGCTCAAATCACTCTCCTTTGATCCATTAAGTAAGGTGATCCAAAGAGAGGATGGAATTCCCGCACGGGAATTCCTTGCACCCCTAGAAATACGACAACTCCAACTAAACAAATGAAGCATGCAATTGGTCTCGGGACCAAAATAGCTGAATACATGAATGATCTACCTTTGATGCTATTCCTTCCTTTTATCTTTGGTGAGCCTCCTCACCCCGGACCCCACACAATGTTGAGGTGACTTCTTCATGAAGCTTCCTCTTTCAAAGCTATGACATCTGGTTGCTTCCCTCCTCTTGTGTTTGCTTGTTGTTGACTTGGTAAACTAATCCACCTCCCATGCCTATTTTCTCACTGAAAGTCTTCAATATAAGCAATATGTTGTCTTAGGCTGATCCTTGTTCACATTGAGATAGTTTACTTGAGTATTTCTTCCTCCTCGAGAATGAGTTGTTGGCTTAGTCAAAATTGTCTATGTCTCCATCTAAAATGTCCTTGTTCACACTTGGAAATGTAAAACCAGCTCTACAGGTGATCTCTTCCCTTAATAGGTGGAAGTTATTCATATTTTATTGTTCATGGGCCTCCTTACCCATTTATTCTTCTCCTAGGTGAAAGTAGCAAAATCTAATATTCCAATTTTCTTATGTGAAAATTTTGGAATATTCTGATCCTCCCCTCTGATGTTGCTTGTCCTCAAGCAAGCGCAGATAGGACTGAAGAGCACAACTTCTCCCCTACAAAAACCTCATAGATGAAATCCTCCAAGGATCGAGTCTTTGTATCATCAATATTTCTCCAAGTTTCCCCTCCCAAGTGTACGACCATCTATTGGGGAACATCCCAAATAGCTAACGGTGTGTGACAATGGAACATCCATGGAAGCAACAATGGGATGTTTGTAGGTCCTCTTGAAGCATGAGGGTTGGTATAGATTGGGATTCATCACCCCCCTTTGAATCTCTCCTCCCCAAACTATCAACCAAACAAGATGAGCCACCCTCCAAAATGGTAACTCATGCAAATCATCCTCCACACAAAGAGCTCTGGAAAAGTAGGTGGGTTGAAATTTTGGACACGGTAGACATAGTAGTCTACCCCATTTGCTTTCCTCTCCACTTAAGACAAGTGTAAATGATTTTTCGATCTTGGGCTTCCATCATGTTTCCCTCAAATGGCAAGAAGGAAGCTAGACCTCCAAGGAGTCCCTCTCCCGGCGTTGTGCATCGGGCGGCCCAAACTATCTCATACATGATGGATAAGAGACCATCATCATATGACACTCCATCCATCTCATGGTCCTCCTCATAAAGAGAAATATTTTTAGATGCCTTGAGGCCATGTCTCTTCCCTTTCTCCCCTTAGAGCATGTAATGCGAGAAAATGTGGGGATGCTCCTCCCAAAGAACACACAAACTCCATGTGTTCCTCCTCCAATCATGCTCCTCATATATGAGGCAAGAATAAAATCGGCACATAGGATCATGATCAGCATCATAATAATAGGAAGGGCTGAAGGCTACATGTAGCTATTTGAGTGTACCAATAGTCTCCCAAGTGGTCCATGACGCATTCTTCCCCCCTTTGCGTGACTTCAGAATGGTATGGCAAGTTGTCTATAACCTTGACATATGGCTTGTTGTATAAGCCATCAAAACCACTAGTAAATAGTAGATGGATGAATATGTCGATTGAGCACATAAGAAGCAACCATATACTTGCCCAGGATCATACATTAGATATGTTGTCTCCATCATAATAAGTGACCAAATATGGACCATGGAGCCCAAAGAAAAGCTTGCCCCTTTTTAGAGCAATGCCAAAGCTGCAAGGACATGGTAAGAGTATACAAATATAGTGATTAACAATAAATAAGTGCAAAAACAAGGTTCTTACCATGTGATGGAAGCAATATGGTGACAAGATCCATAGATGATCCTCCATAGTGGTATGGCATATCAATCGAAGAGGAGTGAATCACATGCACCATGAGAATCCTCCTTCTTATGCTTGGACATCCAAGTCAAGGAGAGCATACCACAACAAACAATGAGTCCATCCACCACTCTATCCAATCTCACCTCCTCTATGCCCACCAAGTGCATCAAATATGAAGTGATCACGAAGACACTCCACCAATAAGCTCATGCTCTCAAGTGGCCGAGCGGTGGCCTATGCAAATAGGCTCACGCGACACATAAATCCATCTACGACATGTTCAATGTCAAAGAATCCTCTCATAATGTTTCCATCTCCTCCCATTGCAACATCATGCCAAAGGTGAGAGCAACTCTTCCCTTGCTCTCTCTCAATCCTCCAAAGAAACAAATGTCTTTGCGCCTCATCATACCTCCATCATACAAATGATGCGGTAGAAAACAAAATGACCATACCATCATAATGCATCCACACTCCTTGCTGCCCCATGATGCGGGTACTGCGCGAAGTATCCTCCTCCCTCATACCCTTAGAAGAAGGATATGCCACATGATGGCCAAACTCTCTCAAGAGTAGCCAACGTAGTCTTGCCTCCTACTACCGGTATCATAGAGTTGCAAGTAACTTTCCGACTTCTTTCTATCCACATCCACGTATCCATTGATGAATGCCTTCGAGCATTCTCCATCTTGGCATTCCTCCCAAAGAGGCTACCTTCTCCATATTAGATTTTCTCTTTGAATTTCATAAGATCTTGAAATGCAACTACTTGGATACCTCTAAGAAAGATCTCCCATCAATGATTATCTTGAACCCATAAGGATCCAAGTGACTCGAAGGCAAAGCCTCCCCTTTCTGACTTCTTGGCAATGGCAGCAACCCTCCCGGGGGTAAGGTTGCGCCTCATACTCCATCTCAATGTTTATGACTCCCTCCAAAAGATCACACTTCAACCTCAAGGGTTGTATGCAACTCATCAATGATACATGAGGTTGAGGTTCAAATCTCCCTTGAACCTCTCAAGCTTGCACAATACGTGCGATCACCTTGCTCTATCTCGGCAAGACTATTTGATCCTGGGCCATATGCAAACCAATCTCCGCCCTTTCCATAATTTTCTGAAATGCTAAGACATGGAAACTTATGCATACCTTTGTGAGCCTTGGGACTCTTCTATGGATGCAAGACGCCCTCTCTTCAATATGTTGGGCCGATCAATTATTTGGTGTGAAGGATACTCTCTCAAGGTCATGGCAGGCGCTAGTACTTGCCTCCTCCCATGGTGGTGTGGTCTTCTCTCCTGCGATCTCCTTCATCGAAAGGTTACGTCGGCTCTGAGTGAACTCGAAATAGAAGTCACTCTTGTGTGGTTCGAGTGATTGCACCACCAAGGGTGGCTTCACCCTCGAGGAATGCGATCTTGCAACTTTTTCTACCTCTCTCTCTTCCCTTTGGATGAAGTATGAAGAATTCCTCAAGCTTCCTTGCCTAGCTCTTCTTTTTGTAGTTGACCCATAAAATTTAGGTGATAGGAATGTTATTACCTCTGATCTCTCCTTTCTTTGCCAACGGTCTTTTCTCTTCTCTCGGTTGAATAAAGTGAGGAAAATCTAGGGTCTTTTTGAAAACCCTAGGTTGGCACTTAATATTCGTAAATATCCTCGGGATTTCATGCTCTAAATGATCTCCTTGTTCTTCACTTCCCCTACAATAACAAGAAGTGCATTCATTTTCTTGCTTCTTGAAACCCTCTAGAGGTCTCCTTAATTCTCTCCTCCTTGAAACCCTCTTGGAGTTTCAATGCATGTATCTTCTCCTTTCTTCTTAGATGCGAGATATGGATGAGAGAAATATCATCCTCTCATAATTTTGACCTTGCTCCCTTCTTGTACAACACTGGCAAGCCACGGTGAGCCAAAGATCTTGCTCACGATACCTTTGTAATATCCCAATTCGAGGATTTAGCAATACATAAACTGTATTGAGGTCTTGCGATGATGAATACGCTTAAAATATGTATCACAAACACATATACATCAATGAGAGCTACAACAACAATTTAGATTTCGAGTTCATGATAAAAAAGTGGGGAAAATAAGCTATTTCAGCCACAAAAATGTTATTCCTAATAGACGAGCGTAATATTAAGGGAAGTAATGGTTGGATACTTTATCTTATGCTATCGGACTCCCACCCGAAAAGAATCGAAACAAATCTGTTTTACTAAGTTAAGCAGATCTCAGAGCCTTGATTACAGCTCAAAAGGCCCAAACCCCATGACTTAGACAATTCATGTAGAAATTTGAATAATTTGCTGGTTATTCCATAGAATTATACGATTACACACTATTTAAGCTTCATGCATAATACATAACCTCTTCTACAATTGATCATCAATATGCGGAAATAGAAAGCGATCGCATGCGCTCATTAAAACATAATCAAGCACACATATCAACACGGGATGTAATGGGAAAGCAATAGGCGAAAACCCCCAACTATACGTATATTATAATGATAGAGAACATGTAACAATACATAGCACAAAGCTCTCACAACTCTCGGCACTATCTCAATGCTACACACAAAACTAGCACGGAAGATGAACAAGTCGAGTTCAAATCTCCTCCTGATGCCACTTTTTTGCCTCTCTTGCGCAATCCAAGATGAGTAATGATGAGATCAAAGTTCGAATCCCACTAGCTCCAACTGCGCAATCCTCATTGGCAATCTCCATCGATGTGTGTGCAAATCTCATGCACAAGTGTAGTCACAAGCGATAGTCACACTCACCCTTTCACCCACCTCTAACAACGGTCTCCTTTGAACTATCCATGCATTGCAGTGCTTGATGTGTTCATTAGTTGAATTATGAGTTAATAATTAGTGAATTAATTAATAATTAATTCACACAACTCATCACTAGTGTATTTATCGGTTAGACTAAATACGACTAGTTCAACTAAGTTAAGCGAACACAACTCCACCAAGCTGTCTCATCCAACTCCACCAAACTCTGCCACATGAGTTCCTAGCGAAGTCAACCATGCATTAGCTCAACTAACCCTTAGGAAAAGCGTATTTCCCGCCACATCGGTACATGTGCCACATCAAGCATCAAAAGGCTGAAGTGCTCCAAGAGGATAAGATAATGTTTATAGTCAAAAATATTATTAAGGGTTAATAATATTTATTTATTTCTATTTTAGCTCGGCAGGTCTAAAAATAGAAAGCCTTAATGTCTAAAAATAGAGTCCCTCTATTTTACCAACTCGACAATCATCCATAAATAACGTCTGCACCAGCTCACAGACCATGATCCATATAATACAAAAATAGACATAGTCTAAAAATAGACTTTGCTTCAAAAATAGCACAACGGGCCCACTTAGTGAAGGCGACTTCATTTCACTAGCTCCATCATCTTGTTGCATTTTCAACAGCACCGCCTCTCAACAATATATGGATTATCTGCAACCCCTATCTGCCTGCAGCTGGAATTTGAATTTGCTCTGACAGCGCCTTCGTCAGATATCGGCATCCGATCCTCTGTGGGAATATGTAGAGAAGTAACATGATTCTCATTTGCACACAATCTTTGATATGATGGTACTGATGTCGATGTGTTTGGATCTATCATGAAATACGGGATTAGCCGAGAGTTTAATTTTGCTTCACAGTTTATCCACGATAAATCCGTGAGCTCCAAATGTGATGCGAGACAACTTTAGACGAATCTTCCTCATCCAAATAGCCTCGCATGCGGCCAAGCTGGCATACATATACTCGGCCTCGTGGAAGCGAGTGCCACGGATCTACACTTCTTTGTACCGGGGGCTAGCTGTCGGCCCAGGTATTGAGGTCCTCCGGATGTACTCTTTTGGTTTGTTGGGCTCCTTGTCCCACGCCGTGAAGCCACACAACTTCACCTCATCCCTCTGTCGTACACCACGATCCATATCCCAATGTGCCTGCGAGAAAACGAAATACATGCTTGCTGCCTTCCGGAAGAGCTTGGTAGGCTTAACCATAGCTTGCGAAAGGCTGGTTAACAACATAACATATATCGGGTCGTGTATTGACTAGATACATAGCGACCCCACCAAGCTGTCGATAAACGATGGCATCCACTACCTCATTTGAAGTAGCATCCTCCTTCCTCCAACCACCGGGAAGGAGTATCAACGAACTGCCGATCATGCATGTTGAACTTCTCGGAAATTATCTCTAGGGCATACTTACCCACGAGAAACAAGCAGGTCACCTTGCCTTTGCCCGGATTTCCAATCCCCGGGAAATAATGAAGGAGGCCAAGTCCTTCATCCTCAAACTCTCTGTAAGATCCTCCTTGCATGAAAGTATCAACGGCTCATCACCGTCAATGAGATCATCTACATATAGTATAATGATCGACAGCTTCCCCTCCACCACAATGCAGTGAGGGTTAGGATCCGCCTCACTCTTGGAGAATCCAAGTCACGATTGAAATGCTTGTCTATCCGTGTGTACCAAACACTTGGTGCTTGCTTCAACATAGTATAGTGCTCTCTTGAGTACGCACACATGCGACTCCTTTGCGAAAGATCTCGAAACCTTCGAGGTACACTCTATGTACACCTCCTCCTCAATGACTCCTAGTTGAGGAACACGATCTTCACATCCATGCGATGGATGTGCCACCTATCTAGGCGAGAGAGCTAGGATCGTCCGTATGGAGGAGTACCTTGCGGCAGTGCAAGGTCTCCTCATAATCGATCCCCTCGATGCGGCGAAGCCACGGGCAACAAATCTGCCTTGTACTTCTCCACACTCTGATCGTACTTCTTCACTTTGTAGATCCATCGCGAACCCACCAGCGATTTCCCTTTCGGTCGCGGGACAATCTCCCATGCCTTGTTTCGACAATAGAATCATACTCTTGCACCATGGCATCTACCCATGCGAGGGGTCCTCCACGGCTTCCTTGAAAGAGGATGGCTCCCATCACGGTTTACATTTGCTCACAGAGGCCATGTATGGAGTGTATCGTCCGTTATTTGTCTCTATACGCATTTGTGCTGTAGGTGAGTCCCTACAACCTTCTTTGCATCTTGAGACGGTCGCTGAAACACGTAGTGCACTTGCGCCCTCGATGGTTGGCGCTACATAGTGGTTTCTTCCACTCCATGAACTTCCTCTTGTGGGCGATCCACATCGAGGAAGCTCATCCTTAGGAACTAATAGCTCCTCATCATGCAAGTGTGGCTCCCTCTCAAGCGAACACGCATGGCTTTCTCCTCACGAAATTTGATATCCGTCGCACACGCGGTCTTGCGGCCATGCAGGAAAATACACACGAAAGTTGTGGGGCGTTTCGGTGTACCCCACAAATATCCCAACCTCTGCGGTCGGATCCGGCTTCTTCACAGCGTCGCCGTCACATGCATGTAGGCAGGTGAGCCAAAAATCCTCAAGTGGGAAATATCGGGCCTCTTGCCGGAAAACGCCTCCTCTGGTGTACTCATGCCAAGTATCTTGTGAGGACAACGGTTACGCATACAATGCGATGTGCATGCCTCGAAAGCCCACCAGTGAAGGGAGTAGGCCCTGATCATGCAACATTGCCGTCGGCACCCGGTCCGTTGTTCTTCCGCTCGACGGCCCCGTTCTGGCATGGGTTATGGGGTGCGATGAGCTCTCTCCAAATTCATACAGCGGCTGCCAAAAGTCCTTGAATTTAGGCGAGATGAATTCACCACCATTATGCATCCCCAGAGCCTTCACATGCTTCCCGATTCCTTCTCAACCGGCACGTTGAACTCACAGAACTTTGAGTATGTCTTGCTCTTCTTACGCAGAAGAAGATCCGGCACTTCGAGAGAAATCATCAACAAAGATCACATAGTACTTGTGCTTTTCTTTGTCGAAGCTGCGAGAACGGTCCACACACGTACGTGTGAACTCTCTCAAGGATCGTCGTGGCGCGAATATCCTTCTCATGAAAGGTGGCTTTCACAAATTTTCCCAAGGTACACCCCTTGCAGCGATACGGCGCGCGAAATTGCCCTTCGGAAGCCTAGTTGAAATCTGCTACGGTATCTTCAAAGCTCCATGGTGAAGGTGGCCCAATCTCCCGGGTGCCACTGACTCGCCATCATCCCGGATCACCACTCGCCCGCCTTGCATGCCATTCTTTGCGCGACCATCTACTTACAGGCGATGAGTTCTTGACTCGAACCCCTATCTTCGGGTCTCTCCGGTTGTCTTACTACGGGAAAGCCTTTCCCTCCTTGAGAACCACATCTGTACCCCTTGTCTTCCAACATAGCCACGAGAGATCGAGATTCTTCTTCAATCACGGAACATGCATCACTTCCTTCAATACGAAGGGTTTACCGGACTCCCTCTCAAAGGAAATCGGCTCTGGAAGTACCGGTTACCTTGTATCTACCATCATCGCCTATCTCGATGTGCACTCCCAAGATCTTTCTCATCCCGGATACGAAAACATATCTCGATCTCCGGTCATGTGAAAAGACGCACCACTATCCAAGAACCATGCGATCCCATCACACTTGAGACCAAGCATGCGATCGAGTGAAAAATCTAGCTCGGGCGGGAGGCCAATGCCTCTCTGTTGCGAATCAGCTGACATGCTTATTTTCTTCTTCGGACAATTTGTGGCATAATGTCCGTCTTGTTGGCTGATGAAAGCACTTCACCTTGGACATGTCTTGCTTTGCCTTTCGCACGGTAAGAAGCTTTCTTGCTGTCCCTTCTTTGCTGGCGGCCCAAAAGCACAATTTTTCTTCCTTGGATGCCTTTGATGAAGATCACAATCACAGTAGTCGCCTTATCTCCTCTTGCATAAGTCAGACGGAAGTCGCTCCTATCTGACAACTTCTCACGACCATTGTGTTGGGTATGTGTTATATTCTTTCCACGACTAAGCACGCCCCCTTTCTTGTTGGGGCACAATTAAGCGTCCTGGTTTGTGTGGTTTGCACATAGTATTGGGGTACGATGGTTTCGGCCCCTGGTATTTTGTAGATTGGGTCGTGGAACTACGGTTATGTTCTAATCCGGGGGTTTATGGATTGGGGTTTATGTATGCTTCGACATGTATATATGTGTGTTGTAACACTAAAAGGAAAATAATGAAAAATCAGGCATTCGTCACGATTTGGGATCCGGAGGGAAAATCTCTGTGTTTATGTCTGTTTTATGTTTTATGCTCTCGCTATTATTGTTTATTTTTACGTATAAGATTAAATTGTGTAGATAATTTACATTCGGGGTTAAAACCTACATTTGTTATCAAAATTTGTTTCGGCTTCAAGGGACGCCTTTCTTCTGTGAGGTTTTAGTTCGGGCGAGGTAGACCACTGTTCGGTGGGAGATGCGGGATCGATTCTTGCGGTGAGAGAATATGGCGGCGGCGGAAAGATAGAGATCGAGAAATTTAATGGTCGAGTTTTGAGTTGTGGAAGCTCGAGATGGAGGATCTCTTGGTGGATAAAGATTAGTGGATCACGGTAGATCCGGTACTAAGCCAACATGAATGTCGGATGAAATTTGGAAAAGCTTGGATCGGAAAGCTAAAAGCCTGATACGGTTGTGTGTCTCGGATTCGGTATTGTTGAATGTATCTGGGAAGCTACGGCGAAGACTTTGTGGGAAAAGCTGAGGACTTTGTACCAATCTAGAGTCTCTGGTGAATAAGTTGTTCTGAAAAAATTTGTATAATACGAGGATGAAGGATGGAGACTTCGGTGACGAGCATACGAATGCCTTCAGATACTTGTGGTAAGTCGGCTTGTCATACGGTGATATTAAAATCTCGGATGAAGATAAGTGCATCGGTTGTTGTGTTCTCTACCGGAGGCGGGTAGGACGATGCAGTTGTGCAATAGGTAGCAATACAACTACCTTGAATTTTGATGACATTGTCTCGGCCTTGCGTCGGAGGAAATGAGACGGAGAAATATGGAGGGTCGAGTAAGGATGTCTTATACATGCGAGGAAGGTCCAGACGAAGCAAGAATAAGGTTTCGAGTGGGAGATCCAAAATCTGAGGAGATCTAAATCCTCTGGAAAGTTTGTAAAGGTGTCTTTGGAAATGCGGAAAGGAAGGGCACTACGGGAGGCTATGATCCTAAAGCTCTGAAGAAGGGATACGATGATGCTCCTTACGCGAAGCTCGGATGAAGGTGGGGATGTGTATTTGGCTTCTTCTTCAAACACACATGTAGATCATGAGTCATGGTTGATTGAATCAAGTGCATCCTTTCACTTCACTCCCCATAGGGAGTGGTTACTAGCAGTATATGAAATATGATGGTGGTGATGTCTTCCTAAGGGATGATAGGAAGGCGAATGCCGTCGGACGTGGAAAGGGTCAAAATTTGAAGGCGCGGGTGGGAGGATTAGACAACTACGGTGTTACACGTATTCACACGTGGCCGGAAATCTAATATGCAGCAAGCAAGATGGATGATGCGGGTGTAAGCACCGGTGTTCGAAAAGATACTGCAAGATGGTTCGGGGGAGCACTAGTATTAATGCGGGAGTTCGATTTGGAACTACGTACAAGCTTCTAGTGGCAACGTTGATGATGGGTGTAACGGTTCGTAGTTCACGAGGTGGGACGAGAGAAAGCCTAGGCGTAATGCGGAGAAACGACCATGCTATGGCATCAAAGGCTTGGACATATTGGAGAGAAGGGCCTTCGGTGCGCATAGAAATGGTATGGTAGAAGGTGTGTCTAATTGCTCTACCGGATTTCGATTTGCGACGAACATTGTGTATATGGGAAGCGAGAATCGGGTGGAAGTTTTTTCCCTGCGGTGCTAAGAGGGCGAGCAAGATATTAGAACTTGTGCAGAGTGATGTGTTTGGGCCTATGTCGGTTAGTCTTGGGAAAGTACGTAATACTATGTTTCATTTATAGATGACTTCTCAAAGGAATACATGGATATATTTCTTGAGGAAGAAATACGAAGTCTTTGACAAATTTAAAGAATTTAAGGCTCGGTGGAAAACCGGACGAAGAAGATCAAAGTGCGCCGAGGACGGATAATGGTGGGAGTTAACGAAGGAATTTGAAGAGTTGTAAGAAGTGTGGTATAGCATGACAAAAGACTACTCCATACACACGCAACAAAATGGAGTTGCGAAAGAATGAACAAAACAACGATGGAAAAGGCAAGAAGCATGCTCGGTGGTGCGGGTTAGGACAAGTGCAGGGCGGAGGCGATTAGGCCACGCATGCTATACGGACAACAGATCACCTTCATCGGTGTTGGAGGATAAGACCCCACATGAGGTATGGACTGGTAAGAAACCTTCTCTTTCACATCTAAGAGGGTATTTGGATGTGATGCATATGTACATGTTCCAAAGGAGAAAAGGACCAAGTTGGATAATAAACTCAAGAAGGTGCATCTTTATTGGGTATAAAGGATGGTTTAAAGGGTTACAAGCTTTGGAACCCGAGAAACAAAGGGAAGGTTATTATGCAGTAGAGATGTGGTGTTTAGAGAAGTGAAAGATGTTGTTAAACATGAAGTCCTACCAAAAGGAACTGAGAAGATAGAGTTTGAGCTAAAGGAGGATGAATTAGACTCTACAACGAAGAAGACTCGAGAAGATGAAGAGCCACAAACTCCAACTTTGAGAAGATCGGTTCGGGAAAGAGACGAGAAGGTATGAAGTCCATACGCACACGGTCGGGTTTTGCCTTAACTATGTGATGATGAACCCGAAGCATCGGGGAGCGTGGGTCGGAGAGGATGGAAAACTATGGAAGGAGGCCATGGTTGATGAAATGGCATCCTTGCACAAAAATGATGCATGGGATTTGGTGGAGTTTCGGTGGAAAGGAAGCCCATTGGGAGAAAATGGGTGTTTAAGAAGAAGATGAATGTAGAAGGCAAGGTGGAGAAATACAAAACTCGGTTGGTAGCGAAAGGTTATTCCCGGAGTGCGGGAATTGATTTTGGTGATATTTTTCTCTGTTGCCAAGGTTACTTCTATTAGATTACTTTTATGCGGCTAGCTGTACATGCCGTTGATTTTGAGATAGAGCAGATGGATGTGAAGACAAATTTTCTTCACGGGGATCTAGAAGAGAATCTACATGAAGCAACTTTGAAGGCTTTATGGTGAAGGGTAAGAAAGAAGCTGGTATGCGGGTTGAAGAAGTCTGTATGGGTTAAGCTTAGGTCACCAAGGATGTGGTATCAGAGAAATTTGATACCTATATACGTGGACTTGGCTTCACCGAAGCAAGGAAGATCATTGTGTTTATTTTAAATTAATTGGTGATCGTGTTATATATACGATGTATGTGGATGATATGTTGTTGATTGGAAATGACAAAGAAATTATCCAAGATTTGAACCCAAGCTTGTTCTCCAAATTCGACATGAAGGATGCGGGTGCGCAAACTATATTTTGGGCATGGAAATTAAGAGAGATCGAGGGACGAGAGAGCTCTGGTTAAACCGGAAGGAAGTATGTCGAACTATCTTGCGGAGGTTCAATATGCGAGGATGATAAGCGGTGAATGTTCCTATTCCTGTGGGTGTAAGGCTGTCTATTTGAAGGCAGTGTCCCAAGACACGAAGAAGAGGAGTATATGTCCGTGTTCCATATGCAAGTGCGATGGGTAGCACCGTGTATGCAATGGTACGTACTGAACCCGGACATTGCACATGCGGTGGGAGTACGGCGCGAGGAGTTTATGTCAAACCCGGGGGAAGGAGCATTGGACGGTAGTGAAGCGGGTTTTCGGATATTTACGTGGCACTAGTGATTATGGCTTGTGCTACCGGGGAAGACCGAGTTGGAAAGAATGTTGGACATTCGTGGTTTGTTGATACGGTAGGTGGAAGTCTGGACAAGAAGATCTACAAGTGGGTATGTGTTTAGCCTATTTGGAGGCGCGATCGGTTGGATGAGTAAAAGACGATTACGTAGTGGCTCTTTCAACTACGGAAGGCGAGAATACATAGCGACCACTCATGCGAGCAGGAAAGCCGGTTGGTTGTAGAGATTGTGTTCAAGTATGGGGTTGGTATAACAAGCTATAAGGATGAAGTTTGTGATAGCGAAGTGCAATTTTCTTGGCTAAGAACCCTGCTTATCATTCAAAGACAAAGCACATTGATGTTTAATATCACTTTTTGTTAGAGATATGGTTGAGGCTAAAGGTGGTAGCTGGTAAAGGTGGACACTTTGAAGAATGTTGCGGATGCATTGACAAAGTCTGTGAGCACTCGAAGTTCTCTTGGTGTAGAGAAACAATGGGTGTTGAAGAAGTGGGCCAATGACTAAGCCCTCTGGCCCAGGTGAAGAAAACAACAAGTGGGAGAATGTTGGGTATATGTTATATTCTTTTTGGTCCTTAATTTCCGGTGGGTAGTCCACGTCCATGGTTTTGTGCATGGTTTTGCACATGGTATTGGTACGATGGTTTTTGGCCCACAGTATTTTTGTAGATCGGTCGAGGGAACTACGGTTATGTTCTAATCCGGGGTTTATGGATTGGGGTTTATGTATGCTTCGACATGTATATATATGTGTGTTGTAACACTAAAAGGAAAATAATGAAAAATCAAAGTTTAATTCGTCTAGATTTGGGATCCCGAGGGGAAAATCTCTGTGTTTATGCATTTTATGTTTTATGCTCTCGCTATTGTTTATTTTCTGTTATAAGATTCGTGTGTAGATAATTTACATTCGGGGGTTAAAACCTACACATTGACGAGTCACGATAGGAATGCCAACTCTTCGAACCAAGGAGAGCTAGGTCCACCAAGTCCTCATCATCGACAATCGCCCCCACACTTCCCGGCTCATCTACTGCATTGAGTGAACTTCGTGAGGTACTTGGTGATACGTCTCCTTTCTCCATCTTAATGTTTATGAGTTTATCCTTGAGCGCCAACTTCCTATGGTTGGTCTTGCTGCGGAAGTCGTCTGTCAATAACTTTCCACATCAAGTATGGAGAATCTTTTCCATGCGAGTACAGATACAATGTGATCCTTCACGCCCTCCAACGAATCCTTCGACATTTCGCCATCTTCTTTTGCCAGTACTCAACTTGAGCAACATCGGTAGGCTTTGGGATCTCGGCATCTATGAACTCCTTCAACCCATTATCATCTATTACCTCCATTTTGTCCTTCCATGCAACATAATTGAAATGCCCTCAAGGGCATATTCCGATCATGGCAAGTTGAAAGACATTTCAACTCACGGCACCAAGAAAACAAGCTAACTGCCAAAATTCGAATTCCAAGCTCAAAACTCAGCGCACGGATGCGACGAGAACAAAGTATTTCTAACCGCAGAGATCGGCTTGTAGGGCATTCTTGGATATATCACCTTTCAAAGATAGGATCAGGCTACTTGGCCGTTACGGACTGCGTCTCTTAGAAATAAATTGTAATCAACTGTAATAGATCCCGATGATCAATTTAAACTATGATACCATGTAGAAATTTGAATAATTTGCGAATTATTCCGCAAAGTTATCACGATTACACACTATTTAAGCTTCATGCATACTACATAACCTCTTCTACAATTGATCATCGATATGCGGAAATATAAAGCGATCGCATCTCATTAAAACATAATCAAGCACACATATCAACACGGGATGTAATGGAAAGCAATAGCTGAAAACCCCAAACATACGTATTATTCAATGATAGAGAAAATGTAACAATACATAGCATAAAGCTCTCACGACTCTGACACTATCTCAATGCTACACACAAAGCTAGCACGGAAGATGAACAAGTCTCGGGTTCAAATCTCCTCCCTGAAATGCTGCCTCTCTTTGCGCAATCCAAGATGAGTAATGATGAGATCAAGGATTCGAATCCCACCAGCTCCAGCTGGCAATCCTCATTGAAATCTCCATCAATGTGTGTGCAAATCTCATGCACAAGTGTAGTCACAGCGAAGTAGTCACACTCACCTTTCACCCACCTCCTAACTCTTGGTCTCCAGGCTTGTCCATGCATTGCGGTTAACTGATGTGTTCATTAGTTGAATTATGAGTTAATAATTAGTGAATTAATTAATAATTAATTCACACCACTAATAATAGTGTATTTATCGATTAGACTAAATACAACTAGTTCAACTAAGTTAAACCGAACACAACTCACCAATACATCTCATCGGCTCCACCAAACGCCACCACATGAGTTCTAGCGAAGTCAACCATGCATTAGCTCCATCGACCCTTAGGAAAAGCGTATTTCCTTCTTGTCTGCTGCATGTGCCACATCCAAGCATCAAGCGAAGTGCTCCAAGAGGATAAGATAATGTTTATAGTCTAAATATTATTAAGGGTTAATAATATTTGGCTTGTTCTATTTTTAGCTTGACGGTCTAAAAATAGAAGCGCAATATGTAAAAATAGAGGTCCATCTATTTTGCCAACTCATCCAATCATCCATAAATAGCATCACGCAACTCATAGACCATGATCCATATGTCTAAAAATAGACATAGTCTAAAAATAGACTTTGCGCCAAATATAGCCACAACGGGCCCACTTAGTGAAGGCGACTTCATTTCACTAAGCTCCATCATCTTGTTGCATTTTCAACAATTCGGACTTTCTTTGAAGCTTGCACAACATCTTTTTCGAGAGGTTTATGTAGAAAATAATGAAATAAGTGCGATATAGAGTTTAAATTAACCACACGGCAAAGAAATGGAAGTTTAATCACTTATACGGTAGAGAGGAGCAGACTCTCGACGAGGTTTTCGGAAAAATGCATGAATAAAAATCAACACGGTAGAAAATAACGTAGTTGCTACAACTACGTATTAAAACTAACTGAATAAATCATACAATGGCTGAATAATACATAAATATAGCCAAAGGCCTTCTTATTGGAGCTCCTGGGAGGGGAAATAGCACCTCCTCTTCAAAGACTAGCATACAAAGGCAATGTTTAACCCAACAACAATGCTCTTGCGGAAAAGGGCCTTCGATTTACGAAGTAAAGCTTGCCTTTGTGGATGAATGTAGATGGATATCCTCAATAGAGAAAAATACCAGAAATCAAGTTCAAATCACTCTCCTTTGATACCTTAAGCAAGGTGATCAAAGAGAGGATGGAATTCCCGCACAAGAATTGCTTGCACTAAGCGATCATGACAACTCTGCTAAACAATGAAGCATACAATTGGTCTCATGACCAAAATATCTAAATACATGAATGATCTCACTTTGATGCTATTCCTTCCTTTTTATCTTTGGTGAGCCTCCTCACCGGACCCCACCTGATATTGAGTGACTTCTTCATGTGTCTTTGCCCTAGCTTTCTTCCTCCTCTTGTGGCTACGTTGTTGACTTGGTCAACTAATCCACCTCAATGCCTCTTTTCACACTAGAATCTTTAATATAGCTTACATATGTGTCTTAGGCTGATCCTTGTTCACATTGAGCTAGTTTACTTGAGTATTTCTCCCTCCTCAAGAATGGTTGTTGACTTAGTCAAACTTGGCCCTATGTCTCCATCTAAATGTCCTTGTTCACACTTGGAAGTATAGCCAAGCAATTTGCTAAGGAGATCTCTTCCCTTAATAAGGTGGAATTTATTCATATTTTATTGTTCATGGGCCTCCTTACCCATTTATTCTTCTCTGATGAAAGTAGCAAAATCTAATATTCCAATTTGCTTATGTGCAAATTTTGGAATATTACAATGTATTTACATCTATGCTAGATAAATTGTACTTGAATTTATTTAAAATATCTTATTTGGATTAGATTCTCATTGCATGCTTGTTTTGAGAGGATTATTAATCGGCAAAGGATTTTTTTTCACCCCAATTTCCTATTTCAATATCTATAACAAAATTTTTATATACGTGAGCAGTTATGTTGGTTGAAATATATGTTTTCACCCACAATTGTCTATTTCAATATATATAACAAAATTTCACAGTTGATATTTCGTATAATCAATATCTTTGAAACCTCCACGACTTTGCTTCCATGAAAGCAAAATTTGCCTTTCATTCCTTCACAATGGCTCATACATGCAACATCTTATTTCTTATTTCTCTTTCCTACGCTATTTCCTTACGACATTTATTTTGCAACATATGGTGCAATTGCTAGTATTATTTTTATTAAATCTAACATTCATATTAATATTATTAAATTTAGTAACTTTATATTAATACAATATTAAGTGCACATATATATATAAACTCTAGATATATATGGGAGGGAAGAACAAAGACATATGATAAATTTGGAGAAATACGGGAGTGAGAAAGGAGAGATGGAGATAAGTGAAGGAGAGGGGGAGAGGAGGGATGAGAGAGAGAGAAAGAGAGAGAGGGAGAGGAGTGAGAGAGACGAGAGAAAGGGTAAGAGAGGGAGGGAGAGGGATACATACGGATGGAGGTGGGAGAGAGAGAGTGAGAGAGGGAGGGAGAAGGAGGAAAGATTGGAGGGAGAGAGAGAGAGAGAAAGAGAGAGAGAAAGAAGGAAAGGGGAGAGAAGAATAAAGACATAGAGCGAGGAGTGGAGAGAGATGGAGTGACAAGGGAGATATGGAGAGAGTATGTATGTTTTTAGGGTGAGATAAAGAGACGTAGAAGGAGTGATGGAAACAAGGGGGAGAGAATGAGAGAGAAGAAAAAAGGAGGGATATAGTAACATAGTTTGGATAGAGAGATAGAGTGATGGGGGAAGAGAGAGGATTTGAAAGAGAGAGAGAGAGAGAGATAAAGAGAGATGGAAAGAGAGGGAGGGATACACACACACGGACATAGGGATGAAGGACGAGAGAGAGGACTTGAGAAGAGAGTGAGGGGGGACGTGAGAGGATTGTAGGGAACGAGAGAGAGAGAGAGAGAGAGAGAGAGAGAGAGAGAGAGAGAGAGTGTAATGGTGGAAGAGAAGAGGGAGGTATGATAGAAAGGGGAGAGAGGAAGGAGAAAGAGAGGGGACTTAAGGGAGAGGAGGAGAGAGGGAGGGAAGAATAAATACATAGAGTGACAAGTGGAGAGAGAGAGGGAGTGACAAGGGAGAGATGCAGAGAGAGAGAGTGTATGTTTTGGGGTGAGAGATAAAGAGATAAAGAAGGAGAGATAGAGACAAGGGAGAGAGAAGGAGAGAGAGAGAGAGAGAGGCATATTATGAGTTGGAAGGTGAAGATAAAGAGAAAGAGATAGGTGGGAGAGAAAGGAAGAGAGAGAGTGAAAGAGGTATGGAAAGAGAGATGGAGATGGAGGGAGAGAGAGGGAGAGAGTGAAATACATAGAGAGTGAAAGTTGGAGAGAGAGAGAGAGAGAGAGAGAGAGAGAGAGAGAGGGAGGGAGGGAGAGTGATAAGGAAGATGGAGAGAGAAGGAGAGAGGATAGTATGAGGGAAGAGAGAGATATAGCGAGGGAGAGAGAGAGAGAGAGAGAGAGAGAGAGAGAGAGGAGGAGGGAGTGATAAATAGATAGATTGGAGAAAGAGAGTGTATGTTTTGGGGTTGATATAGATAGACAAAGAGAGATAGAGATATAGATGGAGACAGGGATGGAGGGACCGAGATTAATAAATATGGAGTGAGAGAGTGTGTGTGTTTGTGGGGGTGAGATAAAGAGACAAAGAAGGATACATGGAGGGAAATATAGATATATATGGAGGGGGAGAGAGGGAAGAATATTTATCGCAATAGATGCATTGATTGCAATATAGATGGTGATTTCTAATCCTATTTGATTGCTTGAACTAGATGCATTGATTTTGATTTCTAATGATATTTGATTAATTGTGCTAGATGCATTGATTTCAATGTAGATAATTTCTAATCATATTTGATTGCTTACACTAAATGCATTTATTTCAGTGAAGATGGTGATTTCTAATCTTATTTGATTACTTGCACTAGATGCATTAATTTCAATGTAGATGTTAATTTCTAATTATATTTTATTTCTTACACTAGATGCATTGATTTCAATATATATGATTTATAATCTATTTATTGTTTGCACTAAATGCATTGATTTCGGTGTAGATGGTGGTTTATAATCCTATTTTATTGCTTGCACTAGATGCATTGATTATAGTGTATATGTTGGTTTCTAATCCTATTTTATTACTTGCACTAATGCATTGATTTGAGGGTAGACATTGATTTCTAATCCTATTTGATTACTTGCATTGGATGCATTGATTTTAGTGTAGATGTTGTTTCCTAATATTATTTTATTTTTTGCATTAGATGCATTGATTTTAGTGTATATGTTGATTTGATTTGATGTAATTAGATGTATGATAATACCTTAATTTTAAAGCCATTGAGTTAATATTGTGCATTGATTTCGGTGTAAGCCATGATAAATCATTGACAATGTAGATTTATTTTTGTGTTATAACTTAATTAAACCTAATAATATTAGAGAGAAATAGAGACAAGGTATGATGTTTACTACAACAACTCGAGCTAAATATTTATGATTTTAGTTGTCTTTTTCATATAATCAATATGAAAAGATGACAAAACTAACAAGGGTGACAATAAGTATAATAGAAGAAAATAGTTTGAGATTGATCACAATTAAGGCTATTTGTAATTTACTACATTCTTATTATTCACATTTTCTATCACTCAATATTATTACATTGTCACTTTGCATTCAAAAATTGTATTTCATCATTTTTCATCATTAATTAAATAAGCAAATTTAAATTAAAATGAATCGATAAATCTCGGACATATTTAGCATATTTAAAATGGTTATATTAATATTAGATGTATTTACATATTATTGATAAAATTAATCATATATTCCTCATATTATGCATAGATTTCCTTGGCTAGCATACCTATTTGAAACCAACCTAGATCCATCTTAACTCCGGATCTATCAAGTGCCAAGAGGGATCAAATCTCTCTGGGTACAACCTTTCCTCAAGTTTTGCACTTGAAAAGGAGTTTGCACCTAGAGAGATTTGATCCCTCTTGACTCTTTGATAGATCTGGAGTTAAGATGGTTAGAAACTGATAAACTCTAAAAACATATCTGTGCCCTTTTGGGGGGAGGGGACCTTTAAGTGGGATGCCTATCATCCCTCCTACAACCCTCCAAATACACCTTGCACATACAAACCATGTGTCGGGATACCATACAAAGAATATAATACATACCCAATATCCATAGAAAGAATATAATACATAACCAATTATTAGAACTTTGCTATTGAACTATGTAAAAAACCAAAATACTAACAACATACACTACAAAACTAAGGATTATTATTACCTTACCATTCTTAATTTTTTGGAAGTAAAAAACTGACTATTTTAAATATTAACTATATTTGTGTTTGAATGTGTTGATCATAGATCACTATTGACCATGTTATACTATATGTTGACCATATTCTGTCTTGGCTATAGTTAGTATGTTGACCATGATTGACTAACTTGTTGATCAAATAGACTATGTTGACTATAATTGTCTATGTTGATTGAAATTGATTATGTTTGATGATGTTGGTTATGCTTGATAATGGAAGAACACATTAATCATTACTTGCTTATTATTTATGACACTTGAGGACACTATTATTTGATACACTTGGGGTGCACCTTAAAACATTTCGCTACTTTTTGGTATATTGTTGATGCGTGTCATCCTCTAAAATTGGACCTAGTCACGCAGCTCCTAATGTGACCCTTGTAAAATTTAATTTAGAAAAGAGTTGTATTCTCCATATTTTGTGTACTCTAAAACCTCTTGGAATTTGTATGTATGAATAAGGGCATGCGAGGAGGGGGTGGTGGAGCTCTAAGTGGGATGGCTATCATCCCTCCTAAAACCCTCCAACTACACCACGTTGCACATACAAACCGCATGTCAAAATAACCATACAAAGAATATAATATATACCCAATATTCATAAAAAAAAATATAATACATAAACAATAATTAGAACTTTGCCTCTTGAACTATGTAAAAATATCAAAATACTAATAAAACACACTTACCTTACCATTCTTAATTTTTATGAGAACGCATCCCCACCAATTAAGTCCCTAAATAATTTTTTTAATGGTCTAGAACCCGTTGGATATTCGATGTAAGTTAAAATATTGACTATCTGATGTCGTTCCGATGGGAAAAAGCCGCCGGATATCAAACTTTATCAACGGACGAATGAGTCGATTCCACAACACTCCCGTCGCATTAAAATATTATATCTGATGTCCAAAGGGTTAGATGTTTTGCTTCTATGGCAGAGGATTTACGATATTGAGCCCGTTTCTTAAACTTATTGTAATGTTGATTTCATATGCTACACCATTGGACATTCGAATCCTTACAGATGGAACAAACCGTCAGATCCCGTCGGGCTGGGATAATAATGTGTCGCATATTCTATTTCCAAGCGTCAGATCTTTTGGCCTGTATGGCGGCGGATATCTGAATATTTAACACGTCAGAAATCTGTTTTATGTTGGCGTTGGAAATCAAACTGCAAACGACCGAATAAGTTTTTGCCAAAATTTGGCTTCAATTTTTTTGAGGCAAGTCTTGTCAAATATCCGACGCTCAAAAAAGTGTCTGATTATTTGACACAATCCCACCAACGAAAATTATATCTCCAATGTGTTAGGTAGTTGACGACTATGAGTAGAATAACTAACGAACATACGTCGGATTTTCGCCTCATGTGTACTAGTGCTAGTGAAATAAAAAAAATACCTTTAACCATATCTTTATCATGTAGATATTGAGGGCTCTTTTTACTAATACACCCCAATCTTTGATGTCATAAAATGGCCTTTTCTCTAGAGATAATATAATAGGGGTTTTTCTTCTTTATCTTCACCTTTGAGAACAATAGAACTATTACACTCACTAGTGATGGTGCTTAATAATAAGTTGTATGAATTTCCAATCTAAACTCTTCTTAGTAATCAATTCTCTTCGAATCATCTTATAGTTTTCCCTTTTAAACATAACATTTACACCTACATCATTAATATTTATTACATGCATCAAGTTTCTATCCAACCTTGGGTTGTGTAGAACAACAAGGAGTGTTCTAAGTCTAACCCTTCCATCATTGAGTATAAACTTGAATTTTCTCATCTTGTAATGCCAACTGTCAAGTCATCTCCAAGGAAAACATCACCTCCATCATAACTTTCATATTCACAAAATCACTTCCTGTGGGGAGTCGTATGAAAAGATGTACTTGAGTTTATTAGTGATACATCATGATTTGGATGTGTACTTGGAGAAGCCAAGAACACATCTCCTCCTTTCTCTGAGTATGCATTCTCTTCTTTGGAAGGGCCGTAATGAGATCCCCTTCCCACTCTCAACATTTTTGTATCTACAATTCTTCTTATAATTCCATTTTTTAACATATTGTTAGTATTTCATTAAGCATTTCCTAGAGATTTAGATCTACCTATAGATTTAGATCTCTCACTTGAGGACATATTCTTATTTATATCTAGGGAGCATCCTCTTATTCATAAGGATTATGTACTTTTAATTTCCATGTTTTTCCACCTCATTTCATAGGATAACAAGGATGAGACCATATCATCAAAATTTAAATTGCTCTAATTACTCCCTATGGCTAAAACTAGACTACCTCATAATTCTAGTAAAGAGCACATGAAACCGATACACTTATCGTCATAATAAATCTTAATATCAATAGGAAGTAGCTAAATTTCCATAGTATTGAAGTAATTTAGATGCTCTATCACCGAGTCTCCATCATTCATCATCAGGTGGTATAACTTCTTTCGCAAGAAAAAATTGTTTACCAGGGACATAGACTAATACAAAGTCCTGAACTTATCCCATAGTTCCTTGGATATAGCTTCTCTTGAAACATTTAGTAATGCTAAATGTGAGATACTTAACCAAATTGTTCTCTTTTCCTTCCAATCTAAATTTTATAGTCTTCTTTCAACATTCCCATTAGCGCAATGCCTATAACCACAATGACTTATGATCTTTTTCAACCAAAAGATCTTCCATCTTGAGCTTCCATAACTCAAAACTTTGCACATTAAATTTCTTGATTTGAATTTTTGAACAATTTTCCATTTTATTTCACCATAAGAATTGATACCATATATCACCCACTATATCAAGTTTTACCATATATTTATACCAAAACCTTAGCCACAAAGGAATCCCCTCGAAGCCATTCACTTCTATGATATTAAATGTATGTTTTAAATCTTTTATAATAAATAAATGCACAAATAAATTCTTAATAAACAAAAAAGTAAATAATGAAAGTCACATATAATACATAGAGATTTACAGTGGAAACCCTTAGCTAGGAAAAACAACAGAATGTTTATAGTTTCACCTCTAACTTTCATCATCAATCAAATTCATCATTTCCAATACAATATATAGGATCCCACGACATCCATAACTCCCAAACCATTGTCCTAGATCAGGTTACAATCTTAATTCCTTAATTGGAACTAGAAAACCATGGGCCACAAAAATGCCAAAAACAAAAATCACATGTAAAAAACCACCAGAAAAATATGCAAAAATCACCCTTTTTTGTTGGGGGGGGGACCTCTAAGTGGGATGGCTATCATCCCTCCTACAACCTTCCAACTAAACCTTGCACATACAAACCACATGTGAGGAGAGCCATACAAAGATTATAATACGTACCCAATATTCATAGAAAGAATATAATACGTAACCAATAATTAGAACTTTGCTATTGAACTATGTAAAAAAATCAAAATACTAACAACATACACTACAAAACTAAGAATTATTATTACCTTACCATTCTTAATTTTTATGAAGTAAAAGAAAACTATTTTAAATATTAACTATATTTGTGTTTGACTGTGTTGATCATAGATCACTATTGACCATGTTATACTATATGTTGACCATATTCACCATGTTGGCTATAGTTAGTATGTTGACCATGATTGACTAACTTGTTGATCAAATAGACTATGTTGACTATAATTGCCTATGTTGATTGAAATTGATTATGTTTGATGATGTTGATTATGCTTGACAATGGACGAATACATTAATCATTACTTGCTTATTATTTAGGACACTTAGGACACTATTATTTGATACACTTGGTGCACCTTAAAACATTTGCTACTTTTTTGGTATATTATTGATGCGTGTCATCCTCTAAAATTGGACCTAGTCACATGGCCTCTAATGTGACCCTTGTGGAATTTAATTTAGAAAAGAGTTGTTTTCTCTATATTTTGTGTACTCTAAAACCTCTTGGAATTTGTATGTATGAATAAGGGAACCGGGGGGCGCTCTAAGTGGGATGGCTATCATCCCTCCTAAAACCCTCCAACTACACCCTGCAAATACAAACTGCATGTCCGGATAACCATACAAAGAATATAATACATACCCAACATTCATAGAAAGAATATAATACATAACCAATAATTAGAACTTTGCTGTTGAACTATGTAAAAAAATCAAAATACTAACAACATACACTACAAAACTAAGGATTATTATTACCTTACCATTCGTAATTTTTATGAAGTAAAAGACAAATATTTTAAATATTAACTATATTTGTGTTTGACTGTGTTGATCATAGATCACTATTGACCATGTTATACTATATGTTGACCATATTCACCATGCTGGCTATAATGAGTATGTTGACCATGATTGATCAAATAGACTATGTTGGCTATAATTGTATAATTTGATTGAAATTGATTATGTTTAATGATGTTGATTATGCTTGAAAATAGACAAATACATTAATCATTATTTGCTTATTATTTAAGACACTTAGGACATTATTATTTGATACTTTTTTAGTATATTATTGATGAGTGTCATCCTCTAAAATTGAACCTAATCACATTGCCTCTAATGTGAATTTAATTTAAAAAAGAGTTGCATTCTCTATATTTTGTGTACTCTAAAACCTCATGGAATTTGTATGTATGAATAAGGTCACAAATTGGTTTAGGTAAGAGTTTGGATAATTTCTTTTTGTATACTAATTTATTTTTAATTAAATTTATGGTAGACTTAATGGGTTATCTTGATATGACATGTTTAGAGTATTGGATCTAGGTGGAATTCCCAATACATGTAATATTAATTTGGTTTTTTCTTTTTTGGTGCACTAAATGTAATGGATTTGCTTATATAAAAAAAATACCAATTGATGGATGAATTTGATGAGACTTCTATGGTTGAGCTAAAATATCTCAATCCATGGATGAAATTGATGGATGATGTTATACAATTGAACAAAATGATATGCACGACCTAAGTCACCTTAGTTGAGTAAGTAACAATGATATTTAAACTTAACGTATTACTTTATTATTGGTACTAGTAATAAAAAAAAAAAATTATATTTTATGATAGAGATATGATGTTGACATCATTTTTATTATATCACTAAGATTTCTATACTATACATGATGTTCATAATTGATATTTCATTCTAGTCGAGGTAGGGATAATGTAATAGGCCTACAAAATTCGTTGTTTATGGACATTTGATAACTCAATTATATATTAACAAAAATCTTTCCATTTTCGAAAAAAAATTATTTTTCATGTCTCTAACTTGGGAAATAGTTATTATTTTTCATATCTCTAACTTGGGAAATAGTTACCTAGATGTTCCTTAAGTTAGAATTTTTTTGCTTTTTTTTTTTTTACCTTCATAATGTTAGAAGGAAAAAAAGTTGGAATGTGATTTTATTTTTGGAGAATGGGCGAGGAAGGATGATAGAGTCCTAAAGAAATCCAATGAAAGTTTTATTTTTTTTGGACAATGATTCAATATAAGTGGAAGCTTGTATAAAAATTATACAAAATCTTAAGATTGGGGTGCTCAGGAGAGTTAGACCTAAATAAATCATGTTATAGAAATAATTACAAACTCATAAAAATATGTTAGATACGTTGAAGTAAAATATGAGATATTATTGGGATTTATATGTGGTTAATTTTTTAATGGGTTTTGTTATGATATTCCGACACATAGGAAATAGTTAAGTATAATTTGGTCTAGTGTAGAGTCAGGTAAAATGTGTTTTTTACTATGTACATTTGTAACTTATAATCCGACGGTCACGATATGTAGTGATCTGACGGTTCACTCTCTCCTTGGTATTACGACACTTGATCCGTGGCTTAACACCCGATTGGTCCATGATCTATATTTAAAGAGCATGGAGGGTCATTTGTCTGGTAACCGTTTATGAGAGAAGCCTATGTAAATTTTATTTCTTTATATTAATAAATTGCCTAAAGTGGCCATGTTGGCTTAGGCTGTGGATTGTTTCCCTCTTCGAGGGTTTTAACCACATCAAATACTGGAGTACTGATCTGTGATCTTTTTGTGAGCGATGACCTTTGGTGTTTGATCTAAGGAACTTACCCTGTAAATTTCTACATGGTATCAAAGCTGTTTTGAGGGCCGCATCCATTGTTGATCCAATTCTGAAGCCGGTTTGATTGCATTCGACTGTCGTTTTCTAGATCTACTATTTCTGACCACTTTTAGGTCGAGAGAGCTACCCTGTTGTGTTCGAAGCGTCTATTACAATGAGGAACCCCTTTCGTTTTATGCGAAAAAGTTTTCTGGTTTCCCAAGTTATGTCATTTTAGATCTGGAGGTATAAAGTATCTTTTTTGCAGTTATATTTATTAATCCCTTTGTTTATTTCAGTTTATAGTTTTTTATTACCGGATCTATACCATATTCTCTGCGTATGCTCTATTTTATGCGTTGAGTGCGATTTGAAAAATCAGAAATAGGAAGACGATATTTCTCTGCTACGTATGGTCTTTCCCCGCGACTTTGTGCGATATCGGGAAATCAGAAACAACGATAAAAATAGATAGTTGCTGGTAAGACTAATCGGAAATCTAATGTTCTGCCGTAAGGCTTGTATATATATATTATTTTTGGCAGGAAAAGCTCACAAATCGAAGAGCAAAAAAAAACCCCTTCCTCCTTTCAAACAATTACAGAATCCTTTTACTAGCTCACTTGATGTAAAGTTACTTTATGAGAATAGAGGTCTTGGGTTCAAGTCTCTTTGTCAAGCTTCTTTTTCTAAAAAGTTTTTTGTTGAGTTACTTTTTCTTAAAAAACTTTTTCGCAAGTAGTTTTTTTTTAAAATGGTTTTATTTAAAAAGCACATGTAAAAGTAACATTGTAAAAGTTACTCTCTCCTATTTATAAAAGTGGGTTACATAAAGTAGTATTTTTTTTATAAAAATGAGCTTATTATATTAAGTTTGGAAAGAGGGGGGTTTTTATTTTTTATTTTTTAAGTACAACTTCATCATCAACTTTCAACCTATCACGTAACTACTCGACATCTACTAATTTTTTTTTCAAAAAGGCATAAATTTTTCATCCGGAAGCCGTTTTCAGAGCTTTTTTTTTTTAAGCGGCCTAATTTTTTGAGATATTTCCATTGGAGTAGTTAGTTTCAACATTTTCAGCTTCAATTTTAAAAAATGGAAAGTGCATGCCCAATTATTATTAACAACACCAATTATTTCCAATAGCTATCCTACATGGTAGACTTACTTAGAAGTAAAAGGATTTATAGAATAGCCATAGGAAAAGAATATAAACCTACCGATGGAGATAAAGCGACTAAATGGGAAAATAAACAAGATCAAGCACGAGGGTTGATAGGAATGTCCATTGCTTAAGATCTTAGATTTCATATCCAAGAAATTGACTCCCTTGCTGAAGCTATGAAAAAGCTAAATACTGTTTTTGGCATTAAAAATGAAATCAGAGCCCACCAGCTTGAAAATTAGTTGCTTACTTTTGACCCCAATAATTTCTCCTCTATTGAGGATTTTTGTCCAAATTCAAGACCCTTAGACTTCTTTTAGAAGGTTTTAAGGTAAAAAAAGGAAGATGGCAGCCTTACATATCCCATTCTTGCTAAGCTAGGCCCTTCATACTCTGTATTTGTTTCCACCTTCCATTCCACTAGAGAAACCTTCATTTCTCAAGGAACATCCTACAAGACCCCCTCTTTTGATGCCTTTTTCGATTATTTGATAAGATAACAAGAAAAAATCTTACACCTTGGACTTATCAATACTAGAAACTCTTCTAAGAAAGCCTTAACAACCTAACAACGGCCATATCCAAAGAATAATAAGAAGAAAAATCCTAAAAAGAATGGTCCAAAACCACACAAGGGTCCTAAGAAATTTTAGCCGCAAACTAAAAAAACAACTCAAAAAACTGATGAGGCAAACAAAAACAAAGTAAAGAAGACATATAGACATTGCAAATTTTGTAATCGTGATGACCACGTAGAGTCAAAATGTTTTAAGAAGATGGAAGCCTTGGAAGTAGCAATGAAGAAGCACAACATCAATTTAGAGAACTCTTCAACTTCATCTTCAGGAATGGAACTTTCTGCTTGTGGTTGTCAAGTATCAAGATTAGGTTATGCATTGAATGTATCTTCTTCTTCTCATTATCATGAGTTGCTCATTGACTTTGGAGCCTCTTACCACATGGCCACAAATAAAGCCATGTTTTATTATTTAAATGATTGTAACACCAAAAAAAGTTATGTTGGTGATGATTGATCTCTTAGTGTTGTAGGCTCTGGAACCATTCATCTAGATAATGGTCAGTTTAATGATGTATTATGTGTTCCTACCTTGTCTTGAAACCTTCTATCTGTTTATCAGATAACTGATTCAGGTGAAGGGAAAACATTAGAATTATCACCTCATGATGTTGTAATTAAGGACCTAAGATATCCTAGACATATTTTAGCTACTTGCATTGATGATGATTCCAAAATGTTGTATAAGATTGACAACTTTGGGTCATCATGTCTTCCCTCCGTTTTTGTTGCTCATAATGATGAAGTAAGAAAACTTTGGCATGAATGATTTGGTCACTTATACTATCGCTCTCCTCAAACTCTATGTAAATAAAATATGGTGATAAGTCTTCCTATGGTATCTTACCGAGATGGTGTTTGTTCTGGTTGTGTACTCAGAAAACATCATCAGGACAGTTTTGAAAAACGCGCCTCTTGGCACGCTTCAGCCCCTTTGCAGCTTGTGCACAGTGATTTATGTGGTCCACTTCTAGTTGTTTCTTTCTCTGGCCACAAGTACTTCTTAACTTTCATTGATAATTTTTCTAGACGCACTTGGGTATACTTATTAAAACTCAAGAGTGAAGTTTTTAACATGTTCTTGGCCTTTAAGGTCTTTGCTGAGAAACAATTTGGACATTAAATTCTTAAGTTAGGATCAGACAATGGAGGAGAATATGTTAACAACAAATTTATCAACTTTTGCACTGAGCATGGCATTCAATTGCAACATACTGTTCCATATACTCCACAACAAAATGGTGTAGCTAAAAGGAAGAATCACACTCTAAAAGAAATGGCTAATTGTATGCTTCAATCTAAAGGACTCAGTCTTAATTTTTGGGGAGAAGCAATTAACTGTGCAAATTACATAGTAAATCACGCTCCTACTAAGGTTTTAAGGAATATAACACTAGAAGAAGCCTGGAGCTCAATCAAACTAGATGTAAGTCACTTTCATGTTTTTGGAAGTGAAGCTTGGGCCCATATTCCAGATGCAAAACATAAAGCCTTAGAACCTAAGATTGAAAAATGAATTTTTGTTGGATATTCTGAAGATGTCAAAGGATATAGAATTATTCAACCCAAATCCAAAAATGTAATCATTAGAACAGATGTAAAATTTGATGAAAATATATTGGCCTGCGAGCCTAGTTCGACGGGTGTGCCACCTTTGGCCTACGAGCCTGATTTGGCATATGTGCCACCTATCTTTATCTCTTCTATTTTTGAAATCATTCCTTCTAGTTTGGATGATGACAATGAGGATGACAATCCTCCTCCACCTCCTTAAGATCTTCCTTTAGCTCCACAGTTTCCAAAATGGGTCCGCTCTACTTGGGATGCAACAGGTTCTCTTACAAGTGACCCTGCAGATCAACGTCGTACACTTTCTCAGTTCGACAGAGCCTCTTCCTTATTGGCTCAAGTTCCAGAAAATCCTGATCCGGACACCTTTGAAGAAGCTTTAGGTAATCCAGATTGGGATGCAGCTATGAATGAAGAATATCGTTCCTTACTGGCAAACGATACTTGGGATCTTGTTCCTCTTCCAAAGGGAAGAAAACTTATCAGATGCAAATGGGTTTACAGAACAAAGTTTGGACTAGATGGAAAAGTGGATAAACATAAAGCTCGTCTTGTTGCTAAAATATTTTCACAAGTTGAAGGCATTGACTATAATTAAACCTTATCCCCTGTTGCCAAAATGAATCCTATCCGCCTTGTTCTTTCCTTTGCTACCTTCGCTAAATGGGAATCCCATCAGATGGATGTTACATCCGCCTTCTTACATGGGGATTTGCATGAAGAAATCTACATGGAACAACCCCCTGGCTTTATCCAAAACGACTCTAGTCTTTTTTTTCGCCTTAGGAGGTCTCTTTGATGGTCTCTTAGATAATGGATAGCTTTCTCTTAGATAATGGATTTTCTAGATGTCATTCCGACAAAATTGTCTACACCAAGAAAGTGGGTAAGTCCTTAATCATCCTTGTTCTCTATGTTGATGATATAACCCTTAATGGTAGTGATCCCAACCATATAAACCATGTGAATTCTAGCCTCAAAAAAAAGTTTGAAATGATAGACTTAGGAAACTTGCATTATTTCCTTGGTCTTCAATTCTTGCAATCCAAACAAGGTATTACCCTTCTCAGTCCAAGTATGCTTGTGATCTTCTACGTCACTTTCACATGGAAGAATGTAAGCCAACCCCTTCTCCCTTTAAGTCTAGAGTCAAGCTTTCGGTCACTTGTACTTCCCCTGAAGTTGATGCTACCTTATATTGTCAATTTGTTGGTAAAATTCTGTATCTATCCCATACCCGTCCTGACATTTCCTTTTCCGTTGGTCTTTTTGCTCGGTTTATGCACAAACATCATGAAATTTACTGGAAAGAAGCTAAACGAATACTTCGATATATTCGAGGTACAATTCAGTTCGGGATTCATTACAGTGCAATATAATCTCCATTGTTGATTGGTTTCATTGATTCTGATTGGGCTGGTGACCCTGATGACCGAAAGTCTACTACAAGTTATGTATTCACTCTTTATTTAGGACCCATTACATGGTATTGTAAGAAACAAAGTGTTATCTCTATTTTTTCGGCAGAAGCAGAGTATCGTGGTGCAATTGAAGCCATCAAGGAAGCCATGTGGCTTCGTCAGATGCTGATCGGATTTGGTCTTCATCAACTGCATCCAACTACACTTTGGTGTGATAATCAGAGTGCCATTCAGCTATGAAAAGATCCAGTTCAACATCAGCGCATGAAACACATTGAGCTACACATACACTTCATCAGAAAGCTCATTCATGATCATGTACTTGAAGTGACTTGTTGTTCAACCAATGATCAAGTTGCTGATATCTTTACAAAGGTTCTCACATAAGCGAAGTTTAGCAAACTATGATCTATGCTTGGAGTTCAGGAAAGTTATCATTAAGGGGGGATAGGCTCTAATACCTCCACCTTTGTAAATCATTCAATCCTATCCCAAGTTGTTCTTAAGGGGGGATGTTAGGATATTCTAACACATAGGAAATAGTCTCCTATTGTGTCATCTTTGTAAATCCTTCAATCCTATCCCAAGTTGTTCTTAAAGGGGTATGCTAGGATATTATGACACATAGGAAATAGTTAAGTACAACTTGGTCTAGATTAGTGTTAGGTAAAGTCTATTTCTTTACTATGTACATTTGTAACTTATAATATGACGGTCACGATATGTAATGATCCAATGGTTCACTCTCTCCTCGGTATTACTGACACCTGATCCATGGCTTAAAACCTGATTGGTCCATGATCTTTATTTAAAGAGCATGGAGGGTCATTTGTTCGGTAACCGTTTATGAGATAAGCTTATATAATTTTTCTTTCTTTATATTAATAAATTTCGCGAAGTGGACGCGTTGGCTCAGTCCATGGACTGTTTCCCTCTTTGAGAATTTTAACCATGCCAAATACTAGTGTACTGATATGTGATCTGTTTATGAGTGGTGACCTTTGGTGTTTCATTTAAGAAACTTACCTTGTAAATTTATATAGGTTTTTTGTATGCAAATGACACATGAATATTTTTTTTGAATAAAGGACTAGAAGAGTGTTTTATTATATGAATGCAACCATTACCCCAAGGAAAGGTAGTGAAAGAAGACACATAAGAAAATAAAGTTGACTGGGGGTTGCAATATGAAAAGGTGGAAGAGTGATCCAGGTGGATATCGGTGGCCTCCCACCTATTCCATTTGGACCCGCAGCATCAATTCTTTCAGTTTTTCAGCTTCAGCACAGCTTACTATTTATAGCAAGTTTTCGGGTCCTGCACACCCGGAGCCGTTTTGGGGCATTAATAATCCAGGTGGATATTGGTGGCCACCCATCGAGTCCATTTGAACCCCCACCATCAGTTATTTCAGTTTGTAAGTTTCGGCACAACTTACTATTTTTAGCAGTTTTTCGGGTCCTGAACTTCCGGAGCCGTTTTGAGGCCCTAAACGACGTTTTTTGGGTATGAAAGCGCCAACGAATTTTCTAATAAAATTCGTCCCGACAGCTGTAGTCCTCAGATAGATCTTTCTAATGAGCTATTGTGCGCGTCAAATGGAGATCGGATGCCAAAGTTACGCCCCCGGGAAGTTGAACCACCAATTTACCTAAACGGGCGCCCACAGTTTTGGCGCTTCATCTCCTACGGTTAGGGTTTTGGACGTTTCGGATTCTACATTGTTTCTCAACAATAAATAGGCCCTCGAGCCTCATTGTAAGACAGTTCAGGGGGCTGGGAGCCGACACATCTCTTCTCAGAGATAAGCGCGACCAGTGCCCTAGCTCGCCGCATCTCCATTATGTCTCATTGTAACACAGTTGAGAGGTCGATAGCCACCACATCTCTTCTCAGAGATTTGCTACCAGCACCCTAGCTATTGTATTTCCATTATGTCTGTAAGCATATTTCTGTTATTTGATATTAATGAAATGAAGTGTTATTTCCGCTGCATCTCTGTATTTATGGTTATGTGTTTATTCTGTTGCGTTCCTGCATAAATCTGGATCAAAGAGAGGAAAAAATAATGTTGATTTATAAGAGGAACAACCAAAGTAAACTTTTGTTAGCCAAGAATAATTGATGCTAGTCACCAACTTGAAATTGAAGGAGATGGACACTTTTAAAATAGCTGCCTATAAACTAACATGGATATTCCATTGTAACAATTCATGACAACAAATTAGATAAAATTATTGAAATATTTACTATGAATATTAATTTATTTTCAATCTAAGGTTGTTTATTTATTGTTTATATGCATAAATAAATTAGTTGATATGAGTAAAAAACATAAAATGGAAAGAAATACACAGATTATCCACATTAGACTAAAAATTTTCCCTTGGAAATTCGTATGGTAGAAAATTTAGCTAGAAGTTGAGGTTGTGTTTACTCTTTCTTTCTTTTGTATGAAAAAATGCAAGTACAAAGGAGGAGGTACTCTTTGTGGAGTTACCTGAGACCTATGGATTGCAAGGCTTCTATATAACCTAAAACCCCTTTGTTCTTCTCTCTAGCTTCCCACTCCCAATTTCTCTACTCAACATTGAATAAAACACAATAACATAGAATGTAACTCCTACTCCTCCTAGTGATCCTATATTTAAATTAGCTCGACATCCAACTAGGGGTAAGCTTTGACTGCCTCAATCCTCAACTAGAGTTAGAGGATTCTACAAAATTCGCATGTGGATAGCCCCATATGCATGAGTAATGGGGGCTAATGTGGTATCCACCCATACCATAGTGATAAAGACGGTAGGGAAATTTTCAAGAGGCATGAATTTTACATATCAACTCTGATTGGCGTGATTTTTGCACCATTTTAAAGGGATTTGAGTGCAGATTAGTGTATTTAGGCATGACACTAAAGTGGGAAAGTTTTGACTCCAAAAAGTTCCATTTAGTGCCTCAAAATGGATCCATAGGGTTTTAAACCCCAATTCTTCAAATTGGGTCCCACTAGTAAACATGATCTTGAAAATTGATTTCTCCAATTTTTCAATCGTCGAGATAGATGAAAAATAATTCAATGATCCAACTTGTATCAAATTGTAAATATGTTGTGGAATATAAAGAGCATAACATGAATGGGTCCATTCATACAAGTATCATGGAGGTAAGCTCTTTAGTTGTTAAATTTGAAACAAATTTCATATGGCTTGATAATCCTTGGAAGATGATTTTTTTTTTTTTTTTTTAATTGGGAGAGAGCTATAAGAAAAACATGGATTTGGAAAAAATAATATGGCCAAGAGAAAACCACTTGTAAGTAATTTTGTTGGTTATGTTGAAATAATATCATTTGAACATGGAGCATGAGCATGGAGGTAATGTAATAAGAGATATGGCTTAATCGTTGGAGGAAAAAAAAGAAACTTAATTTATTGCAAGTTCCATAAACCTAGATGGAGGTGGTTTTAAATTTTTCACTAGTGAAAAATGTTACGTGCAATATTGAACTAACAAATTGAGGAAAATAGCTTGAATTTGATGCATTCAATAAATGACTAATAAAAAATCATTGATATAGGATTGTGTATTGCAAATTCGATAAAAAACAAATGGAAAATAAATGTAGCTTGAATTTGATGCATAGGATTGTGTATTGCAAATTCGATAAGAAACAAATGGAAAATAAATTTTGTTAGAATTTTTTTTTTTTTTGGTTAAGTTTGTTGTCAAACGAATTAACCATACACATATATTGACATCTAAAGTTTTAAGGAAAACCAAAGAATAAAGTCCGATGTGGATTCTACATGGTAAGGATATCACCATCACAATTAGTTTTGAATTTATTTTTTCCTTGAGAATTTTCTGAAATGATGTAGAATATTGAATTATCACTCAAGATTTATTACTTCATTGTGTAAGACATAAGAAGAGTAATACGTGATGTTTGAGGGATTGATCATTCACAAGTTAGACCTTCCAAGGACAATATATTGTGATGTTGAAAAGAGATACTTTGAAGGATTTTATAAGCCTATTTAAAGTAGCAATCTTCAAAATATCAATTCTGACATATTTTATATTGTGGTCAAAGTGTTTCTAAGAGTAGATTTGAAAATCTTGGGATGTGAATGAGATGAAGAAATATCATTACATGTGGGATCTCAAGGAAGAAGATCACATGCATGAATCAAAGTTTGATTGGATGAATATGACCACAAACATTGTTCTTATCTACTCTTTTTAAACCATTTATCACCACTTTTTTATTTTAAAGTTAAACTAGTTATCTTCTTCTTGTATTATGATCAATTTAGAAGAATCCAAATCTGTTAGATCTAAGACTTTTGTGATCTATAATGTAGATAGATAGAAAATATTTCGGATTAATCACATCATTAGGATTTGGTCGACGTTTCGAACCATCTAATGTGGTTCATCCTCAGGACAAGGCAAAGAAGGAAAACCATTTTCTCCATTTTCTTATATATATATATATATATATTAATTGTTGTTTTATATTTTGCCCCCCTCTCAACCCTTTGTAATAATAATTATAATTCTTCCCTTAACTTTTTCATTTTATTTTTATTTTCTAGTTTTATAACTTATTCATTCTAATTAATTAATTATTATTATTTATTTATTTATTTATTTTTATTTTTATTTATTTATTTATTATTTATATTTTATTTTATTTTTTCTCCCTGTACTATAAGCTACCCCTTCTCCCTTTTGGGTTTTTATAATTTAATCCTTTTTTCCCAAATTATTACATCTTTACATATTTAAAAACTTTTAATTTCATAACTAATTAATTAAATTAATTAAAAAGCTTTTAATTTTCTAACTAATTAAATAATTAAAAAACTTTTAATTTTATAACTAATTAAGTAAATAACGGCTAGTTTACAACAGCTAGTTTTAACAGCTAACTCCGGGCTATGATGCATCCTTACTATTTATTCACTGAGATCGTTTTCCTTCTTCGCCTTGTCCCGAGGATGAACCACATTAGATTGTTCGAAACGTCGACCAAATCCTAATGATGTGATTAATCCGAAAAATCTAAATTTGCTTTAGCTTTTTCTTGTGCTTATAAATGAATGCTAAAAAGTTCACAAAAAATAATATATAATGCATCTCTTTCAAATAATTAGTAGATGCAAAGACCAAAGAACTCCCATCTAATTTAGATTGGAATAAATATGAAAGGATTAAAGAATAAAGGTGCCGTTAGAGTAAAAAATATCCAAATTATGAAGGAAGAAGACAAATATTAGATCATAATATGATCTCTTTCATAGTTTGCAATGATTGCAATTCTAAACCTTAAGGATGAACACAAAAAAAACTCATTATTAATTGGAAGAATGACAAGGTTTCTAACATTTTAAGATGATAGTATTTATGTATGTTGATACTTTGCAACTAGACTATTTGTTGATGATTTGGTCATCACTATTGGTATTATTAACAGGATTTTGAGTTTGAAGGAGAATTTGATATATACATTGAAATGATTGAATTTATTTTGATGTAATTTTTTCTAGACATCTAAGTATTGAAAATGGATGATTTTAGGTTTTTACTAACCTATATTAGTGTGAAGTGAATCTAAATAAATAGAGTGATTCCTTAAGAGTTCATGCTACTTTCTATAGGTAGCTTGTTGATAATATAATTTATTTGACCCAAAGTCAACTTCATATATCTTGTTTTTCTCATTTTATCTCTAAGTTCACGTGGGATACAAAAGAGACCCACTTAAAGGTGACAAGGAGGTTTTTTCAATATATTTAGGATACATATAATCTTGGTATAAATCATTTTAACAAAATAACAACTAGTTGGCAGTTATATCGATCCTAATTGTGTTGGAGATGAAGATGATAGGAATTCAGCTTCAAGCTATGCGTTTATCTTGGATATGGACTAGTGGTGTGGCCTTATAATAAGAATATGGAAATTTCCTTATAAACCATAGAGGCTTATTAAAAAGGTGCAATTAATTTTGTTTAAAAGGAAGGCATTGCTTAATGGACAACAATAATGTTGGGAAAATCATTACACTAAAAGGTTGGGAAGAGAACACATATTATAGAAATGCAACACTACATGCAACCCAAAGATTAAGAGGCATGTAAAGGCATTAAGCATCACTAGATGATGTGCATAAAGGACGGTATATGCTATATTTCTCCTTGACCAACTACATAAATAATTATAATTATTTAAATTTCATTCAAGTACAATGAATAATGTTCATATTCATGTTTGAAATATCAAAACAACTATCATGTCATGATATATACTAGTAGCATACAAATATGTTATTTTGTAAGGCCATTATCATTTCATCACTTACATTACATTTGTTGGAAATATTTTTAGATTGCATAACATATATGCTTGTACCTTTTAATGCATGTAAATGGCCATCATTTCTAGGTGGAAAAGATGGATAAAAAGCAAAATATACAAGATTGTTGGAGATACGGCGACATTCCAACAAATTAGTCATGCACATGCTTCATATAATATTGTTATTAGTGATGGGCTCCATCATTAGGTACATTTGGAGGGGTTAATGGTCACATTTTTGCCTTATTAAGTCTCTTTTCTTGCATTGTAATTCTATTATGGTCTTATGATGCTAGTGTGGGTGGTGATTGAGGCTTAACATACTTCGAGTACCTAACATAAGATTAAATGTAGGAAAATCATGAAGATATGGAATTTTTGTGGAGATTTTGTCATAATGACTTGGAGTAGACAACAAGGAGAGAATCTAGGGGGTTTTCCACCCTCCTTAACTCCCAAAAAAAGCTAAGGGATCCTCGATATTCCCTCCAACAACTCGAAATCAAAGGCATCCAAGCAAACTCAAGACCAGGTGCACTCAAGCCATACTTCACTTGGAGTCAAGTGGACTCATCACCTATTTTCTAGGGAGCTATTAGTAGCTGCCCTTTAGGTTAAATAGAGCTGAGCAAGAGCTCATTAGGATTCGAATTTTGGAGAAATCCATTAGGATATTTGCTCTTGTAATCAAATTTTCAAGACTTTTATATTGATGTAATGAGACTCTACTTTGAAATGAAATGAGTATTCGGAATTTGGCTTACTGATCTAGTTCCAGAGAGCTAGGCTTGTGGGTTAGGGCCCAATCCATGTGCCTCAGCCTCTCTTGTGTAATCATTCTTTACTTTCATGTCATTTATCTAGTTTTGCTTATGAATAGTTAGCTAGTTTGTTGGCATTTTCATTTACTATTTTAGTTTGCTTCCATTTTTCTTTTGTTGTAGATTTAGTCTTCTTACATGAGTGGTAGAATAGGTGATAACTCCATAAAGCTGTGAGTCAAGCCTCCCCCTCTCACTTCTGTCAATAGAGCTTGAGGAGGGTAGACCTTCCCCATAGAGAAAAAATGATTTTTAGTTTAATATTTCTTGGAATGGATGAGATTAGTTGTTGTAATTTCATGAACATGTTCAGTATGCTATGGTAGATCTCTGTTCCTGGATTAGGATAGATTTTATTTACAAATTCAAGTCATATTTCCACTATATTTATCATGAATTTTCCCATCTTTATTGCATGAATAGATAGTTTGATTCTAGGTACAAGTAGCACAACCAAGGAGAAGTTCACCAACAACTCCAGCTTCATCTCTCATCTTCCTTCAACCCTTTATTCATCAAAATCACCATAAGCCATGTTTTCAAATTTTTCATCCCTACACCATGAGAAAACCCTAGGGATGAAAGATAAGCCTCCCAAGAGGCTCTAAGCTTGGACAAGGGGAGGGCCACCTCCTAATCAACCTCATCCACCTTCACACCACCTTCCGTACCCTTTTTCCACCTCTTTTTGGTCTCGAATTTCCCTCGACATGCTTCCTATAACAATTCATGACTTGCTTGTAGCACTACAGGAAACTTGTAGCAACACTTGAAACAACACCTGTGGCCTATCCTTAAGTAAAAAAGCCACCATTAACATCTTCTAAACCTGCAAGAACCACTCATACACCTCCAGCCTTTCCCCCATGTGTTCAAGCCTTCCATCAACCACCTTAGCACTTTCTTCTCCTAGCTGCAAAACAACACATTTTTTAGCATAGTTAGGTCATGAATAGTTGCATGAATAAAATAAAGATAGTTATATCATAGTGTAAGTAGAGTGTGTTTAGCCATTTGGACCAAATAAGTGTGATTAGATTAGTTTCCTTTATGCCATTTCAATTCAGTAATTACTTCATGAAAGGTACCTAGGTTGCTTTTACAATTCTTATCATAGTCTAATAAGTAGATTTATTTAATTTCAGAAAAGTTAGATGTATTTGGTTACTATGGAATAATTCTGTACTTACTGATAGTTCCATGTCTTTGAATCATTTGTATCCCTAGGCCTAATTCCAGAAGTGTGACAAACTTCACCTAGAAACCCTAGAAGTAGCACCCTTTCGTAGAGCTTAGAAGAGGATGCCATGAGTAGAATGCATCTGATGTGTATATAGCACTATCACCTCAAAGTTTGTATGAACCCAGGTTGATAAAGTAAAGTAGGGAAACCTCTGGTAGTTGCAGCATTATTGGTGCAATACCAGGGCTCACCAATTGGTAGTAAATTTTAATATGTGGAAACCATAAAATAAATTATTGAGATAGAATATAATGGAACACTTGGAACAATGATATTCATATGGAAGAAATTTTGAAATATATAAATGATCCCTTGAAAGGATAGATGAATACAGACATATCCTTTAAATTGGATCAATGAAATTTCTTATTAAGTAAAAATAAGTCATATATATTTCCAAGTCACTATAGTTAAGTGTTATTTCACCTAGACATTTTAGAGGAGAAAAATGAGTTGTTATTCCATACATAGAATTAAATGAATTTTATGAACATTCAGATATTCCCACAACTTTAGGAACTAAAGACAAAAATGATGAATATCGTGAATTATGATCAAATTTGAGGATTTAATTTTTTTCATTTAAGCTAATTTATTTGCGACTTATATAAACCTTGCCTACAATGTTTTTTCCATATTTGTGTGAATTAGTGTACATGAAAATTTACATGTTGAATATATAAAAAGTAGATAATTGATGAAATGCTTCATAATTCTATTAAAATACAATTATTAGAGTACATGAGTTTTATTTAAGAAAAAAAGTTATGAAGACAAGTGCCACGAGATAATCCTACAAAAAAAAAAACCCTAGGATATCAAGCATTTACTCATAAGACATCCAAAATATAGTGATGAAGAAGAAAAGTGAAAAATATAGATAGGTAAGCTAATATAAGATAAGATAAGTTTATAATGTCATGATAAAATAATAAACAAGTGGGTCAATTGGACTTATTAGTACATAAGTGGTGATACAAAGTGAAAGTGTGAAGGAAAAGGCTATATAAACAAAATTAAAAGAAAACCTATATTATCTAGTCTCAACTACCACTATGCTAAGAAAAATAAAATGCTTTGGAGTGAAGTACATTAGAAAATAAGATATCCTTAATTATCTAAGTGCTTATCATTATATGAAGAAGAGATGGGTTTCACCTCCAATGGTCAGTAAACTGATGTGGATATTCCATTGGAAAATACACCACAAAAAATATGATAAAATTATGCTCAAAATATGAAATATGCACTATGATGGTTTATTTATAGATATGTGAATTGTTATTTATTGTGTATGTATGCAAATCAAAATTAATAAGAAAAGAATAGAATAGTTAAATAAAACTCACAAACCACAAATCAACACAACATATAACCTAGGAAACCCTTTTGGGAGAACACCCAACTAGAAGGTGAGGTCGCTCTGCTCTATTTCTCCGAATGGAAAATGGATTCAAGTACAAGGACATGAGACCTGTGGCCCATGGGTTTCTGCACTACACTAGTCCTCTTTTTTTTCTCTCTCCATATCAACCCTTGGCTACATTTCTCATCTATGGAGTAAAATGCGCTCGAATAAAATGACATCCCTTTTCCTCCTATTGGCATAGTTATAACATAACCCGATAGTGTACTTGTAGTTAGGTTTAACTCCTTCAACTCTTACCTAGAGTTATAATATTAAATCTTATGTAGTATTTCATCATGACCATGTAGCTAGCCTATTTTTCATGAATAATGGGGGATGACTTGGCATCCTATTGAATTAAAACAGGAAGGTCAACTTCCAAGTGTCATAAATTTTGCATATGGAATTTGATTGAGGTGATTCTTATACCATTGAAAATTTATTTGTTTGTAGATTATAAAAAAATTATGAGGTACTTAAGTGAGAAATTTTATCCAAAAAAACACCATTCGATGCCTCAAACTACTCATGAAAGGTTTCATACCTCAATTTTCCAAACTGTGTCTCACTAGTAAAAACGGTCTTGTGAGTAGATTCCTACACATTTTCCACTTTGAAAGCTTTAATATGGATGAAAAAAAAATATAATGATCTAATCTAGGTCACCTGAATTTGAGTGTGAGCTCTCCTACTATTCAAGGTTGAAGGAAATAACTCTTTATACAAATGTAGACAAATGAGGTGAATTAAAATCAAGGAGTATCCATATGTCTATAAGAGGTGACCCACTATTGAGATCTAGTGTGAAGGGTGTAGGGGGTGAAGGGGTTGGTTAACGGAGGAGAGTTGAAAACATCACTTGCTAGTTAAGTGTAATTTTCCCTCTCCTATAAATATTATGCATGGGTCTTACTTCCAACAATTTTGCTACCTCCTAAGGCTTAATATATTTGAGCTTTAAAGTGGGTGCTACACTCTCCTTTCCTCTTAATTCTCCTATCTATTAGGATCAATGGGAGTACAAATTTAAGTCTTTGAGAAGTTTCTAGTAGAATGGGGGGAATGACATGATATTTGATATTAAGGGATTATCCCAAATATAATACCAAAAACCATTTATCTAGGCACAAAATATGAGGGGAGATGGATTTACGAGGCTCATTAAATAATAAATGGAACCAATTTCATATCTCGTGGTAATGTGGACATCCAAAAATGATCCTATATCTTCATCTCATATCAATGGATATCATGTATAATCTGTCTTATTATGGAATTTTGTGTTTAGATTCCACCTGAAGCTAATGCAATCCCACTCTGAAATAGACTAAAATGATCTTTAGTCCTTGTATCCAACGTTGAAATTTTTAATGGGGATGAATTATGAGGTTGTCTCTGAATGCCACAAATTGGTATGCATGAAATTCTATCTTGGTTCTTATCATTAGGGGAATTTTGAGGTAAAAAATGGGCCTTAAAACATAAATGTACTAATAAAATTAAATTTAAAAGAACCAAGAGGATTCAAGATGATGATGTCATCCCATGGGGTAATTGTTTTGGAGGGAAAAGAAGAAAACCACTTTTTTAAAATTGTATTTTCAACTTATATTCTTGTAGGTTTACTCAAATGTCAAGTGCATACACCGACTTAATGCAAAATTAAATTGCATATCCAGTGAGTACCCACACGACGTACTTCTCAGTAGACCCACATTGAAAAAAATGAAAACACATGGAAAAAATATGTTCAACACGTTTTTTTTTCATGTATTTTCAACTTTTTTTGATGCGGGCCTACTGAGAAGTATGCATAGTGGCTACTCCTTGGCTGTGGAATTTAATTATTCATCCAATGGTTGTCTAAACTTGAAATTTGAGTAAAACTATAATGAGATAAGCAAAAATACAAAAAAATAGTTTCCTTTCTTTTCATTTAAAAAGTAATCACTCTTATTTTATTATTTTCCTTAGGAGTCCCATTTTAGACCCCAAAATTCCCCTAATGATTCCCGAGGAGTAATCCAAGTGACCCAACTATACTATTTATAGATATCATCTCTATTAATCTCATTCATCTCTTTCGTATGATGCAAGTGTTGGATAAGAGCACCCAAAGAGTGCTTGAATGGGGGAGGTGGTCTAAAAATATATGAAAAACTAGAGGAAACAAGAGGCCCCTGAAAATCAACATTTTCCTCTCTTGGAGGGCGGGGAAAACTGGGTGATGGTCTCTAATTATTGATAGGAAATATATGGATACCGGTATTTTCTTTTCATTGAGTCAAAAAAATTGTAGAGGTGATGAAGCAACTCTACCAGTCTAAAGATAGTCTCAATCCAAAAAGGGGGAACTACAAATTCTACCTAGATATTGGGTTGGGGGATTTTCCTCTTGCATCTAATGATGTAGTGGATAAAGAGGGTTTTAACTCTCTTTGTTTAGCCAAAATACAAATTTAGCATGCTCAAAACCCAAACCTTTGAATCACACAAGAGATGGGTCTGATGATGGAGTCCATAAGATTTTATTTGGACGAGATGTTCTTAAAATGATGTTGTAAATATTTCCTCTATACAAGCATGATACCCACACTCCTTATTTACTCAAGGTTTGAGAGGTTTCCTCAATACAAATCTAGGCCCGAAAAATTAAACTCCTAGGCATGCACATGTAGTGGTAATATCAAACTCCTCTTCTTACCCTAAACTAAAAGTTGAAATTTGAAAGGGAATTCTTTGAATAATTTAATATCGTCACCTTGGTTTTTTGAAAATTGATCACCAAATCTTGAGGGTTGAAAAACATTGTGAGAACAAGCAACTCTTTATGTTTATCCTCAAGTGTTGATGTAAGGAGAACAACATATCATATACAAAGAGGAATTTGTTGATCAAGACATGGTGGAAGACATTATCATCACCTACATATATTTTCTCATGAAAAAATCCTCCAACTCATATATGTAGATCCTGAATATAATGGGTGAGAGGGGGAACCCCTAGGTCACATTGATGCTTTTCCTAATAAAGTATGGTAACCTTTGCATTATATTAAGGCCACTAATGATTTCCCAATAGAGTTGCATATTAGTAGTGCTATTATTATATGAGATTCTAATGTTTCTAATCCTCTAGAGCATGATATTATGTAAAACTAAGTCAAAATATTTCCAAAAGTCCATAAAACAATAAAATAGTTTCAAGTAGTCATGTATATCATCCTCAATTATGGGTCACAAAGTGAGAATATGATTCATTATCTAATACCTTAATTTAAAACTTGTTTTTCCCTTCAACTGATTTACTTCTTGCCTTTGTAGTTGATCTCCCCCTCTTTACAAAGAGGGAGATTAAGGGAGGATGGGAAATTTATAAATAGATTGTTGGTTAATTACATATTTAGGGTGTTTATATATAATAGAGTTTTTTGCTTATGATTTAGTGTATTTACTAAATATAGGGTCATACTATTTCCACATAGAATATTATTGTTTGTTTTCTTGCACTTGTTCATTCCACATTATAGGTGTTTATCCATTTGATGATCTATCTTATGATTCACCCTTGGAATAAAATCATATTCACCCAATGTCTACTTGCAAGTTTTTTAGAATTTGTAAGCATTGTTATTTAATTGACCCCATGTATATTTGCTATAGACATGCCTTATATAAGTGCATGGTCATATGCCTTTTTGTGTATGGTTTCATTCTTGTTGAAGAGACTTGTTATTTAAACGTCTCGATCTCCACAATCATACAAGATGGACTGAAATTGTAACATTTCTTGAGTTTTTAGGTAGATATATCTATATGTACAAGTACCACAACTTCACCATTTGGAATATGTGAAGAACTAAGAGAAATTATTTACCTCTTCTATAATATTGGCTGTCTAAATAGCTCCTAGATGTAAAACATCAACTATTCTCTGCACGTGATCATCCTAATATTTGAGCAATTTCTAAGATATCCTATAATATTCCAAAGAGATTTGTTAAATCTATGAAATATGTAAGCCATTTTTTATCTCTCATATGAGTCCAAATGGGTTCAATATATTAGATGGTAGATACACTTATTCTTTAAATAGATTGAGAATGCAAATTAAAAAAAAAAACTTGAAACTGTGAATTTTTAAAAAGCTTATCTAGTTAGAAATGTTGATATCCTCTCTTTATTTCTTGTACATAGGTTATTATGCACTTCTCCCCTATTTGGAGTTCCTACACTATCATATAATATCCTAAAGAAATTAGTTAAAGTTATTAAAAATGTCAACCATACTTTATCTCCTGTATGAATCGAAATTGAGTCAATATATTAGAGAGTATATTTAACTACTATAAATATATTTAGAGTGCGACGAAAAAATAAACACGATTTTTAAAAAATATTACTAGAGTAGAAATGTTTACATCCTATCATGATCTCTTCTACACAATATATTTTTCTTTTCTTCCCTCTTTAAAGTGGATCCTCTTCAAAATATATTTTTTCCTTTTAGTTTACTCACCATTTTATTCAAGTGAAATGTATATTAGTTCTCATGAAATACTCACATTTTGAAATCCTTTTTTTATTCATAAACAATGTCTTAACTAGTTTTTCAACCATGTTTTTGTAGGTAATTGTGACATTTATTACAACCATATTTCGACTAGTATACTAACATATAAAAAACTACTATGAAAATTGGGTCAAAATTTTCATGCACTAAATGGTCAAAATGATGATAATTTTTTCAGACCTAATTAAATGAATAAAAAATAATCAACAATAATGTTGAAAAGAGGAGCTCATGTTTTTTGTGCATATACACTTATTTGTTGTTGACATGTAAGAATAAATGTTATCATACTGTTAAATGTGGTAATAAAATGCTTGATACTCTAAGGGAGAGAAGGAGAATATTGTGTTATTGTGATTAGGACGTTGATATGGATAATATGTTGATGGTTAAGGATTGGTTCTAACTTAGTAGAAGGTGCAAGGTTTGGTTCTTGTGGATCTATATTAGTAGAAGAATAAGATTGAAAAAATCAATTATAGTAGTACAAGAATTTGGGTGACTCGCATATGTCCATGTAGGTCTTTTCACTTGTATCATCTCATGCTTGATATGAGTGATAATACATTATACATTTTTTCCAAGTTCATCACATGTCTAATACATTTGTTAAGTAATGTTAAACCTGTGTCTTTATTATGCTTCTCGAAACCACTAATGTCAAGAGAAGAGTGCTCATGTGTAGCTACTAGTGGACAAGGAGATCCATCAAAAGAAGAGGAGATATAATTTTGTGGCCGAGACTAAATTCCTCTTGTAGTTTGTTAGGAAATTATTCATTATCCACTAATACATCCCTAACTTTTGACATGTATTGACATTTTGTTCTAGTATATCATTACTAACTATTTTGTTGCACTTATTAAAGGGGAAAGAAATAAAAATTTGTAATTTTCTTTGATGCAATCCTCTAATTATGTTTTATATAAAGTTTTAGTAAACTAGTATAGATGTTTACTTGATTTATTTTTCTCAACCAACTATAGAAATAAGAGAACATGGTTGATATTTAATCCTTGTTACTCATAAAAGAGACTAGCATTATACTATATTTTGGAACTGAGACAGCCTCCTCACAAACTTGAGTATTAATAACCTACAATGAATTAACTCTCATATAATGCTGGACAATAATATCTTTCATGGACACCATGAAGTTTTAATTTAAAGTCCTCTAATAAAGAATCTTCATTATGAACTTTAATATTAATATCTTGCAACAAAATAACTTATTTATGAGATTTATCATCTTGATTTTACAATGAAATTGTTTATTCATAGTAGTTATAAAATGTCAATTTTTATACTTGCAACATTTCTAAAACACTGATCCTTTGCTATTCATCAAAGTGGGCTACCATGAAGATGACAAAAAATAAAAAGTGTTATACAAGTGTTAAGATAGTGAATTATTAAAAATCCCTAAAATTACCAAGTGCACAGAGCAATGCACAAAGCGAGAAGGAAAAAAAAACAAAAACAACGTGGAAAAGGAAAAACTTTTGTAAATAGTGTTATCCCTAATAAAAATAATATAAATGTTTAAACATTTAAGAAATAAAAATAATATATATATTTGAAAATCTAAAATAGTGAGAAAGGAACTTTTAAACAAATTCATTTTTCCATTTGAAAATAAGAGTCCCTTTAAATAAAATTATAAAAATCAATCAACTCTTTAAGTAAAAGGCTAAAAATCAATCAACCCTTTTCTCATTTTTCCTCTCATTGTCACAAGACATTAGCAACCCCACTCCACAAAGTGTTGTTGAAATTTGGTTACTGGAGGAGAGGTGGTTCCCTAAGGCTTTGATCTTTGGCCTAGGGAAAAGTGTCCAAAATAATTTAATTTTTCTCCTAAAGTGACTTTATAAATTTATAAAGTCAAATCTAATTTAAAAGTGACTTTGAGTGATAAAATTACTAAGTCTAATTTTAAAGTGACTTTAATAAAGCCAATGTGAAATTAGAAAGTGAAAAGTGACTTTGGAAATAAATGACTAAGTGGGTCTTTATTAAAGTGGGGTGAATTAAAAAATAGAAAGTGAGATTTAAATGAGCATTTAATCTTAGCCCTAGATCTAAAGCTATCTCAGCCATTGGATTTAGGGATTCCCCAAAAGTCACTTAGGGTTAGGTTAAAGGAGGAAAAGGAGAGAAAAGATCATTCATTCTTTAATGAGCATATTGAGAGAGGAGGAGAGAAAGCTGAAGAGAAATTTCTAAGCGGAGGGAGAGTAGCAATAACTACACAGAAAATCCGTATAGCAAGAGGGCACATTTCCCAAGGCAGTATTACTGTACAACAACATTTATTGACACGTTTACCAAGATAGAAAATCCGTACAACACTATTTAGCACTCATTTCAAGGCAAGTACAATGCTATTTTCGAGGATCAGATTAAGCAGCAAAGGGCACGATTTTCGAGGCAACTTTTATGGGCACGAAAATCGAGGAAGGGGCTGTTGTACTGTCTGTACAGTATAGTACAGGCATAATCTGGGCACGTTTTTCTAGGTAGCAAGTACAATATTTATTGCTATATTTTTTCCTATAATTTTCTGTTTTCTGTTGGCACAATTTTCCAAGTTGGAGGTTGACATGGAAATCAAGATAAGTGGGTTTTGTATTTGTTGTAATTTTTACTGTGTGTTACTGTTCACTACAAAAGCATATCCAGAAATAAAGAGAAGCTTTCGAACTAGTTTTCCCCAAGAGTTGTAGGGGGGTTTTTTCAGGGTCATATAGAACAAATTAATGTGTCAAATTTCTGTGTGTGGTTGATTTATTTTTTCTAAGTTTTATTTCTACATTTCTACACTGTGAAATTTCTAGAATTTATGTTTTCAGAAAATATTTATTTTTCCAGCTTGTTGAATGTATGGCTATGGGAATGGGCATTTAAATTTATGGGAGAAATAAGGAGAAACTGAAAACCAGGGTTGTGAATAGAAATTTATACATGGTATCAGAGCTATTTTGCTGAAAAGTGCAGTTTGGGACAACAAGAAGAAAAATTATAGAACGCTGATTTTTCACACAGAAAACAATACCTTTACTACAACAGTGTCATTTTCAGTTTATTAGGACAACAAGCATGTATTTGGGCTTGAGGGTGGAGGATAGGTTGGATGGGCATAGTAACTACAACGTATGGAAGAAAAGAATGCAAAGCATCTTTGAGGAGGCAGAAGTTAGGGGTATAATGGTGCATACCCAACAACGACCTGTTAATGTGCCTACTGATGTTGTTCCTCATGTGAGACCATGTCGTTCCTCATGTGAGAGGAAAGAGATTTTCTCATGAGGTGTGGACAACCTTGAACAATCTCTACCAGAGTATCAATTAGAACAGAATAATGGTCCTAAGGGAGAAGATGAAGACCATTAAGATGGCTAAGACTGATAATGCTACTTGATATCTCACAAATATCACTAATGTGAGAGATGAGTTGGCAGCAGTTGGAGAGGTCATTCCACCCACTGAGTTGGTGCTGATTGCAGTGAATGGCCTTCCCAGTTCATGGCTGAACTTTTCTGATGGGGTTTGTGCACGTGAGACCCTTCCCACTTGGGAGAGGTTCTGGGATGATTGCATACAGACTGAAATCAGGAAGAGTCAGCTTAGGGCAGCCAAACCTATTGAGTAGGATGAGGATGTAGCACTGTTAGCAGGAGGCAAGAAAGGCAAGGGAAAGAAGTAAGCTTCCACAAGTGTTGGTGGAGGCAAAGGAAAAGGTAAAGGTAATTAGGTGAACACGCAAAAGGACTATTCCAAGGTGAAGTGTTGGAATTGCCAGAGGATGAGACACTATGCATTTGTGTGTCCAGAGGAGAAGAAGAAGGGGAAGAGCAAGACCATGACAACATCAGTAGGGATAGAGGACTTTACAGATAGCTTTGACCAGGAGTTTGGGTTCATTTCTTGTGAGTCCACTAGTGCATGATCACCTGCCATGGAGGTTGAGAGGGAGTGTTCATTTCCCTCCACTAGCGGAGCATCTTCAGGTATCTGGTATGTTGACAGTGGGGCTTCATGTCATATGACAAGAGTCCGTGAGTACTTCTCAGAGCTTTCAGAGAGTGGCACTGATATAGAGGTAGTACTCGGAGATGACAGCGTTGTTAGAGCAGTCAGTGTGGGGACATTGAGATTTGATAGGGAACCCAAACCTCCCTTGAAAGTGTCAGATGTTCTATATGTGTCAGGGATGAGGAAGAATCTCATATCCATCTCAACATTGGAGGATAGAGGGTATGAGATATTGTTCAGGGCGCTCCAGTTGATTCAGCTAGAGTGATTGGTGTACGCCATGAAAAGGTGTACAAGTTTGCATTTCAACCCCTTTTGGCATTGAGCAGTAGTACAAGTGGCAAATCTAGCAGTTCAAAGCTGTGCGAGATTTGGCACTATAGGATGGGGTACATGTGTCATGGGGCCTTGAGGACATTGCGGGATATCACTACAGGTGTGCCAGATTTCAGTACTGATCACATTGATACATGTAGAGGATGTACGATGGGAAAGTTTGCCAAATCCCCTTTTCCCAATAGTGACAACAGATCAACTGGGATACTTGATGATTCATTATGATGTGAGCGGTTAGATGTCTCATGTTTCCTTTAGTGGATATGAGTACTATGTTTTATTAATTGATGATAACTCCAGGAAGACCTAGATTTATTTCTTGAAGACCAAGAGTGAGGTCTTCAAGCGGTTTCAGGAGTTTAGAGCTCTTGTGGAGACTCAGACAGGTCAGAAGATCAAGTCCCTTAGGTCGGACAATGGAGGGGAGTACACCCTTGGTGAGTTTGTTGATTATTGTGTGGAGGTAGGCATTAGGAGGGAGTTCACAGTTCCTTACAACCCCTAGCAGAACAGGGTTTCAGAGAGGAAGAACATCGGAGGGGCTTCCAAAGCCATGCTACATGATCAAGGGTTACCACTGTTTTTGTGGGCAGAGGCCTGCAACACTGCTGTTTATTTGCAGAACAGGAGTCTGGATCGTGCCTTGGGGCATGTGACTCCGGAGGAGGTTTTTTATGGGAAGAAGCCTGATGTTGGTCATCTTCGTATCTTTGGGTGTATTGCATACTCCTACGTACCCAAGGAGAAGAGGACCAAGCTAGAGCCCACCGCAGAGAAGGGTATCTTTGTGGGCTACAATGAGACCTCAAAAGCCTTTCGGATTTATAGTCCAGCAGAGAGGAGAGTTTTTGTTAGGCGAGATGTGAAGTTCGAGGAGGACAGGGCTTTCAGGAGGTCACGGGAGTTAGAGTATCTGGATTGGCCAGACCCTCAAGAGCAGCTGAGTCAGTCGTAGGGATCTAGTGGGAAGGGATTAGGAGGATCCGAAGGTACATCGATTACGGTGTCAGGTTTATCAGTGAGCAGTGGCTTGCAGAGTTAGAGGGGTGGTGCTTCGGGCAACATGCAGACAAGTTCACCAGGGAGTCCACTAATGGACAATTCACATGGTACTTCAACATCTACAGGTTCAGGTTCAGGCAGGAGGAAAACAAACATACAGTAAGGAGTTCAGGCTCTTGATGAGGAGGAGGAGTTTCATTCTCTAGTGGAAGAAGTGTGCTCAGGGAAGAGGAAGCCCAAGTGGCTTCATGATACCTTGAGAGAGGCCACATCTGTTGCTGGGCCAAAGAGGCCAGTCAAAGAGATCATACCATCTGATAGGTTCTATAGCTATATGGAAATGGTTGCCAAAATCGTTGACTCTGAGCCTTCTAGCTATGAGGAGGCAGCTAGCCAGCAGGTATGGAGAGAGGCCATGCAAGAGGAGTATTCTTCTATCATGAAGAATGATGTTTGGGAGGTGGTGCCGAGGCCTGAGGGAAAATCCGTGGTTACTTCTAGGTGGATTTACAAGGTAAAGCATGCTGCAGATGACAACATTGAGAAATTCAAGGCAAGGTTTGTGGCTAGAGGGTTCTCCCAGGTAGAGGGCGTATATTATGATGAGACCTTCGCTCTCGTGGCTCGATATACTTCTATTCGCTCCATCATATCGATAGCAGCAGAGATGGGTTGGAAGATCCACCAGATGGATGTGAAGACCACATTTCTCAATGGATTCATACATGAGGAGGTGTACATTGAGCAACCATAGGGCTTTGAGGTGCATGGGAAGGAGTCCCATGTGTGCAGATTGAAGAAGGCCCTTTATGGCCTGAAGCAAGCTCCCAGAGCTTGGTACTCCATGATAGATACATACTTGCAAGAGATGGATTTCACAAAGAGTGATGCAGATCCAAACCTTTAATTTATTGTGATAGGTGAGGAGCCTCTCATTCTGGTGCTGTATGTGGATGACTTGGTCATTACGGGTGCTGAGAGACTCGTAGAGAGCTGCAAGAGAGATATTGTGTTGGAGTTTGAGATGAAGGACATTGGATTGATGCATTACTTTTTGGGTTTGGAGGTGTGGCAGGAGGAGGGGAATTTCTTCCTGGGACAGGGGAATTATATTGTGGACATCCTTGGTAGATTCAACATGGAGGATTGTAGACCCATGTCGACACCGATGATCACCAACTGGAAGAAGCTTCATGCTTAAGATTCTGAGTTGGTGGATCCCACATTGTATAGACAACTGATTGGTTCCTTGATGTATTTGGTCAACACCAGACTAGATATATGTTTTGCAATCAACACGATGAGCCAGTTCATGTGTGAGCCCAAGAGGGTGCACTGGGTTGTTGTAAAACACATTTTTTGGTACTTGCTGGGGACAGTGGAGTATGGTCTGGATTATAGGCAGGGAAATGGAGTGAGATTGGCATGTTACACTGATTTTGATTGCGCAGGTTGTGCTTCTGATAGGAAGAGAACTTCAGGGTGCTGTTTTGGGTTGGGTTCGGTAGTGGTGTCGTGGTTCAACCGAAAGCAGTAGCCAGTAGCATTGAGTTCAGGGGAAGCAGAGTACATTGCATATAGTCTATCTATTTGTGAGGCCATATGGTTTCTCAGGATGTTGTTTGGATTATTTGGTCAGCCGTTGTGACCTTCAATGATTTACTGTGATAATAAGAGTTGCATTAAACTCACAGAGAATCCAGTATTTCATGACAGGTCAAAGCATATTAGGATCAAATATCATTTCATCAGATACTATGTTCAGAAGGGAGCTGTGAAGCTTGAGTATATTCCCACTGATGAGTAGGTTGCAGATATTATTACCAAAGCCTTACCATGGGGCAAGCATGTATACTTCAGAGACAAGATGGGTGTGGTGAGGAACACCTTCCTTGGTAAGAGGAAGTGTTGAAATTTGGTTACCGGAGGACAGGTGGTTCCCTAAGGCTTTGATATTTGGCCTAGGGAAAAGTGTCCAAAAGAATTTACTTTTTCTCCTAAAGTGACTTTATAAAGTAATAAAGTCAAATCTAATTTAAAAGTGACTTTGAGTGATAAAGTTACTAAGTGTAATTTTAAAGTGACTTTAATAAAGTCAACGTGAAATTAGAAAGTGAAAAGTGACTTTGGAAATAAATGACTAAGTGGGTCTTTATTAAAGTGTGGTGAATTAAAAAATAGAAAGTGAGATTTAAATGAGCATTTAATCTCAGCCCTAGATCTAAAGCTATCTCAACCATTGGATTTAGGGATTCCCCAAAATTCACTTAGGGTTAGGTTAAAGGAGGAAAATGAGAGAAAATATCATTCGTTATTTCATGAGAAGATTGAGAGAGGAGGAGAGAGGACTGAAGAGAAATTTCTGAGCGGAGGGAGAGCATCAATAGCTACACAAAAAATTCGTACAACAAGAGAGCACATTTCCCAAGGCAGAATTTCCATACAACAACATTTATTGGCACGTTTACCAAGAAAAAAATCCATACACCACTGTCTAGCATGCTTTTCAAGGCAAGTACATTGCTTTTTTCGAGGAGTAGATTCAGCAGCAAAGGGCACGATTTTCGAGGCAACTTTTCTGGGCACGAAAATTGAGGAAGGGGATGCTGTATTGTTTGTACAGTTCTGTACAGTACCGTACAGGTAGAATCTGGGAACATTTTTCTAGGTGGCAAGTATTGTATTTATTGCTGTATTTTTTCCTGTAATTTTCTGTTTGGTGTTGGCACGATTTTCCAAGTTGAAGGTTGACACGGAAATCAAGATAAGTGGGTTTTGTATTTGCTGTAATTTTTACTGTGCTTTATTGTTCATTGTAAAAGCATGTTTAGAAATAAAGAGAAGCTTTCAAATTGGTTTTCTCCAAGAGTTGTAGGGGGTTTTTCCAGGGTCATATTGACCAAAAATCAGCGTGTCAAATTTCTGTGTGTGGCTGATTTATTTTTCTGAGTTTTATTGTTGCATTTCAACACTGAAATTTCCAGAATTTGTGTTTTCAGAAAATATTTATTTTTCCAGCTTGTTGAATGTATGGCTATGGGAATGGGCATTTAAATTTATGGGAGAAATAAGTGGAAACTGAAAACCGGGGTTGGGAATAGAAATTTCTACAAGTGTTAATTTATGTGGATCATTTTGGGGCCACAACTCACGGTGACAAGTGAAAAGTTGTGTGAGATCACCAATGATGTTTCACCAAAAAGAGACAAACAAGTGCTTGAGGTGAATAGGAAACCCATCATTGTATCTTGAAATTTTTTCCTAAATTCTCTTTTTGAGTTAATGACTTTATTGAAGAGAAGTGTGAGTGAGAGTGGAAAAGTATAGTCAATGACTTTATTGAAGAGAAGTGTGAGTGAGAATGGAAAAGATGATTATATAAGAAACTAGATCCTCCTTCCAATTGCACCTTCGCAATGTAAAAACCATACTTTATGGAAGAACGATATGAGTGAATTAAGAAAGGAATGATATATCAAATTAGAGCTTCCTTTCAATTGGATCATTGTAGTGCGAAAATTTTAAATTTTATTTATAATGATATATCAGATTAGAGCTTCCTTTCAATTGCATCATTGTAGTATGAAAATTTTAAATTTTATTTTATTGGAAATATGTCAGTGAAAGGATTTTAATGTCTTAATGAGAATACATTCTGTGAGATTGGGTAGTTATTTTGATGTTTATTTGTAAAATATTATATAAGTGAATATTAAATTATAATTATATTTTATTAAAAATAGAGACATGATTTTTAAAAAATATTAATGTGTATGTTTTTTTTTTTTTGTTATATGAATGATATATGTGATTTTTAATAATAATAATAATTTGAAGGATATAGTCATGCTAGACCTCAAATTGGTATATGAGACTTTGTTGTTTGTGGGAAAAGGTACCCACTTCTATGCAATGTTTTTGTTGAAAAGTGTAACTAGGTCGGTCTTTACGTTGACTATGTAATATTTATCATATGTGTATGAAGCATCAAAATGCTCCAAGACCTAGTTCTTGAAATCGTAAATGAGTGGTCTCATTCAGTCCTCCAAAAATGCTACAAGTTAAACTATGAAGTTGACCTCCAATCGAATGATAAGTCGAATAATAAGTCGGCCTACCAACATTATTAGTGGTAGGCCCTAAAGACAACAATACTGTCTATATATATACCATTGATCCGTGGATAAGGGAAGGCATGATTTACTGTCATCTCCAAAAGCGGTAATACGGTCATCTCCAAAATGGTAATGCGGCCATATTCAAAACATCAATACGGTCATCTCCAAAATCGGTAATACGATCATCTCCAAAATGGTAATGCGGCCATCTTCAAAACAATGATGCAGCCATCTCCAAAGAGGTAGTGCAGTCATCTCTACAGGAATTGCAGATCCCTTTGAAAAGCGCACAGCGAGGAATTGAGAATCTATTTGAAATGATACATCAAAGAAAATGTGAATCACCCTGGGCACAACGCAGATACTTCTATGAATATAAAACAATGATCTCTGTAATCACAAGTGCGAATAATACAACATACAGTGCAGATTATTTGAATGAAGAAAATGTGTATATCACATGTGAAAGAATTGCGGATAAGCTTGAATCAATTTGCGGACTATTTTGTAAGCGAATAAAAGGAGAAAGAAGTTTGGATGTCACTGCTGGATAAGAAAAGAGAGGAAGGTAAATCTACGATTTACCTTCCCTCTCACAATTAATAAAAATAATTTTTTGTCGTGTTTATTTGATAATTGACTTGATGAAAGACTATACAAGATAACGAAGAAAAATCATAAGTAATCTAGAGAAGTTCACAAGTAATTATCAAGAAGAGAATTTTGTATTAACCTATAGCCCTACAATTTCTCAACATGGTATCGGAGCTAAGGTGAAAATTAAGGAAGGGCATCTAAGGGACACACATGGATAAGATTTCAAAGCATATAAGCTAGTCAAAGTTCATCGCAGAAGGGATAAGTTCAGAGATCTAATTCTGTGAGATTTTTGGACGCAATCAGAATCCAAATACCATAACCTACAATTCAAATCATCCTGAGGAAATCTCGAGTCAATTTCAAAGGTGTTTTTCGGTAACCTCAGATTAGTGAATTCACAACAATGCTCTTGGCATACCTAGTGCAGATCGCATGTTTGGACAAGGGCACATTCAATGCTACAATCACATGTTTTGTTTCGGTTCTATCCCTTATCTAATTCGGTGCTTCCTTCAGAACTCTATAAAGACACTAACAGAACAATATCACAGTTTTGGTTCCTTGTCACGTTTGGAGAGAAGGTCTAATAATATCAATAGCAAAGATGATCTTGGTATTATCAATATGACATCTAACTCATCTATAAGGCTAGCAGGATAAAATGAATTACTATCTCTCTACTATTGCAGCAAGGATCCCCTCCTTACACATTGAAGAAGATCATCTGAAGAAGTGTCAATCAAAATCAACAAAGGAAGACAGATCTAAAGATGTTGTCATCATAAAAGGCAACAATCTCATTTATTGAAGAAAATACTTTTCATTTAGAAGAAGATCATCCAAAGAGAACATTAATACATCTTTTCTCAACCACCATCGAAGCAATCAAGCTGAAGACTTTATCTTCACTTGTCAAGTAAGTATTTTTCATTCTATAATCAAATTTGGTAAAATGAATTTTTTTTTGTAGGGAGATATATAAGCTCGTTGGGTTACCAAGATTCCTTGCATGAGAAGGATAGCCACAGTCCTTGAAGAAAGTAAAGTCAAGAAAATTCTCTAAAGGTTAAGATTCATCTAAATACATGGAAAAAGGATAGAAGGACTCAAGGATTTTTTTGAAATCAGTCAAAGTTCTTACATCCCTATATAACAGGATTGGAGACATCAAGAGAATATATGATAAGTTGAAAGAACCATTCAATGCAATATAGAAGGTCATGACACTTAGACCTGATTTACACAAAATTGAAGGTATCAAAAAACGAAGGGATATCTTCATAAGATCTCAACTGAGAGATCTAGAAGAGATGATAAGATGGACAAGAAGGAAAAAGGAAAGTTTAGGAAAAGTGGAAGATTTATGGACATTACAAGAAAGTTGGTTCTAAAGAAACAGTCTCAATAAGAGGAAGAAAAGAAGCTAAAGAAAAGAAGTTCAAGGAAAAGCACACAAACTTATGAATACGAAATTGATTTTGGTTGGTTATATGATAGGAAGTAATGTAGCATCCTGATCTAAGCATGGCAGGAGCTCCTGGTGAATCAACTCTAGGAAAACCTCTCCGACAAACATTACTAATGCAAAGCAGTCATCAAGAGCAATATTCATCATGGAAACATATTTTTGGATGTGATGACATATTGATGAAGCACGCCAAGAAGCTCTTCATTCTTGAGAAATTTCTACAGAACGACTCAAGGGAAAAAGGTATGAGGTATGTATATATTTATATGCTGACATTGGATGTTTTGAAGTCAGGTGGTTGCAGGTAATGGACTTCTGTACTTAGAAGTATGATCTATGAAGGAGTATCTCTCAATGCACGGACAAATGAAATCAATATAATATGTTCTCATGGAATATGAGGTGGTTGTATGAACAAGCAATTAGGAAAGTTGTACATTCCTAGGAATCAAGAATGTACAGAAAGGAAGAGACCATGAAATGAAACCATGTCAAGAGGCAGTTATCATCCGGAGGCCAATAAGATGTGACTAGGAGATCTCCTGGAAAGATATGTAGACTTTGATGAAAGTATGGTAAAGAAGAAGACCCTTGGAAAACATATCATTAGGAGATGTGTCAATCTGTATGAAGGAATCCGATGCTTACAAGAATATGTCATGGTGCAAGATCATCATTGAGGTAACTTTCATTCTAAAAGGTTCATATGTAAATGTTTATCTGGATGAATTTGTGTAGGGCTGCTAATCATGAGAAAGGATGTATGATACTGGAAGATGATTTGAAGGAAAGCAGCATGGCACAATAATGGACTAGATAAGGAAGTCAGGTGAATCACTATGATAGCTGACAAGACTTAGGATGGAAGTGATGAATGATCTGTGCCCTATGAAGCTAAAAGATGGAGATTACTCAATATCAAAATCCATGGCATCGAGGACAAGAATTCTTCATGAGCATATGGGCGTCTCACCATTTCTGCTGGAGATCCCTGATTAAGAGGGAGCCTGATGGTAAGTTTCTTAATTGGAAGAAACTTGGTAATTCCTAAGGATGAGCTTAGGTACATTCTTTGTATAAGAATGAGTACATTACGTTGTGGAATAGGTCCTCCATGGGAGGGAGAGATAGACACATCATTCTTGTCTTAGGAAGACAGAATGGAGGATTGGGTAATCATCTAGCATTCGATACTCTTTGAGAATGTGATCGGGAATTCAAGATAAGAGTAGTCAGGGATCGATATTCTTTGAGGGCTAGCTACCCAAGAGAAGAATAGTCCAGGAAGGTCATACTTTGGGAACACTTGGGTGGAGTATGTACCTTGGAGAGATAATGAAGAAGGTGTCTATAAGTCATGTGTCTTGCCAGCATTGAAGCCCATTGTCTCGTTGAAGAGATGGGGCTGTTAGTCAAGGCCTTGCACTAGTACAATGCTGGTTGATATGATGCTATATAGACGCGATTACCAATCCGATTTTTATTATGATATTCTTCAGTTTGAAAGTAACCATGTACCTATATGAATACCTCCCTAGTTAAGAGGGAGTGTTGAAAAGTGTAACTAGGTCAGTCTTCACGTTGACTATGTAATATTTATCATATGTATATGAAGCATCAAAATGATCCAAGACCTAGTCCTTGAAATCGTAAATGAGTGGTCTCATTCAGTCCTCCAAACGTGCTACAAGTTAAACTATGAAGTCGACCTCCAATTGAATGATAAGTCGAATGATAAGTCAGCCTACCAACATTATTAGTGGTCGGCCCTAAAGACAAAAATACTGTCTGTATATATACCATTAATTTGCGGATAACGGAAGGCATGATTTATTGTCATCTTGAAAAGCGATAATACGGTCATCTCCAAAATGGTAATGCGACCATCTTCAAAACAGTAATATCGTCATCTCCAAAAGCGGTAATATGGTCATCTCCAAAACGCTAATGCGGTCATCTTCAAAACAGTGATGCGGCCATCTCCAAAGTGGTAGTGCAGTCATCTCTACAGGAATTGCGGATCCCTTTGAAAAGCACATAGCGAGGAATTGAGAATCTATTTGAAATGATACATCAAAGAAAATGTGAATCACCTTGGGCACAACACAGATACTTCTATGAATATAAAACAATGATCTCTGTAATCACAAGTGCGGATAATACAACATACAATGCAAATTATTTGAATGAAGAAAATGTGTATATCACATGTGAAAGAATTGCGGATAAGCCTGAATCAATTTGCGGACTATTTTGCAAGCGGATGAAAGGAGAAAGAAGTGTGGATGTCACTACTGGATAAGAAAAGAGAGGAAGGTAAATCTAGGATTTACCTTCCCTCTCACAATTAATAAAAATAAGTTTGTGTCATGTTTATTTGATAATTGACTTGATGAAAGACTATACAAGATAACGAATAAAAATCATAAGTAATCCAGAGAAGTTCACAAGTAATTATCAAGAAGAGAATTTTGTATTAACCTATAGCCCTTCAATTCCTCAACAGTTTTGACAATTAATGTTTATGGAGGTGTATATACTCCACCCTCCTTTAGATCTGAATCTACGATCTCTTACAAGAAAATACATGTTCTTAACCATTAGGACCACTCAATCTCTTAAAAAAATCCTCTAGGAGTCTAAATATGCTTGCATATGGAAATAGTCACCATTCCAAATGTGTATTTTTTTATTCTCCATACCTCAAAATATCATCACTTCTTGTAGTCACAAAATGTTCTTCAATATCTCAAGATTCATTCTTATTAAACAAACAAACAACTTGTACACTATAGTCCCTTGCTTAGTCTTAACACTTTACCAAAAACAATTTTGTTTTCTAGAAAACAAATAAGAAATAGTGAAAAGAATGCACTAATTTATAAGTATGTCACCACCATTAATTAATAATAACACATGTAGGTATTTTATTCAAAGGATATGCAACACACATATTAGAGCATGCATCTTCCAAAACTATACTGAAATAAAGTTTTTTTTACTATTGGTGAGATAAATATGTTAAAAAAATACAAAAAATGAGTGGCCATTGAAGCAAACTTCATGAGTAGAGAAAAATACACAATATAACGGGTTGGGATGATAAAAAACCCATGTCAAAGTAAAAAAAATACTAATCTTATGATAAAACACATACTAGGTATTAAAGTGCTCAATCTTTACAAAATAAAAACCATGGTATCATAAAGAAACAACATTGAACATTAACCGTAGTTTCTAAGTGGGGGAAGGGGGCTAGTCATGATCGTCTTTCCGATAACTAAAATATCAACCTCCATGGGTTGTATAATGTCCCATGCATTAGCTTCCTCATAGGGTTTAACCCTATTTGAGGATGCATGAGCTAGGGTTAGGAAGGTTTTTCCTACACATAAAGTGGGCGAGCAAAGAGGTTGCATGCATGTTCATAGTCCTATCAAACTTTCATTTTAGCCTAGTGCCAAGGTTTTTATATTGAAGAAACTATAGAGATAAGTCAAGAAGGAGCACGGGAAGGTGTAGGATACCATATAAGAGACACATGACTCATAGTGCAAGAGGATCCATGCCACTTATACCTAATGACTAACATTCTTTTCATGAAAGTCATGGTATTTCCCCAGTTCCAAAAACTCCATAAATATCTTAGCACAGGGAACCAAATATTTAGTACACCTTGGTTAGGAATCAAATTCTACACATGCTCCACAACAATCTCATCTGAATTAGCTAAGTGGAACTTCAACTTCAAATTAGCCTATTGAATCCAAGTTTGAGTTTAAGAAACCACAAAATCATTCACCATGCAAATCCATTTTTAATATAGCTCTTTGGCATAGAGTAAAAGAGAATTGACCATGGTAATTCCATCCACATAGGTAGATACCACTAGAGACATTGGTATTTCAATGGTGTACATATCCTAAGAGTGTGTTCCTTCCAAATTAGAAAGGGAATAATGGCCTCCCAAGCGTTTTGTGTGTTTTGAAACACAAAAGTAATTTGAATCTTGAATGAACCAAGAGTGATTAATAATTCGCATAGAAGCCCATTATAGGTAAATCCCCTTAGGGAACATTTAATGGTAACTAGAATGTATAAATTAATGTGTAGATTCTAAATCGCTCATGAAATTTACTAAATCACATGAGTAGAAGCTACTCTATTGATCGTAGAAGAAAATTTACGATCGAGAACACAAATCATTAACATGCAAGAAGAAACATCACACATGCATAAATATCTATCTATGGGAAAGAAACTTCTCAAAACCCCTTACTATTTGTATTGCATTAATCAAAGGATATGGATGAATACAATATGCTTGCTCAAGCTTGAACCTGACCAATACTTAGAAAATTTCTCAAGCCTCCAAGCTCCTATTTCCTTGTGTTGTTCATTGAGAAATTAACCCATATTTTTTAGGGAAATTCCTCAATTGGATTGCACAATTATTCTAGGCCCATCCTTTGACTGCATGCACCGCATGTACAACTTGGATTAGTTTACAACTGATAGTACAATTGCCTTGAACTCCAATCTCAACTGGGTAACTAAAATTCTCTGCATGCATCAATGATTTTGGGCTAATTGATCAGTTAACTGGATGACCACTGAGTGTGATTGAAGTTACACTGCACAAATTGACCTTCCACTAGTTTCTCCAACAATTGGAACTATTTAACTAACAAAAAATCAACTTAACTGAAAGAGATTACTACAAATTAGAAATCAATCATACTGAAATAAACTTAAGTGTCTCCAACTCGAATTAACTAAGTTAACTGAGTGACAAGAGCCATGTCACCTCAGTTGACTATATCCAAGCATTCTACTGAAATTGAAATTTGAATTTTAATCTAGTTTGACTAAGGCAAAGTAAAAACTAAATTTTCTTGCTTCATTTTCAACAATACCTCTCAGCAAGAAAGGGATTATCTATCAGCTTGATCCTGCCTCTATGGGACTCGAATTTACCTCTTGAAAAAGCTTTTTTCAAAATGTCTGAATTTTGTTCCACTATCGGAAAGTATTGCAACAACATGATCTGTCTCTGCACACAATATCGTATATGGTGGTAGTAAATATCTATGTGCTTGGATCGATTGTGAAAAACTAGATTTTCGGAGAGCTTGATGAAACTCTGGTTATCACAGTAAATCATAGTAGGATCCATCATCTGACAAAATAACCCAACAAAAATCTTTCTCATCCAGATCACCTCACATACTGCTTAAATGACATCCATGTACTCTGATTCTGTTGAGATGAGTTCCATTGAAATATAATTATTGTTGTACCAAGAAACTGCTACGAACCCAACACTAAATATTCCTCATGATGTGCTCTTCTAATCTGATGGAATCTCTACCCAATCTGCATCTGTGAAGCCACATAGATTCACTCCCTTTGTCTATTTGTACCATAGTCCAAACTGAGTGGTTCCTATGAGGTACTATAGAACATGTTTAGCAGCCCTCTAAGATTATTTGGTCGGTTGAACCATGGCTTGGATCAACTGGTTGACTGCATAACACATGTCTGTTCGTGTGTTCACAATGTACATGAGTGAACCCACCAACTGCCTGTACATGGTAGCATCCACTTACTCACCTGAAGTGGCATCCTCCTTCCTCTAGTTGGTTGCTAAAGGACTCTCCATGAGTTTGCATCTATCCATGCATAACTTCTGAAGAATCTCATTAGCATACTTGGCCTGAGAGACAACAATTACCCTTCTCCTTTCTATACTTCCAAACTGAGGAAATAGAGCATGAGACCCATGTCATTCATTTTGAACTCTCTTGCAAGGTCTTCCTTGGAAGAACCGATAAGTTGTTCATCACCGGTCAAAATCAAGTTATTAACATATAAGACAACAATCAACAATTTACCTTCTACCGAGATGTGGTAAAGATTTGAATCTGCTTCACTTTTGGTGAAGCCCAAACCGGTGAGGTAGCTATCGATCCTGGTGTACCAAGCACAGGGTTCTTGCTTCAACCCATACAATGCTCCCTTGAGTCTACACACATGGGACTCTCAGTTGAGGGTCTCAAAACCTTCAGGTTGTTCAACGTACACCTCCTCCTCAATAACTCAATTGACGAATGATGTCTTCATATCTATCCGTTGGATATTATAACCCATCTTTGCAACCAGAGAAATAATTAATCTGATGGAAGAGTACCTTGCTATAGGAGAAAAATGTCTCCTCATAGTCACTCCCTTCAACCTGAGAGTACCCCTTGTCCACAAATTTGGCGTTGTGCTTCTCTATGCTTCTGTTTGCTGCATTCGTTAACTTGTAAAGCCATATCAGACCTACCGATGATTTGTTTTCTGGTCTTGGGACCACTTCCCAAACATCTTTTCTGGCAATGGAATCATATTACTCTACCATAGCATCAACCCATACAATATTCTCTACTAATTCCTCGAATGAGGCCAATTTTATCTCTTCTAGATTAGTCATCAAAGCCATGTATCCAATGCAACAATCCGATGACCTCCTCCACATGTACTGTGATGTAGGTACTCCCACATTCTCTCTAGCATCCTACAATAATCTATTAGCTTCCCTGGGTCATTTCCTTCCTTCTTTGGATGTCTCTGCTTGAGTGGTTGTCTCCACTCCCTGCTCCTCTACTTGTGGCTACTCCAAAACTTCTTGAGGTTCTTCCTTTGGAGTCAAAATATCCTGATATGCATGCAAATAAAGGTCCCTCTCAAGAGAACAACTCATTTCATTCTCGTCATCGAACTTCACATCCCTTCAAACAACTTTCATTCTGAGGGATGGCAGGTACCCACGATAGTTGTGAGGTGTATCAGTGTACCCCACAAATATCTCCAAATCTACTGTCGACTTTATATTTTTCCTTCCTTCCTTGGAGACATGGATGTATACTGATGCTCAAAAGGTCCTGAAGTGTGAAAAAAATGGTTTATTCCTTGAAAAATATTCTTCTGGTGTACTCATACCAATAATCCAATGAGGAATCATGTTATGCAAATAGACCGTTGTGTTGCATGCTTTGCCCCACAAGTGCAGAGGTATGACTTTCTCATAAAACATCGCCCTTTCTGCTCCCATAATACTTATGTTCTTCATCTCATCTATCCCATTCTATTGTGGGTTGAGGGGTGTTGCCAACTCACGTCGAATTCCTTCCTTTGCACATAATTTTTTAAACTCATTCGACACATACTCACCTCTGTTATTTCTCCTGAGAGCCTTTTTATTGTAAGTTTCTTTCTCAACAAGTGCTTTAAATTCAAAAAACTTGGAGAATTTCTGGTCTTTCTTCTGAATGAAGCAAATCTAACACTACCGTGAAAATCATCTACAAATATAACATAATACCTGTGCTTGGCAGTGGAGTATTTCAAGAAAGGTTCACAAATATAAGAGTGGATCCATTCAAGGATTGCATGTGCCATGTTGTCTCGATCATTGAAGGTGGATTTTGCGTACTTCCCCAAGGTACACCCTTTGCATGTATTCTAATGCTGTAGTGCTCCTTGGGGAGGATTTTTGTGATCTTTTGCATGATATTCAAATCTCCATGATGCAAATGGCCAAGTATTCTATGCCATAATTCGTCAACATCTTGGCTCCACACCTTCTCTACCTTTGTGATAAAAGTAGCACAATCTTCCACATCCATCTTGTAGAGGTTCTTCACTTGAACCCTGATCTGCTCCATTTTTCCCGTGGTGATGTGTCTCAGGAATTCCTTTCCTTTGATGAATATCTCATCATAGCCATAGTCTTCCAACACTATGAAGGAAACAATATTATTCTTTATACCTAGTACAAACATCACATCCTTGAGCCTGAGAGGGGATCCCGAATCCCTCTTAAAGGTGACTGTGTCTATCCCGGTTGTGCTATACCTTCCATCATCTCCCATATCGATGTGAATTTGGATATCTTTCTCCTCCAAGTCACTGAAGTATTCTTTTTTCCCTGTCATGTGGAACGAGGCACCGCAATCCAGATACCACACACTCCAATCATTGTGCTTTCCATGGGTGCAATGAGGGTGAATTCAAGTTCAAATTGTGAAGCCAAAGCTTCACCTGCCACTCTTCTTGAGGTCTACTTGCTTGTCTTATTGTGTGGAAATTTCATGGCATAGTTCCCAAATTCATGACAGTGAAAGAACTTGATTCTCGACAAGTATTTCTTCTTTCCCCCTTCACTAGATTATGCTTTTGATTGGGATTTATTCCCTTTCCCTTTATTTTACTTTCCATATAAGGCACATTTCTCCTCATCCTTGCCCTTGGATGAAGTCACGTCTGTGGTATTTCGCCTTATTTCTTCCTACACTAGATCAAACCATAATTGCTCCCAAATTGGTAGTTTCTCTCTACCATTTACCGAATATTGATAGCTATTCCAACTCTTGGGAAGGCCCAAAAGCGCTAGAGCTACCAAGTATTCTTCAGGGAAATTAACATTGACCCTGCCAAGTTCATCACAACACTGTGTAAACCTGCTCAGGTATTGCGGAATTGTGTCATTCGTTTACATCTTAATACTTCGAAGATTTTCCTTGAGTGACAACTTCCCGTGGTCACTATTGTTCTTGAAAAACTCTGTCAGTGTTTTCCACATTGCGAATGAACTCCCTTTCACATGGAGATTCAAGACAATATGAGCCCGAACTCCCTCCAATAATATTCTCCTCACTTTTTCCACATCCTTCTTCCACTGAGCAAGATTCTAGGCTTCAGATGCTTTGGGTTTTCCTACATATGACTTAATATATTATAGCAGCACATTGTCATCCAATACTGCTTCCATGTGATCCTTCCATGCAACAAAGTTTGAGGTGTATTCCAAAGAATAATTGAGCCAGAGTCCATTGAAATCCATCTTCTCAGTCCTAGAAAAAACCTGTAACACTGATCTTCAATTTCGAATCTCCTACAAAGAGAAATTCAAAATCTCTTATCTATTGTGAATCTAGCTTTGATACCATGTGGAAATAAATGTGTAGATTCTAAATTGCTCATGAAAGTTTACTAAATCACAAGACTAGAAGCTACTCAACTGATCTACAGAAGAAAATGCATGATCGAGAACACAAATCATTAACATGGAAGAAGAAACATCACACATGCATAAAGATTTATCTAGGGGAAATCAACTGCTCAAAACCCCTTACTATTTGTATTGCATTAATCAAAGAATCTTGATGAATACAATATGCTTACTCAAACTTGAGCATAACCTGCACCTGTATCTTCTATACTTTGTTTGAATGACTGAACCTGACCAATATTGAGCCAAAATTTGAAGCCTCCAAGTATTCTGATAAAATTGAAATTTTAATCTAGTTTGACCAAGCCAAAGTCAAAACTAGATTTTTTTGCTACATTTTCAACATAGAAACCTAAGAAAAACATTGTAATGCTCTTTACCGTCGAAAACCCTAATTATTCGTTTAGTACACAATGCCTAGGATTGGAGTTGAGTTTTAATAATGCACAAGCCCCCATGCTCCCTCAAAGTACAACAAACCTCCTAGTTAACTTGATGAAACCCTTTCTTTAATTACTCTTAGCTTAGATAAAGAAGTGAAGGGATTATTCCAAACAAGAATGGGTTCCAAGCAAGGGAACCCTACAAGAGGAGTAGTACATATTAATGAATACCAAAATCTGGGTGTAAGTCTATATTAGGTAGGAAATTCCAATTATGTGGTGATCCATTTTCTCAAGTTTCTTTTCATCATATTAGACCAGAAGCTCCCACAAGTCCCTAAGGTGGCTTCTAAAAGAAAAAGGGATGCTTAAGAACTTGAACATTTCTAATTTTGGTTGGAGAGAAATAAAGACATTAGTATATGAATTTGTCAATGATATTATATCTTGGCCCATTGAATATTTGAACCTTGATCCAAGAAAAAATTTTCTATTAATAAAATGATTTTACATTGAAAACATGCTTACCCAAAAAAAACTAATTTGGGAGTGCAAAACTCTAACCAACTATCTCTTAATAAAATAAAAGCTTCCAAAAATTAGAGACTAGTTTAATCATCATTTACCACTGATTTTAGAAAACATCACACAGGTGATAACTATATATGTTCCCACACAAAATCATTGAAAGATTTCGAGTGCCAAAATGCAGAATTATAACAGGAAAATTGCCAATCAGTACAATGAAACAAGAGACCAGTAGAAACCCACTATCAGTTTTCTTAGAAACCAATAGTGTGCTATTAGTACTAAATAAAAAGTGCCAAAAAGATGCTTTAAAATGACAATCAAAGAGAGGGGAGCTCCATTAGCTGATGAACTAATGTTAATAAAATAGGTTAGTTATATGTATGTTAATGAATAGGTTCACATAATTTAATAAATTTAGTTTAAAATATATATGTATTCTTAATTATTTTAATGAGTTTTAGTGAAATTTCAGTTAAAATTTTAAAAATGGCATTTGAATAGTTTCAATGTCTTAAAAAAATAAAAAAATAAATATACATACATACATACATACATACATACATACATACATACATACATACATATATATATATATATATATATATATATATATATATATATATATATATATATATATATATATATTTTTTTTTTTTAATTTAAAAAAATATTTCAACTAATAAAAAATAATTATATCATTTTCAAATTTATATATTTATTTCTTCAATTACCTCCTCAAATATTTTTACTCCTTTGAACCAAACCAAAACATGCTAAACATCAATTACAAGATTGCAGTAACAATAAAGAAAAACAACCTTGAATATCAATTACAAGATTGCAATAACAATAAATATAAACACACTTAAATATAAATAAAAGATAAAAGGCTGTTGGAATGATTTATTGTCTAAAAGAAACAAAGAAAAGATCAATTTATTTTATTTTTTCATTTTTTCTTTGTTTCTTTTTTAAATTAGGCAAAGAGCTATATTAATTGAAAACAATGATTTTTTTATTAATACTAGATTATTACTAGGGAAACCAAACTAATTCCATAAAAGGATAGCTTGTGTCCACATAAATAGTCTATCCAATATCACAAACCCATGATTATATGAGAGTGTAAAATTATACTAATCTACTATAATATTGAGTGATTTCATCACCTAGGATTGCAACCATGCTTCCTTTCTACTTCTAATTGTTGAACTTAAATCTGTTGTCGATTTTGAGAATATTCTAGAATTGGATGGACAAGGGTGAGGCCATTTTTTTGACCATACTCCTATCTGTCCAATTTCAAAATATTCCTAAAATGGGAAATTGAATGGACAAGGGTGAGGTCAAATTTTGGATCTCACTCCCAACTTTTCGATTCGAGAATATTCCCAGAATGGGAAACCGAGTTAATGATGGATACTTCTAATATGAAAAAACAAACTATAAGATAAAGCATTTTTCTAGAAGGGGAGTCCACCTAAATGGTGTTAAGCACATATGTATTTCCCTCAAAATTGAAAAATTCCATAAGTTCCCTCAATTCCATCTACACTTTGTTAATATTAAGATATCCTATTGATTATTTTACCGTTCAACCAACACTTTTCGCATTATTGTTTACTTCCCAATGCAGATCTATGATTTGAATGTATATAGTATGTCTAGTTCGAGTATTACTTGTTTCAGGCATCCTACTACTCACCTCTTCCTCCACTTCAACATATGAGATAAATCTCCATTCCACCGTTGTTTTGTACTCTAAATTTTAATTTCCCTTTAAATTTCAATTGGATTCTTCTATAAATAGGTAGTGGTTAATTGTCTCACCATTTGTTTAGCTCTCAAAAAAGGTGGGTTCTAAGTTCCCCTACGAACTTGATGACCTGATAACCCATGTACTCTTGACAATGGGTTACAGGGGATGGGAAATCGGAATAGATTTCAAGAGGAGTGTGAAATAATAAATGGAGGTCCTAACTCACAAACATAAGTAAAAAAAAATAAAAATAAAGAACTTCTAGAGTCCTGGGGTCAAAGTGAGATATAAATGAAACAAGAGAACCAAAGTAAGACAAGATTCTAGAGGGAGGAATGATGCCTAAATACTCCCCTGAGAATGAAACCAAGGCAGGATTAAAGAAAAATATTTGTCAATAACCAAGAAGAGGATGAACCAACACCCACTGAAAGACGATGCGACAATGAAGACCCTCGTAGGAACCATGGTTAGAATAGAGACTAGAGGGAGGAATGGGGCCCAAAGACTCCCTTTAGATTTAAACTGGGAGATGAAAAAAAAGCTTTATTAGAAATCAAGAAAGGGACTTGCAAACTGCCACTAGAAGACAAGACTAAAACTAAGGCCTGCAAAAGATCTATAACCACAACAGAAAACGAGAGAGAAATGTAACACCTACGCACTAAAGCACAAAAACACAAACCCAAAAAGACTCTAGCCTTACCACCATACAAGAAAAGGCTTAGGCTTGTATTATGACCACTTAGAAATAGTAAAAATTAGAAAAGGAACGAGAACCAAATATTAAAAGATTAATAATTCCAAAATACTACTAAGTTTCTCACTTAAAACCTCTAAATGATTCTAACTGTCCGAATGCTCATCCTTTTTCGATAAGATTTTTTCCACCATATATCTCACCCACATGATGATAATTCCTTTTGGTATAGATTGCCAGACTATCACTCGATGAAAACCAAAGTGATGAAGACCATAACCCCATGTGCCCATCTCGATCCAGCCAAGTGGGTGGATCATTAATCTCCCACCTCACTTGGATGCCATCTTCCTTAATTACGCTGAAGGTGTCCCTATTATGAGCTTTGTTGGGAAACACTATTCATCCCAGCCAATCCCTGTGCTCCACCTATCGCCCTTCTGCCCTGTCAAAAATTGACACTTGGCAGCCATCCATCCCACCCTGCTGCTCTCAACTCTGTCCGTGCTGCTGTCCAATCGCCGGGAGTCGCTGCGGTTTTGGCACGCCTTCAGCGTTCCCTTTGCACCGTTGCGCCGTGAAAATACTAGTTATATCATGATTGGACATCCATAGTGGCCCGGAAGATCAACATATTTTAATAATGTAAGAACACAAGATATGACAAAAATGATTTAGATTGAGATTTTGTTTTCTTTTGTAACTTAAATGCTTTTATTCATGTCAAAAGGATACAAATAGTAGTTGGCGTTATTATCCCATGGTATACCACTAGGGGAAACCATCCCATTGGAAATACCGATGCCCTTCAATTCAATATGTTAATAAGTTTAAAGTGAGTTTGAAATTAACCAATATTTATTGTCAAACCTAGAAATAAATTGTAGCAACCGAATTATTTTGGGAAAATTATTGATAAAAACAAAAAATAAAATAAAATATGTATCCCTAACCTATAGTTCAAAAATTTCTTATAGGATTTCTATCAAAAACTTTGTCGACACACATTTGTCGACACACAAGTAATTTTTCTATTAAATTTACTCATAAATATTTCATACTACTCAACAAAACAAAGGTCTATTTTTATGAACAAAAACACAAATGTAAATTTTGATCTTGAAATAAACAAATTATAACAAGCAAACTCATCAACAAAACTCAATTTTGGACACACTGTCTCTAGAAAACCCCGAAAGGAAAACCAATGCAAGAGGGAGATTTTATTATTCTTAGAGCTCTTAGGAAATTATTTATAGTGGAGAAATTCAATAGAATTAATAGCAACTTATATCAACCAATTCATAACCCATTTTTTCTCAAAATTTGTGCCACAAATATCCTCAACTTTCATGCCAAAATATGCCCATAATTTTGTACATAGTATGGTATGCTACAACAATAAGTGAAACAACTTCTCCTCAAATTTCATGTCCAAAAACCAGCTCAAAGATTCCTCAAAATGCATGCCAAACCCACTGAAAATTTTTCCTCGATTTTTGTGCATAAACAACTGACTAAATTGATAGTATGATCTGTAATAAACTCTTTGTAAGGCGCTACTATACTTTTCTCTCATACTAGTACCTCTTCCTTGATTTGCATGCCACTTTTCTTACTTGGAAAATAATGATCAGTTGCCTTGGAAAGCATGCCTCTTGCTATCTTCACCCTGAGTCCTCAGCTCAACCTCTCCTCTTTTCCTCTTGTGTCACTCACACCAAATGAAGAAAGAGCTCTTCTTAGGATTCATGCCACTTGAAAATCCAAATGGGTGTGTCTGTTGACCTTCCAACGCACCTACAAGATCAAAGGCTAAGATGTGATCTTAGCCTCTCATGATCCAACGACTATGTTTTAATCTTTCATTGACTTCAGTTAAAGTGAACTTTATCTCATAAATCTAATTTATTTCCCAAGTCACTTTAGGATATTCTCCCACATTCTAGCCCCAAGCCAATATGGAAGACACTTATCCTAACTAACTTTAACACTCCCTCTTAGTGAGGAAAATGTTCTTCACCACTCCCATCTTGTCCCTGAAAAATATAAATTTACCCTTCATAAGAGACTTTGTGAGCATGTATACAACTTGAACATCACTACTACTCTTTGGACATGATCTCATATGAAATGATATCTAATGTTAATATATTTGGACCAATCATGAAATATTGGATTATTCAAGAGTTGATGCAACTATGATTATCACAGTAAATCATGGTGGCCTCCAATCATTGACCAAATATACCCATCAATAGCTTGTGAGGCCAAATGGCCTCACAACTCGCCTTCCTAGTTGCCATGTATTCCGACTCTACAAAAATCAGTGCCACTGACCTCTGTTTTCGACTAATCCAAGACAAAAATGTCGAGCCAAAACTGAAACAACACCCAAAAGTGCTCTTCCGGTCCATTTCACTACATGCCAAGTCATAATAAGTGTAGCCAACTAGGTGGACTCCACCCCCATGCACATAGAATCCATAGTCCATTGTCCCTTTCAAGTATCTCGACACATGTTTTTTTACGGTCTAATGCACTCTCCTAGGGTCCACCTAATATTCATTGGGATAATTAGCAACAAAACACAAGTTTGGATGGGCATTGACTAGATACACCAATGACCCAATGAGCTAACGATATAAAGTGGGGTTTTCAAACTCTCCACTAGGAGTGCTAAGTTTTTGGAAGTTGGTGATCATGAATGTAGCCATAGGCTTGAAACCTTCCATACCAAATATACTCAGAATATCAGGTGCATACTTTCCCTGTCCCCAAAAAGCATGACCATCCTCTTGCCACACCTCCATCCCCATAAAATAGTTATTCATTCCAAGGTCCTTCATCTCATACTCGGAAGCAAGATCCTGCTTCCAATAAACTATTATTCTCTCCTATCCTATCATGAACAAGTAATCTACATACAATACAATAATTAGTGGATATCCCTGAATAAAAATGTAATACATGTTTGGATTTTCCTTACTCTTCTCAGAACCTATCTGTTACAAGTAAGTATATATATGTGAATATTAGGCTCATGGAGCTTGCTTCAGTCATTACAGTGCCTTTTTCAACCAACACACATGAGAATTTCTCCCATGAATCTCAAAGCCTTTTGGGTACTCAATGTACACGTCCTCCTGTAGATGTCCATTCAGAAGTGCAATCTTCACATCCATCTGGTGGATCTTCCACTCCATCTCTGTTGTAATGGAGATCACTTCTATGATCGAGGTGTATTGAGAAACATGTGTGAATGTCTCATCATAATAAACTCCCTCCACCTATGAAAAGCCTCTCGCCATAGATTGTGCTTTGTACTTCTCTATATTTTCATCCCCAACATACTCTATCTTATACAACCACCTAAAAAACATAATTGACTTCCCCTATGGTTTCGGTACCACCTCCAAAACATCGTTCGTCATGATGGAAGAATCTTCTCGGATGTTTTTCACCATATCCAAATCATTGTAGAACCTCTCTAGTGCTTTACTCTCCCTAAAAACACTCTTGGGACTCCCCATTGACTCCTTAGCTTCTTTCAAGAGTTCCTGCAACCTCTTGAATTTCATGTTCAGTGGAGTGGAATAATCCTACTCATCTTCCTCATCTACCAAAGGTGCATACTAAAATTTTTCACTCAAATATTATCGACTAGTGCTCTAAGAAGGTGAACTAGGTGCGCCAGTACCCTATGAATTAACAATTTGGGATCTAGTTACAATTGAAATTGGTAAAGAACCAATGCTAGATGAACTTTTACCTCCCAAAATTTGTGGCCCTATCGTTTTATGAAACTATGTCTAAGGACCTTGATGCTCTCCCTCCAAGGATATATGAAAGACTCTATCCTCCTCAAATATCACATCCCTCCTAAAAAAAAAATTCTTCAAGGGATGTATATGTGGTAAGTCTTTGAAGTATCACTATACCCAATAATGATACCATTTTCTACAATGTGTTCTAGCTTCTTATTCTTCTCTGAAGGGACATGTGACCATGTCAAGCACCTAAAGATATGAAAGTTCCCAACCTCAAGCTTCTTCCTAGAGAAAGCCTTCTCATGCTTTTTCCTCCCCAATATATGATGAGGGCTCTTGTTCTAAACATACATAATGACTCTACAAGCCTCATTCCAATCAAATAATTGTAGACTCTGATCATGCAACAAAAATCTATTTTCTCCCATAATGGAAATATTCTCCCTTTCAGAAACCCCATTCTCTTGTGTGTTGTAAGGAACTGCCAAATATCTCTTAATTCCTTCCTTATAGAGAAGTTATTGAAGGCATTGGAGGTATAATCACCCCCATTATCAAACCTCAACCCTTGAATATTCCTGCATTTTTGGTTCTCCACTAGATATTTGAGCTATAGGAACCTCTTGAAGACCTCATCCTTGGTCTTCATGAAATAAATCAAGGTCTTCTTGGAGAAGTCATAAATGAATATAACATAATACTTATAACCACTAAGAGGGAATGAAGGCAATATGCCACATACATCCGAATAAAGAAAATCAAGTATACCTATTGTCATGTTGTCACTGCTTGGAAAATCAATCTTGGTGTGATTCCCAAGAGCACACCCTCTACACACATCCTCATCCTCCATATTGAACTTAGGAAATATTCTGACAATCTCCCCCAGAATCCTGAGATCTCCATGATGAAAATGAGTCATCCTCCTATTTGAAAGCTTACACACACACACACACACACACACACATATATGTTATTTTTGTTGCTATGAATTAAGGGATGGATAGGCTAAAAAATGAGACTGTATAGCTTTCCCTATATAATCCCGGTCACTTTTTCCAAAGTGATGCTAGACCCCTTAGGGTAAATGGGTACCTATTGACGTTTGAACAACACCTCAAATCCCCTATCCTTGATAGTCGAAATTGATATCAGGTTCTTCTTCAACCTAACGACATACAAAATATTCCTCATTGTCATAAACGATCGAGGCTCCCTCTTAAACGAAATAGTCCCATGCCTAACTACCATGTTTGTGGCGTCATCTCCAAGTACCACCTCACGAACAACTCCATCCTCTTTGAGATACATAAAGCACTCTTTTACACTAGACATATGGAATCTAGATACACTTTTAATATACCAAGCATCTGAGGAATATGCACAAGAAGCAATACAAGCAATGAGAAATTCTACTCACATCGTGTGGAAAACAGATCCACCTCTGTCAAAGGGTCAACCAAATTCTTCTTCTTATTTCGATTAGTCACCGCATAAATTATGTCCCATATTATGACAAGTAAAGAATTTCAATTTACTCATATCTTTCTTTTGTTCACCCTTATTATTGGCCCCATCCTTGGGCCCCTTCTTGAAGTTTTTCTTGCTCTTCGACGCAAGAGCAACATTCTCCTCATCCTCTCCATGCTCTTGACTAGTAGAAATTGAGCCAAGTCTAGCTCCTCCTGCATGAAATCATCCCAAAGTATTTCCCAATAAGGAAACGTATCCCTTTCAAAAATTCCACATACAAAGTTGTCCCAAGGTTTATAGAAGCCATTTAAGGCTCCTCTAACCAACTCAACATCATGTATGTTCTCTCCAACAACCCCCAATTCATCATGAACCTGAGATACTTTGGGGAGTTATCAAGTGACTATATATGTATTTAACATCTCGGTGTTCCTCAATTTCTCTCTCAACACCAAATTTTAGTTATTATTTGAGCTCTAATACATATTTCAAAGAGAATCCCACATCTCATTTGCATGTGTCTTACCAGTGGCATGATGAATCACATGGTATTTGATGGGTTCAAGGACAATTCTATTGGATTTCACATTCTTCTTGTTGTAAGTAGCAATTATTATCTCATAACATAGGTCTAAATAAGAATATCTCACACTTCATTTTCCTCTAAAATAAGGCTAATCCTTGCTTTCCATGGGTAGAAGTTAGATTGAATTTAAGTTTTGGTGACTTTTAAGTTAAATGTTGTTATTAAAATTTTGTTAGATTTTAACCTCAATTTAACATTTTGACTATGTCAAATTACACAAAAATAAAAATAAAAGTAAATTAAATAAAAAGATTTACATAATGTAATGAACATTTTAACTAGGTCAAAATACAATAAAAAATAAAAGTATTAAAGTAAAATAATGATAAAATATAAAAACAACCCTTGTTATTGACCCATGGTATTAATGTGGAATGTAGTTTATCTAAAGATGTAAATTAAGATGGCCTATATTAATCTTAGCTCTGGATCTACCCAGAGCCAAGAGGGATTGCCAAGTGGGATCATATGTCTTGATATGAAAACCTATTTTAGAGTGAAAAGAGAATTGATCCCTCTCATAAATAATATAGATCTAAACTAATTATTTAATAAAACTATTTTCAAATGTTTAGAACTATTATTTTTTTAAAAATTTACTTAATAAAATGTATCTAAATTTTCATACATCCAAATATATAGAGTTTTTCTCGTTCTATATTATTTTTGTTACAACTATTTTATTATTCTAAAAATACATGTTTTTTTGTTATATATAATTTATGTTGCAATTGTTTTATTATTCATGAGTAGTATTTCTTAATATATAAAAAAATAAATTAATAATGAAATTTTTTAAAATATGTGATCTTTTTTAAATTTCCAAATTATTTCATAGGACATGATTTATCTTGAGCAATAATGATGAATGTTCATAATTCTCATAATTTTTTTCCAAATAAAAAATCGAACATTATATTAGTATATAGAAGGTTACACAGTATATGCTCAAGGCATTCGATGAATTGCATGTTTTCTCCCTTAAAAAAGGAAAAAGATGGAGTTGCGGCTGTTTAGGAGGAATAAGTTTGAATATTCCTTCCAGCCCTATGAAAAGGTTCATTTTAAAGAAACATATGCTTCCAACCCCCTGGCTTCCCTAATAATAGAGAAAAATGCCCTAAATAGGGGTGGGAAAACATACCTGTTGATGTTTTCTTCCCACAAAGACAAAAACCTGGATGGTAGAAACCTTCCTAGATAATGAGTTTTACAATCCAAAAGGAAAAAAAGAAGTTCACACCAATCTCTCGGATCTCCTCTTAAGAGGAAAACAATCCGAAACAGAGACAGTGGGATTTTAAGAGTATAGTTCAGTGCTGTAGTAATAGTTTATAAAAAAATGTTGAAAACATATGTTTGGGGAAAATTCCATGCTGAAACAAAAAATAATAAGTAAAATAACAGACAAAAATTTTAGTAGGAAAAAGGAGGCTGATCCATGATTCAAACCAGCTCTCCATCAAACTCTTTTGCTACACAAAGCCCCATATCTTGCTGAAAACCCTCCTTAGATAGGAGGTCTGCATCACAGTTTCGTTCCCTGTAAATGTGACAAGTGGAGATTCGATTAAAGTAGGATTTTAAAACCAGAACCTCATGTAATAAAGGAGTCAAAATATAATTTAGGCATCTTTGAGATCCGTTAAAGCATTTTATGATGTTCATAGAATCGCCGAAAATCTGGGCTTCCTTCATCTCAAAAGAGGAGAGCCAGCACAGAAGGAGATGAAGAGATTTAAGTTCGGAAAATTTATTTGTACCAGGCCCGAGGCCAATCAAATCTTTGTACACTTTCCTAGAGGGGAAGTGTATGGCGAGGCCTACTCCACATCTGTTTTGTGGGTCAAATGCCCCATCAAAATATTCCCATGAGATGTCTCCCCTAATTTCTTCCACTTTTATGTCTCTGACATGTTGGGATTCTGAAGGAATGGGAATGAATTCAAAAATAGAAACCCCTTCCGCTGCTAGTAGACTGATGGGGAACATGATGTCTTCAAAAATGACTCGATTTATTGCAATCCAGGTTCCCCATGCTACAATGAGCGGTAAGTTCCTCAGCCTGTTGTTTGGTGATTCCTACCACCATCGCTGCCATGCTTCCGAGATGGTTTTACCTTCCCACTTCTGAGAAAACTTAAGGAGCCTCAGGGTTTTGGTCCAAAGATTGATATTAAAAGTACAAGTGAGAAAAAGATGGTGCACAGATTCTTGACTAGAATTTCACAAGGAGCACCAGCCAGGTCCAATCTTGCCCCTTCATTGAAGGAAATCCTAGGATGGAACTTTGTTCTGAAGAATGCACCAGAAGAAAAATTTTGATTTCGCGATACCTTTAAGCTCCCACAAAGGTTTGAACCACCACTCCGGCTCCGCCCAACCTTTCTGTGACATTAGTCATTTGTAGCCGAATTTCGGGGTATACTAACCCGAGGGGGAGTGAACCCACCTAAGCTCATATGGTCTCTCTTGAATTCTGACATTTGTTCTGTGTAGTTCACTGATGTACCCCTACCAATCCTCTTTCCACCTGTCTTCAAGCTGAAGAGCCTCTCTTTCCATCCATGCTGGTCTCCACATGGTTGTCTGACCATGTTGAGCAATATGGTTCAGAGTGCTGAAGCCTCGTTGATCCAGATGCTCAATTATTTCTCTGGAGAGAGCAAAAGCCCCATTGCTCCCCACCCATGGATCACGACCCAACCTTACCTGAGCACCATCCCCATCATGCCAAGCCATTCTCTGTTCAATGATATTGATCGATGCTAGCGTTGCTTTCCATATAATCAAAGCATTTTTCTATTTCTTAGTAGGGAGGCGCAACCATTCAATTATTGGCATCGGGTCAATGTATTTCCTTTTAATTACTGACAACCATAGATTTTCCAAGGTGATGAGTCTCCAACCCAGTTTTGCTGCCAGAGAAAGGGTGAATGAAAGGATCTCCTTGATGCCCCAGCGTCCCTAAGCCTTTGGTCGCACTAGTTTCTCCCATGCCACCCATGACATTACTTGTTTTGACTTTGACCTCGACCATAAGAAATTGCTGCAAAGCTTGTTGATTGAAGAGAGGATGATTTTTGGAACCCATGAAAGGGCTGCCCAATACATTGGGATGGCCATAGAAATGGATTTGATCAACACAAGACTCCCTGCGCGAGGGAGCCATTTAAAACTCCAATGCTTCATCCTGGACTCAAATTTTGCCACAAGCCAGCGCCAATCCTGTATTCGACAAGAGTCCAGATTTATATGGAAACCTAGATATTTGAAACTGTCATGAAGGGATTTTACTTCAAAAGGCAACACATCTGAAATTATATCCACCTCAGCTCAGGAGAGACCTTCCATGGTAATGGAAGATTTATGACTATTAATGCTTACGTCGGTAGCCTTTAGGAAGAGGTTGAGTAACTCTTTAATCCTTCAGATATCTTCTATGATTCTGTTACTAAACAGGAGAATATCATCTACAAAGAGCATATGGGTTATGAAGAGGTTGAAGACTACCTCAATGCATTTTAGCTCTCCCCTTCTTTTTGCTTCTTGAATCATCAGATTGAGCCCTTCCATAGCAAGTAGAAAGAGGAGGGGGGATAAAGGGCATCCCTGACAGAGGCCTCTTTGAATTTGAAAAAAGGGAGTAGCAACTCCATTAATCAAGATGGAAATAATGGTGGTTGTGATACACCCCATCACCTAGTTGATGAAATCAATCCTGAATCCTATATGAGTCAGGAGTAGACAGAGATACATCCAACTGATTCTGTCATAAGCCTTGGATAGATCGATTTTTATAGTGGCTCCATTTTTCCGACTTCTTTTCAAACCGTGAATAGTTTCCTGTGCCACCCCTACTGCCTCTAGAATTTTCCTTCCATGCAGAAAGCCGAATTGTTCCAAAGAGATGTTTCGAGAAAGGAAGGGTTTAAGGCGGGTTGCTATCACCTTTGCGATAATTTTATATATGCAGATATAGAGGGAGATAGGTTTGAAATCATCGAAGGATTTTGGATCCTCCTTCTTGGGAATAAGGGGAAGGAAAGTGGAATTGAAAGGTTGATAGATGGTACCTGTGCGCCTTGACTCTTTGACCACTGCTAGCAGATCCTCTCCCAAAGATTCAAAGAAATTTTGAAAGAATTCCACCATCCATCCTTCAGGCCCTGGGCTCTTGTCCTTTTGCATTGCCTTGAGTATTCCTTCCACCTCCTCTTTCGAGACATGTTCCATTATACTGTAATTCCCTTCTTCTTCTATATATATTGGCAAAAACGACACTACCCTGATCACTTCAGCTATAGAAACCTCCGCAGGGGCTTTATAAAGGGTTTTGAAATGTTTACATCCAAAAAGAGATAAATCCTTGAAATATCGAGAAATACTTCCTTCCTCCATCTGCATCCCCCAAATAGTATTAATATTTTTTCTTCCTTTGGCATAGTTCTGGAAAAATTTCGTATTTTCATCCCCTGCTATCAGCCAAATGGCTATGCTTTTGAGTCGCCAACTTTCTTCCTTATCCAGAAATTTTTTATTTCTTGATGTTTCAAGACTCTTTACTCTGTCCTTCGATTCAATGGAGGCATAACTTGCACCCTCCGGGCTTTCTATGAAATCAAGTTCTTCATTTATCTTCCGCAGATATTCCTCCTCCTTGAGTTTTTTGGCCTTTGCCCATTCCAAAGTATATTTTTTCATTCTCTTGAGGTTCTCCATAAATAGCGAGCTCAAACTACTCGACTCATCCGACCCTCCCTTCCTCCAGGTATCATGGAACAAAAGGTTGAAAGATTCATCTTTGAGCTAGGAAGAGTTGAACTTTAAAGGTGCCCCCAGTTTCTTATAAGGACTTTTGAGCTCTAGGAGGATGGGCAGGTGGTCAGAAATACCCCCTTCCCCAACCCAATGTCTAAAAACAGAGGATAGAGCAACCAACTCTTCATTAAGGAGAAAACGATCTAGATTCTATGCCACCCTATCCTCACCTATTATTCTGTTCCTCCAAGTAGGCATTGGTTTAATTAGGTTTGCATCGACCAGGTGAGTTGATACCACCTTGTTGAGGAAAAAAACTGTGAGGGCATTTGCACAAGCAGAAGGGCCTCGAGATTTAGAAATCCCCAAGGAAAAATTTAGATCTCCTCCTAGAATGAGGTTAGGTTTTTTCATGTAGGACTTTGTGAAGAGATTGTTCCAGTACTGCACCCTAACCAGAAAAGGTCCATAAATATTTAAAAGAAGAAGAGGGTGACAGAGCTCATTTTATAAGACCTCCATGGCTAGAGAATTTTCGAAACCCCAAGAGGATATTTCCTTCAACCTTCCATATTTTATTCCATCACCGAACCCCCAGACCTTCCTTATGCATCCAAAGCCTGAAAAGTCCACCCTGGGAACATCCTAGCCAATGCTCCAACTATTTCCTCCCCCTTCCCCAAAGTCTCCTGTAGCATAAGGACCTACGGATCATAGGACATCAATAGAGCCCTAAGTAATATGTTTTGGGTTGACTAGAAAAACCCCTGCAATTGAAGGAGAGAATGATCATCGATAACCTAGGTAGGAGGTATGCGCTGCTCTAAGCACCCCAGATAGGGAACACTACTTCCCATCTGCTATGTCGATTTTGGCCCTAACCTATGCCTTTGAGAGGTTGGATTTCCTACCCCTCGTCTTTCTAGGGCCTACCAAAATTAGGAGAGACTCCAAACCTCCAATTACCTCCTCAAACATAGGTTTCTTCATCAGAGATCTTAAATTATAGGGGGGTTTTTCAGGGATACTGGACTGAGGAGGGGGCGATCCATGTTCAGGTACAGAGGGGGATTCCAAGGGGGTTTCAGGGATGGAGGTTATGATACTATCCAAGGAATTTATAACATCGTGCATTTACATATATTCCATTTGAGATGGCCTGGAAGGACCATGCCTTGAAATAGAAAAAACATAAGTACATAAAGAGGAGAAATGTGGGGAGGAAGAGACCAGTATCATACCCTTCTGGAGAGATGCTACACTCTCAACTTCTTGGATGGGAGAGGACGCTAGAGGCTTCTCTGGATCTTTCTCCATTACTGTTGGACTATTTTTCTCGGCCATAAGTTTGGTAGGAGCTATTTCTATCAAGTTTCCGCTTGCTCCTTCGACCCCTTCCATCAATTGCCCCTTAGATACTCTGGGCTCTTCTTTGACCGGGGGCCTAAATGGCCCTTGATTTATCCTTTTCTATTTCCATCTCCTTCGGTGTCCAAGCGGAAAATCCTTTGCCAGATGGCCATATTTATGACATCTGTGGCACCGAAAGGACATTTGTTCATAGTCCAGTGTCTGAGTGAACCCTAGATAATTATATTTGAGGCGCATTTCTTCTACCAGTCCTTATTTTGGGTTTAAGTTTACCAAGATTCATGCAGCACTCAGGTCCATAGTCTGTTGGAAATACTGATCTACTTCTAGGAACTGTCCCAGGGTGTTTCCAATATATTTGAAAGCCAAATCCACCCAGAAAGGGATTGGTAATCCCAGAAGCTTCACCCCGACTAGAGTTTCTTCAATTTTTTCCTTCTGTGCATCAAACAACATTGTCCATTCCCTGAATAGGATAGTTCTTTTCCCAAAATGCCAATTTTTTTCTATTACCCATTCCAGATGCTCCTTTTTATGAAACTTGATCATGAACCAACCTCGGGCTAAAGTTTTGATTTCCGTAGGACTCCCAGGGGCATCTGCCCATGACGACACTGCCTAGTATATGATGTACTTGACTGAGTATTTCATCCCTCTTACTCTACCTACAAGGATATTTTCTGCTGCTTCCATTACTTCTTCAATGTGAATGTCCACTCCAAAGACACAACATGGACTCTCCTCCTTATTTCTGATCAACTTGGTCTTCTTTATCTTTTTTCTTGCAACCCCATTCCTTCCTCCTTCATCACCCTCCAACGACCTTTCATTAGCATATGGACCTTCAAGAACGGGCGACCTAGGTCACCCTTTCGAAAACTGATGTGAAGTGTCCTGTGAAGGGCCCCCTTCTTATGGTATTGTGGCAGCCCCAGCTACCTCCTGTGCTTCCTCACCTCTGTGGGTGCCTGAACACCTTCCCTGTTCCTTGGCTAGAGGCTCAAGATGTTGAATCCCTGCATTTCCCAACACAGTCTACCGCAAGGCACTAGGTTTTTGAATCAAACCCTTTCCTACCTCTAGCCATGAACCCACTGCTTCAGTACCCCGCAAGAAGAGGATATTTTCGAGAAAATTTATTCCGTGCCACTGATGGGGGTTTTTTTGGGCACTAGAAGTGACCAAGTGAGCTCCTCTGCCTGGATCCTGAAATCTATGGCTCTCTCCCAAAAAACCTTTGAGACCTGTAGTGCTCTAAATGCCACAATTAGCTACAATGTCTTCCAGAGCCACATAAAAAAAAAAAATCGGGATCGAGGAGATATTTGGCATAAGAGGGTTTTGCAGGTTTTTTGAGGCATGCACAGGTCCTTCCTTCCTAGGGATTGTTAGGGGCTGAAAATACCTTGGATCGCTCCCTTCCTTCCAGGCACATTTGAATGTGATCTGTAAACTTTCTTCAAGGAGTACTGCACCGTTTGAAATGCCTCAGGCCCCTCTTGGATCTTTGATTTTCAGATCTGCTTCACAGAATGCCGAAATATATCGCTCCAGGTTCTTCGTCGACACATCGTGCCCCCAAACAACTAACAAGTCTTCCGAAGTCGGGTCTAAATATACTGAATCCTGTTCATTAACCATCTTTTCTGTGAACATTAGTGGCGAACCAAAACCTCCAACAACACAAAGAATCCTTCCAACTTGAAACCGTATGCTCACACCTCCGTACGGTAGTAGGATTAGGGTTTAGGAGCATTATGGCAACCATCCTAACCCTACTTACCTGTTCATTTTCACCTCCTCCCAAACTCGGCGTGGAAAGCTGTGGAGGACACAAATTTCCACCATACTCTAACAACCCAGGATAGCTGTCACATCCCTTGATCCCTTGTTCCTTCGCTTGCGATGTGGTTCAAGGCTCCTGCAAACTAGCCCTGCCACCATGGTTAGGGTTTTGGCCCCACATCTTGATCAACCCCCTCGCCTATGCTCCAACTTTGAGATTTTGAAATCTGTAGAATTTCAAATTGTCCATAATTCTCATACTACATACATACTCTTTTGGATTTTTTTTTGTTAATGAATATCAAATTTCTTCCGTTAAAAAAAAATATATATATATATACATATCTTTAATTACCTAATTGTAGCTAAAATATATTACATTTTTTTTACTTTATAATCGTAAACAATTTTCATATTATATGATGTCAAACTTACTCAAATTTTTATTTTGAAATTTTAAAATTTTTTTTTCACTACATAATTTTAGGTTTTATAATTTTTATTTTATTTTTCAATTCCAGACAAAACTTACAAAAGAAAAAACCCACTCAGTCCTTACTGTATATTATAGTTTTAAAAAATTGACAGTATGTAATTAACCATAGAGTAAGTTGAGACAACCTGAAGGGATTTTTGTACAAGTTTTATCATAACCTTTCCCTCATCCAATATATACTGTATAGCCTTCTAAAGGGAGAGTATATTCTAGTTTATAACCTGATCCACAATCAAAGAAAATGGCTAGGGATTTCACAAGTTAATAGTTTATAACTTGATCCACAATCAAATAAAATGGCTAGAGATGTCACAAGTTATCATTTTCACAATGATGTATTGACATTCTCAGTTGAAATGGATCCTATTAGATGCATGGTGGTGAGAGACACTAAAAAATTCAAAATAGATATCTCTTATGAAATCCATATTATCTACAAACCATCCAAATTTTCCATCTTATGCATCAATTTCTAACAATAACCGCTCAATTTAATCTCCAATTTTTGAAACCCCCAGCCATGTTGGGGAGATTACAATGTAAAATCAAATGTTCTTGTGGTTTTTTTAAAGGGTTCATAAAAAAAACAGACAATGAGAATGTCAATATTGTGGTATAATCACTGATTTTTGAATCATTGTGACAAAAAAAACATCACATTAGCTCACAGAATATATCTAATGCTATAAGGATATGAGATGATAACAAAATTTTCAATCATGATAACTAGGTGACAACCAAAACTAAGTTGTAGCCACAAGCAAAAAATCACAACAACTCACAGAATATATCCAAGGTTGCAATGGACCCCATACATAGTCATGGACCTCATGGGAATTTTAGTGCACATAGAACACCACCCTAAAAGTTCCATACTCTTGATCAATTTAGAATAACCTAAGATGTCTATATTGGATGTCGAGGTGGGTGGTACAATAATTGAAGATGCTTCTTAAAAGGTAAGGGAATTTAGATACTCTACCCTTCCACCAAAGCTATAAAAAGTGAGACTTGTAGATTATAGTTTTACAAAATTGACACTATTTGATTAAGAATAAGTTACAAACATCGGGTATTTAAAAAGTAATAAGAGGAAGGTACATGAGGGCCATGGTAATTAATGTGATTCTTTGTACTATTTTTATTTAAAATAGTAATTTGTATTTGTATTTTTTTAAATGAATATTGTTAAATGTGTTGTACTATTTTTATTTAAAATAGTAATTTGTATTTGTATTTTTTAAATGAATATTGTTAAATGTGCAATTGACTAAAATGTATTAAATTGATATTCTAAATTTTAAGATATTTGTTTAAAAAATTCAAAGTATTGTGAGTTTTGTTTTATTAAGCTTTACTATAGATGTGCAGAGAATGAATCTATCTCAAGTCCCAAACAAGATTCTTGTTTCTCTTCTGATTCTAGCTTGCACCTTGACACTCCTCCTCTCCTCCTCCTTGCACAAATTTAAACTATGAGGCATAAGGTAGTTGTTTCATATAGGAACATATATATATGATAAGAAAAATGTGATACTCTATTGTAATTTTCTCTACAAATGTGATGGAAAGTGTGCCCTAAATGTTGACAATTTCATTGTTAATGTAGTATAAGCTACATGCAAATTTACAGTCTTGTATACAATATCAAGAAATCTATGCCCAATATCCAACACCATAGAGCAAGACATGTTCACCAATTCAACATTTGCTTCCAAATCTCTCTCAGTGCTAGAGTTGTTTTCTCAATAAAATTGTTTATACTACTCTTGAACTGATGAAATCCATCGTTGTTGGATATAGGAGCATTTAGATCTGATAAGAAAAATGTGATATTGTGTTATAATTTTCTCTACAAATGTGTTGGAGCTGTTTTCTCAATAAACTTGTTTTCACTACTCTTAAGTGATGAAATTCATTGTTGTTTCATATAGGAACATTTAGCTATGATAAGAAAAGTGTGATACTGTGTTATAATTTTCTCTACAAATGTGCTGGAGTTGTTTTCTCAATAAACTTGTTTTTACTGCTCTTAAATGATGAAAGCCATCGTTGTTACATATAGGAGCATTTAGATCTGATAAGAAAAGTGTGATACTCTGTTATAATTTTCTCTACAAATGTGATGGAAAGTGTGCCATGAATGTTGGCAATTTCACGGTTAATGTAATATAAGCTAAATAAAAATTCATTTCTTCTACACAAGGTCAAGAAATCTATGTCGAGTAGCCAACACCACATAACAAGACAGGTTCTCCAACTCCATAAATGCTACCAAATCTCTCTCGGTGTTGGAGTTATTTTATCATTCGCCTTATTTTTACTGCTCTTGAAGTGATGAAAGCCACCTCTCCATACCTTTTTTACTATCTACACAAAGAACAAAAAAAACCAACTTCATATCAGCGATACTGAAAAAACAAGAACATGGCAGACATTAGCGATATCAGTGGTAAAGAACAATGTGATATTTTGAATATTTTCAAATATTATGAAGGAAATAACACATAGGTGACTTAATAGGAAGTGATCAAGATTAAATATGGAGGAACTGCACCAAAACAACCTTTGGTTTTGAAGGTAGAAAATCACGATCTATTTATTTATTCATGAGGCATTAATGTTGGCATGATAATACAAGGTATTTAACTTAACTTCAACATAGGCCTCATGATTTGTAAGGCTCAAGGAAGCAATATTTTATTAATATTTCACTGTAACATGGTCCTTGCCTTTTTTTTTTTCCAACTGGTTCACTTTCCTATGTGCCCGCACACACGTACTGGCTACATCCAGGGTCTTAATAAATCACAGTACATCCTCCCAGGGGGATCTACTGTCGGGCCTAACACTGAGGCCTAACCCCGCGGGTGTCAACGAGATTTGATCCTCGGACCTCCCAATCGGGGAGTACTTCAAGCGGGGACTCCACCGATTGAGCTAACTCCTTGCCTTTTCTTGATATAATTATTTCTTAAATTAATAATTATTTATTTAATATATTCAAATAAATTAGTTTTTTAATTTTTAATATATATATATATATATATATATATATATATATATATATATATATATATATAACATTTACAGTTATTCAAGTTGTGCCAAGAAGTTTTTAAATTCTTGCTATTTAGCTATATCTTATCAGTTTAGTATGTTTTCAATTAAGAAGAGGCTTTAGAGTTTAATAACTATATCTTAGATATGAGCACATGATTCTATTAAAATTTATGAAACAATTTCAATTTTTACAACTTGTATGTTTAAATATGTGATTTTGGAAGTGATGATGACTTCTTTAGACACTTTATTAGTATTGCGAAAGAATTTTGAGTATATCATTAAGGACTATGAATAGTTCCTGTAACAATTGCATTACTTATAATATATTTTAATATCCTTTCTTGCCGATACATACCACCTAATCCATGAAAAATTTGTAACCATGTGTGCATGGATATATGCTAATCATTTCGGTTTTATGTCGATGACAAGTTATTTTATCATTTGTTAGGTAAGACTTTCCATTTTTGTGTTTATAATAGTTTACGAGCATTGATATCAATCTAATAGATTGATATTTCAAACCAACTAATGTTTTTGACACATCTGTAGGTGTTTCCATTCATAAATTTCTTACTCATTTTGTCTCGAGATTGTCAGATAATGGTGAAATAAATACAGTGTTGATCCAAGTGATCCAAAGAGTTATTCATAGCCAGCTTGGAAAAACAGGCATGAAGATGCTTCTAATTTTCAATGGTAGTCTTCAAAAGTTCCTAGCTCTATTTTAATTACATAAATGCATTGAAAACCAACTGATATATTTACTTCAATTTTTTTATTTTCACGTGTTGCAAGCTGACATTTACTGCTATACAAGTTGTGCATCAAATTATTATGTAACAATTGTGCCAAGAATTTTTAAATTATTTCTCTTCAGCTATATATTATCAATTCAGTATGTTTTCAATCAAGAAGAGGCTTCAGAGTTTAAGAACTGTATCTTAATTCTGAGCACATGATTCTATTAAAATTTATGAAAAAAATTCATTTTTTACAACTTGTATGTTTAAATATGTGATTTTGGAAGTGATGATGGCTTCTTTAGACACTTTATTAGTATTGTGGAAGAAATTTGGGTATATCATTAAGGACTGTGAGTAGTTCTTGTAGAAACTTTGTTGCTCATAACAATTTTTTATATCCTTTGTATAAGCTATTGTATATACGGTTCTAACATATTCCCCCCAAAGCATTACCTATATGGTGAGTAGTTCATGTAGCAATTGCATTGATTATAACAAATTTTTATATCCTTTGTATAATCTATTGTCTATACAATTCTAACATATTTCCCCCAGGTGTTACCTATATGGTGACTGAGTGATGATGGCTACTTTAGACACTTTATTAGTATTTTGGAAGAAATTTGAGTATATCATTAAGGATTGTGAGTAGTTCATGTAGCAATTGCATTGGTTATTACATATTTTTATATATTTTGTATAAGTTGTTGTATATAAAGTATACTATCATATGGATACACATTTCCCCCAAGCGTTACCTATATGGTTACTGTTGTCCAATTGCTGATATTTAGAGAAATATAATTAAGTGATTGATTCTTTTTGAACATCAAAGTTAATATGATGACCTTTTATCTTAGGATGATCCAATGCCGAGATTCGATTTACATGATGAAGAAGCATAGATCTCTTCACAGGAAAACCCTTTGGCCTATTGATAATATGTGGTAGTTGTATGAATGGACTACTTATATTGTCCTTACTGTCATAAGATTCCAACACGGTTAAATTTTTTTGATAAGTCTATATACAAGTTATACATATTATGCAGTAAGAAATGCTCTTTAATAATAAAAATATCTGAAAGGGGAAATTCTCTCAATACACCCCTCTAGATATACAATGTCTCATGATATTCTTTTCATTTGGTGACACATGGAAATTCGAATACCAAAACTCTTTCACATTGTCCCTCACATTATACGAAAGTCTATCTTGATAAGGTTTCCTACATATATTAGCCCAACATGCAAGTTCATCATTCTCATATTATTGAATCCTAATTTTTTAAAACATCCATAAAGTTTTGCTATATGTTTTGTTCATTCTTGTTTTCATTGACATCAACTGATGTGATGTAATTCCTTTTCCAACAACACCTGTCAATAATCCCCTACTAGCACTTATGCCATATTGAGATTGATATTTTGCAAATTTTCCAAGGGTTGATGTCATATTTCTTTATACCAACTCATTTACCTTCACCTCTTTGGAATTTCTAATGCCCAATAGTTGAACTATATTTCTTAGATATTTGTGCTTTAAAAATATATTTAAGAATTAAGCTTGGGCTATGATAGATATACCTTGAAAAATATTTTTGATCACCCAATTTACTTTATCTTGAAATTTTCATTCATGAATTAGTGGCCTCATTTCTTCAATTTTAGTTGATTCTATATTATCTAAAAAATTAACATCAAAGATAATTTATTGCAACATCCGATTAAAGTCCATGTTTTTATACATGTGGTACAATCTTCTTGTAGGTAAGATGTTGTCCCTGCATAAAAAAAATAAAAATTTTTAATTTCTAATTTGAACTTGACTTGTACATTGAAATTTTTTAAAATATTAAAATGGTGACTTCATTTGTATGGTCAATATTCTCATTGACAAGTCCTCTACATCTCTCATGTCCTCATCATTTCCAGGTACATCCACATCTCTTTCAAGCTCTCTATTTTGTACCTATGCATCTCCTTCATGCTCTCTATTTTGTACCTCCACATTCCTTTAGGCTATCTATTTTCCTTTAATGCTTTTCTATTTTATAGTAGATTATCATTTTTTTCATTTAAAATAAATACATTTTATAATATATTTTTTCAATATATATATATATATATATATATATATATATATATATATATATATATATATATATATTAATGACTAAAATTTTGAACTAAAAATGCTTAGGTGCAGGGTTTTTTATATTGATGCATCAGACTATACTCCATTTGGAGGTAAGGAACACTAGTGCCCCTTCACTTAATGTGCCCTAATATGTTAAATCTCTATGCAATTCACCAAATCCATTTAGTTCCAACTTAGTCTTATTTTCTTAAAAAAAAAAAAAATATTATCATCAAATATATATCTTAAAAATATACAATTATATATATATATATATATATATATATATATATATATATATATATATATATATATATATAATTAATGTAGAAATTTGATTGTGAAAGTGATCTTTTTTAATGATATAACTGGTAAATCTATTATCCCTTTTTAATTTTTTAATGATTCAATTAAGATTAAAATTTGTATGTTGTCACGAGGAATTTTTTTATTTTTCATGATAATTACCTTTTATAACTCTAGGAGGTTCTTAATATCACCTTTGTTTTTAATAAATGGAACTCAATTATATATTTAAAAAGAGGATTAGATAAGAGAATTTTAGGATTATAATTTTTTTGTTTTTCCAACTTGACAATGTGAATGTGTATTTACCTAAGGTTGGCTCCCATGTTCAATACCTCCCCATGAGGTTTGAAGATAATAGGTAATGGAAATTGAATGACATATAAAAAAAATAATTTATACATCAAAAAATCAGTTCTATATATTATAGTAGTTCTCACTTGAGTAATATTTCAATTTGGCATTCAATTCTTTATTGATAAAGTTGTTTTACTTAGTAGGGAGTACAATAATATTGTAATCAAATGATAGGAGAAAAAATATTCACAATATCATTTATTTGATTAAATAGATGCGTGTAAAATATTTTAATAAGAAACTAGATTTGTAATTATAAAATATAAAACTATAACTTAAATTTGTGAATTTACTTTGTATTTTATTTTCTTATGTATATAGAGAAAGACTAAATGAAGTTTGGAGTTAAAAAAATAAACCATAACATAAAGAACAATATCTCCTTCCAAAAATGTCTCCATATTAAAATGACATTCACTTCCTTGTATACCAAGACTATTGTTCTTCATATACAATTTGTGACAAGCATGCAATTGGGGCTAGGATATGTAGATGAACTTGGAGTAAACCCTGTTTTTGTTAATAAAAATTCTCTTTATTTACATATATGCTAGATAGATTGTACTTGAATGTATTTAAAATATATTATTTGAGTTACATGCTAATTTCATGTTTGTTTCGGAGGATTATTAATCACCAAAGGATTTTCACCCCCAACTTCCTATTTCTATATATATATATATATATATATATTATTTTTTATTTTTTATTTTTATATGTGAACAGATTATGTTGGTTTACATATATGTTTTCACCCGCAATTTCCTATTTCAATATCTAAAACCAAATTTTCTGGTTGATAACTCTTATCATAAATATCTTTGAAACCTTCACTACCTACTTCCATGGAAGCAAAATTTGCTTTTCATTCCTCCAGGATGGCTCCTTCTCTGCAACATCTTATTTATTCTAGGCTACTCTTTCCTATTCTATTTCCTTACAGTGTTTCTTTTGCAACATGTGGTGCAATTTCTAGTTATAATATTAATTTATAACACACACACACACACACACACACATATACATTATAACACTAAAAATAAGTATAATGAAATGTTGAAACATGCACATAACATATAGCATTGGGTTTTCAGTGGTGATTCCTTTGAGTTGATCTACTTGGTACAAATATTATGTGGAGGAACCTAAACCACATAAAAAAAACATATAACATTGAGAAGAAAAACTCTTTCCAAATATTTTATGAGTAATAAACCATTTCGAAGATAAACTTTATTTCCAAAAATATGAAATAATATTTATAATCCAAGGTAGATAATGCATTCCATTTTTTTGTCAAACCCATTTATCTTCAACCTGATTTGTTGGAGTATTATTTTGTAATGATAGCAAGAGTAATGTTTCCATATCTTGTGACTGTGTTGGTGGTTATATAATTAGTTTAATTTTAGGAAAATAGTGTACAATAATATTAATACTAATTTGAGAAAAAAAAAACAAATTAATGCATATGTGTTCTTAATTTTTCTAGTTATTTATGTAAACACTCTAAAATAATAACTTTCCAAACCTCCATCAAATCTTTTTTATATGAAAAAATATTAAATTAAATTCTCATATCAACTATATAAACAATTTTTTTTTTCTATTTATAATTAAATTTAAATTTTAACATTAGTATATAAGATAAATATAAGTTTTTAAATCAAACATATTCTTTTCAACACCTCGGTTTCTATCCAAACATTTATTTCCGGGTCGCTTGGCTTTGGTATAGGCTCCTTGCCTATCAAATATCTAGGGATACCCCTGGCGGTTAATTCCTTAAAAACACCGTGCTCGAAAGATCTCCTCCAAAAACTTCAGTCAAAGCTCAATGGATGGGCCTTCAAGGCTCTCATCTTGGTAGGTAGGGTTGCTCTTCTAAAGGTTATCTTACAATCAATACCAATGACGCAAAAAAAACTGCGATTTGATAAATCTTGACCTCTGATTCCAAATGATGCAACTAATATCACCTTTATCACCCAGTCTAGGCTCTACCCACAGAGTTGCACAAAATTCAAACTAAACCAGAATATCAAAACTGGATATATTACAATACGCTCATCCCTGAAGGAATTATTGCTAACAAAACTCAATTCGCACCAAAAATATTACAGACTTGTATTTCCCTACTTTCTTGTCACATAACGGAATTGAATAAATCCTTGTCTTCAACTCTACCACAGGTAAGCATGTAAACACTCAACAAATCACTCTTGTAATGATAAACAAAGGCACTGGCCACAAGAATACAGGTGAAATTGTGATGCAGGAGCATCCAAGCCAAATTTTCATTATTTAATTATGTAATAAGGGGGGTGAGATATTTTAATTATTTTATTAATTAAATTGTTTATTTTTAATAAATTAGGAGAAAAATTTAAAGGTGAAGATTATTGTATATATATTCTTTAATAATTAAAGGATATGAGTGGAATGGAATTAGGTAGATAATCTAGGGAGTAGGAATTCCATATACGAGATTTTGTTGAGTCCAAAACTACAATAAATCTAAATTAGATTTAAGTTGAGATTTGTGTGGAGGAATTTATGGAGTGAAATAAATTCATTATTTATGTATATATAGGAGGGTTTTGTGAGGATGAAAGACAATTGAGAGTAGTAAGGAGTACAGTGAGAGTGAGAGATGGTTTTAAGGGCCAAGAGCCAAGAGGCTGCCCAATGTAATTTTTGGCCAAAGAGTTTTTATGTTTTTATATCAGTATTTCATTTGAATGGCTCTTATTCCTTCATATGTATTTTTTTAGCTGAATATTTTTATGGTTTTAATGAAGAATTATTGAGAGTTTTCATGCTGAGTGAAGGAGTGGAGTGTGTTTTTATATGCTACGATCTGTTTTATAGCAGAATCCTTGCATCATTTGGTATCAGAGCGGAAGATGAGTTGGAGGATGAATCTCTCCTTCGTTTGATTGATTGGAATCTTGGGTTGAGTCTACAATTTATATATGTATATGCTGTATGTATGTGGATGTAGGAATGATATCTATCCAAGGAAAGCATAATAGCAATGCCAGAGATTCCACTCTGCGTTAGCCGTGGAGGTGAAAAATTGCGTTTTCACTCAAGGACAAGGCAACATAGTCAAAATTGAAAAGAGCACACTCAACACATAAAGGATTCTGCGCATGGTTGGGAGGATGTGACTCCACAGCAAATGAAACCTGCATAGTTCAATGACACCATGGGTTTGGTCAGTGATCCACACCTTGCAGAGTTCGTGAGCCTATGAATTGCTATTGAGCCACGGGAGTTGACACAAGCCAACGTAAGGAGTGAGAGCTGTAAGATTTCAACAGATAGCAGAGTTTGTGAATGACCATGGGAGGTCGACTAACAGAAGTCTGCGTGAGCTGATAATAAAATCAAATCGTGAAGTTAATACCCACGCATAGCAGTGGATCTGACACAGAGTTCAACTCTGTGTATTCTGTTAATTGCATTGGAACCTGCATTGAATAGTGGCATGCTTGGTTTGAGCATCGTATGCAGCTAACAGAGGAAAAATCACACCATTTTTGCAGAACAATTTGTTTAACATGTGAGTAATCACTAATTGTGTTTCACTCTGTGGCGAATTGCAACGAAACCAATTCAGAATTGCAGCATCGACTTGCCAATAGATGACTCATTGAAAACACTTCAGACATTAGCGTTAATGATGGGGTGACTCCTATGCGTTCGACCTGAAACTGATAACTAGTAAGTTGTGATAAACGGTGGGAAGAATATGATGACTTGAGTGCTATAAAGAAAAAAAATATTTTCTTGTTTATTAAACCATATTGTAATGTGCATTCAAGCAGTCCTGAGGGACTCGAACATTTTGGAAACCCAAAACATTAATATTTGTATAGAGAATCTGATCATGTTCTTGTGAATATAATATGGTTTTATAAAATGGTTAAGCAAGTATAGAGAGTATTGCAAATTAAAATTGCGATTTTAAGAAAGCAAAAGGTCCTAAGGTTACTTTCCTACATCATTTTGGTATCAGAAGTGAGAAAGCGATTGCATGAAGAGAGGTGCAGCTCCATCGAAACATTCAAGGTATGGATCCGGTATTTCCTTGATACCATCTTCCAACATAAGGAAAAGTCACTGGGATTGATAGAGGTAAAGTTTTTGCAAATAATTCATGTACGCTTTTTTTTGGGAGAATGTAATTTTGAAAGGATATTCAGTTACATTAAGATTGCATGTTTTCAAAGAAAGGAATTGAAATTGAAGAGATTGAGATAAGGGAACTTGGCTTAAATTAAAGGGGAGAGTGTGCGTACTTTGAAGGTTTCTAACATTAACTGCTGGGAAAATATTTATGTTAGAAATTTGCTGGGAAGAAATTTAATTGCTGGGGAGAAAATGGACCTTACACATTCAAAGTAAATTTGTAGAGGCTTGAATGTATTCCTAAAATAATACGCGAGAGAAGGGTTGGATCATTTCAACCACGAGAAGATTCAAGGTAAGTGCTCATTGAATGAATAAATATTCATTGAATAGGGGTATTTTAAATTCTGGATGATTAAATTTCCTTGCCATACTTGAGAAGACAATATTTTGTAAATGTTATGAAAGAGTGGAAATGTTGCAAATGCGGAAGTATAAATGAATGGAAAATCTACTAATCCTGGGTGATATGAAGGAAAGCATGCATGTTTATATGAGGAGGTTTATTATGCATAGTGTGATGATTTATTACGCATAATGTGGATTCTTCACAGTTTTGGTTAAGTAATTTTGGACCAGATCCTATAGTTGGGAAAAGAAGAGTTCTTTTGATTGGTGATTGAAAATATAATTGCTTGATGTGGTAAACCTTTGTTTTTACCATCATGTGACGACATTTAAGGAGGTGATATTCAGGATGAACACAATGTATGAGTTGTACATCATTTCTCGAAGAGGTTTTTTGTTCTCTATACACTGGTGAAGAGATGTGCATTGATGTTGCATGGTGTATATAAGTGCAGGGAAATGTTTGCATTAAGATGAATAACTTGTGAGCATGCAAGTATTGACAGTGACAAAGATGGCACAGAAGAATGGAAACCAGAGAATTGAGACTGCAGAGAGAAAGGTTTATCAATAACCTTAACAGGAGCATGATGTATGATAATTCAAGAAGGTAATTTTAAACATTTAAGATTGAATGGTTTATTTATTTTTACCTTCAAATAAATTTTGGAAAACTTGAATTGAAATTCGACTAAAGACTTCAGTATCATGTGAAATGATAAGGGCAAACTGATGATTTTTCATAAGAATGAAGTATGAATGAAAGTGAACATTTTACATCCTAAAAATGTATTATGGGTGTATGTTTTGTTGGAGGATTGTATAACTTGAATTAAGCCAAAATATCCATTGCCATAATTATTGGGTCGAGTCTTGAAAGTCAAAACAGGTGTTAGAGTCAGATGAAAGTTTGGATAGTTTGAGTTAAGATTGAGCATTCTTATCCAAGATGAAGAATTTGTGTAAGTCTGGAGTCAAGGAGTTGTAAGATAAGTCAAAAGGCTGAATGTAATTGGGTGCATGATCGACGGAGCGGACACCCAAAAAAAATTGGTCATTGTAACACATGAGTTACTAAAGTGTTGTTTGCAGCAAAGTGAAGCAAGAGGGAGTTTCCAGAGATTGTTTCCAACACAGATAACCAAGAGAAGCCAAGCGCAAGAGGATAACTTGCATTTTTTGATGAATGGAAAGTGTGAATGATTGCTGAGAAGTGGATTAAATGAAATCCACATGTGAACATATGAAGTTCACAAAGGAGGAGAAGATGAATGTTGATAGTCATTTCTGAAGATCTGATGAAGACCACAATAGAAGGAAGAAGAAGGAAAATGCCAAGGTAAGTGGCATATGTGAAGAGTTGACGGATGAAGAGTACGAGCAGGAGAAGGCTGAGATAAAAATTCACCTTGAATTGTTAATGAAGTTGTTGCGAGAAAATGTGAAAAACCAAACACATAGTTGGACCATGAGAAAGAAGGTAAAGTGGCAGAAGCTACACGCAAAAAGGGAAAAGAAGGTAAACATACAGTTGACAGAGGAGCTTAGGAAGCTCGAGCAGATGTTGAGTTGTGAAGAACTCAGAGAGGCTGAGTTAAAAATTGATGTTTCCATTTGTGGCCCAAAACAGGGTGAAAGTCTGGGTGAAGAGATCAATGAGGAAGATATCATGAACTATTGGGATAGTTCGGAAGCATCTGAAGATGTGTTGATGAGAGAAGCAGATGAAGCTAGAAGCCTTGCATTTTTTCTCACAGTTTATGTATGTTTGTAGGATATGTGAAAGATGGTTAGCAGTCTGATGGAACTGTCACAAAGGAGAATGAAACTTTTGAGGTAAAGTCTGGTAGAGAATTCCTTTCAGAGAAGGAAAGTGTTGATTGGTTACAACAGGAAGAAATCATAAATGAATTCTTATTTGGGGTAAGAAAGCAAGTCGAAGTTGTTATGGAACAGAAACAAAGTGGAAATGCTGAAGAAAAATTCCAAGGAGGTAAACAAATGTATTTGTTTAATGAAATTGCTGACAAAATTTTGTAGTGTGATGGAACAGAAACCAGGAAGATTGCCAGAGGAAGTATGAAGCTAGAAAGGAAAGTTGTGATGAAGTGCTAAAAATATTTCACATGGAAATCGAATTCTTAGAACGATGGATTAAGGAGCCTGAGGGGAAAGTAAAAATTGCAGAACCCGATCCAGAAGAAATTACTGTTACTATGCATGATAGAGATGAAATGTTTATAGAGTTGAATAAATGTTATAACCTTTCAGATAATGATGTAAGTGTATGTACAGAAAGCGACATTAACAGATATGATGTCGAAGTCAGAGAAGTTGAGCGGAAATTATTTGGAGTTGAGATGAAAGATCAGGAGCAGCAAGGGAGTTGTGTCCGTAGAGACATAAAGGAGACAAAAATATTGATCCAGCAGGATGAAGATGGAATTAGCCAGCATTCGAAAAAAAATCTGTTGAAATCTAGAAAGTTGATGATGGGATATTGATGCCTAAAGCATCAAAAGGGGCCGAAAATTCTTATCTTTTTAAAACTAACAGTTTGTTGGTGAATGCAGGTACAACACCGGATGAGAGATTTGTTGCTATAAAAGAAATAAAATACTACAGTAGTAATAAAGAAGGAGTTCTTGATTATTTTCCATTGCAGAAAGTTGAGTGTTTAACTTAGTTGGAGACGACAGAGTTCGACAAAGAAGAATTACTCTGAGGAATTGGCGAAAGAAAGTGTTGGAGAAGCCGATGGAATCCGATCGACAAAGTGAATGATGAGTTACCAAATCGAGTTGATACTTCGAAGGACCAGCGGAAAAACAGAGTATGGAATCCTGGAGGGAGAAAGTCATCAGGACTTGTGGCTGTCACAGTATTATAGAAAAACGACGGATCTCATAGACAGGAGTCTATGGAAACTTCTCTACATGGGGAGTCTGATGCAGGAGCATCCAAGCCAAATTTTCATTATTTAATTATGTAATAAGGGGGGTGAGATATTTTAATTATTTTATTAATTAAATTGTCTATTTTTAATAAATTAGGAGAAAAATGTAAAGGTGAAGATTATTGTATATATATTATTTAATAATTAAAGGATATGAGTGGAATGGAATTAAGTAGATAATATAGGGAGTAGGAATTCCATATACAGGACTTTGTTGAGTCCAAAACTACAATAAATCTAAATTAGATTTAAGTTGAGATTTGTGTGGAGGAATTTATGGAGTGAAATAAATTCATTATTTATGTATATATAGGAGGGTTTTGTGAGGATGAAAGACAGTTGAGAGTAGTAAGGAGTACAGTGAGAGTGAGAGATGGTTTGAAGGGCCGAGAGCCAAGAGGCTGCCCAATGTAATATTTGGCCAAAGAGTTTTTATGTTTTTATATCAGTATTTCATTTGAATGACTCTGCTTCCTTCATATGTATTTTTTTAGCTGAATATTTTTATGGTTTTAATGAAGAATTATTGAGAGTTTTCATGCTGAGTGGAGGAGTGGAGTGTTTTTTTATATGCTAGGATCTGTTTTATAGCAGAATCTCTGCATCATTTGGTATCAGAGCGGGAGATGAGTTGGAGGATGAATCTCTCCTACGTTTGATTGATTGGAATCCTGGGTTAAGTGTGCAATTTAGATATGTATATGCTGTATGTATGTGGATGCATGAATGATATGTATCCAAGGAAAGCATAATAGAAACACCAGAGATTCCTCTCTGCGTTAGCTGTGGAGGTGAAAAATTGCGTTTTCACTCAAGGACAAGGCAGCATAATCGAAATTGAAAAGAGCACACTCAGCAGATAAAGGAGTCTGCACATGGTTGGGAGGCTGTGACTCCACAACAAACGAAACCTACATAGTTCGATGACACCATGGGTTTGGTCAGTGATCCACACCTTGTAGAGTTCATGAGCCTATGAATTTATATAGAGCCACAGGAGTCAACACAAGCCAACTTAAGGAGTGAGAGTTGTAAGATTGCAGCAAGTAGCAGAGTTTATGAATGACCATGGGAGGTCGACTAACAGAAGTCTACGAGAGCTGATAATAAAATCAAATCGTGAAGTTAATACCCATGCATAGCAGCGGATCCGACATAGAGTTCAACTCTGTGTATTCTGTAAAATGCATTGGAACCTACGTTGAATAGTGGCATGCTTGGTTTGAGCATCGTATGTAGCCAACAGAGGAACGGTCACACCATTTTTTCAGAGTAGTTTGTTTAACATGTGAGCAATCACGAATTGCATTTCACTCTCTGGCGAATTGCAACAAAACGAATTCAGAATTGCAACATTGACTTGCCAATCAATGACTCATTGCAAACATTTCAGACATCAACATTAATGCTGGGGTGAATCCTATGCGTTTGACCTGAAACTGATAGCTGGTAATTTGTGATAAACGGTGGGAAGAATCTGATGACCTGAGCACTATAAAAAATAAAATATTTTCTTGTTTATTAAACCTTATTGTAATGTGCATTCAAGCAGTCCTGAGGGATTCGAACATTTTGGAAACCCAAAACATTAATATTTGTATAGAGAATCTGATCATGTTCTTCTGAATAGCATATGGTTTTATAAACTGGTTAAGCAAGTATAGAGAGTATTGCAAATTAAAAATTGCGATTTTAAGAAAGGAAAAGGTCCTAAGGTTAATTTCCTACACCAAATCGTAGCGTGTGCATAGTATACAGCAAATGTGTAGCATTCTTGTGTGTTCACAATGCCTATGCAGCGAATGTGTAGTGAAAAGGTAGCGTCTACAATGAAAGGGTAGCGCCTACGCTGCGTAGCAAAAAGGTAGCATCCACAGCAAAAGAGTAGTGCCTACGCAGTGAATGCGTAGCGAAAAGGTAGCGTTTACAATGAAAGAGTAGCGCTTACAGTGAAAGGGTAGTGCTTATGCAGCGAATGCGTTGCAATCATCCTGTAGATTCGCATTCAATGACTTCAGGGCATCTCAATTACAACTGGTATCTTCCACAACGATTTCCACAATCAACAGATCAATCCAAAGCTTGTTCCAATAATACAATGCCACATATTCCTGTGCTTCACACAATCAATCCTGAAAAATAACGCTCTTCATCTCTTGAGCTTTTATTCTATTTTATTCGCTCTGATATCTAATTAATATGCTGTTTCATGCCTTATCACGTTGTTTCAATGCTGAATACAAAACAAAATTCTGTATTAAATCTTCGAATTTGGAATTCAGATTCTTTTCTCTTCTCGACCTGTACACAAGTTTTATCTACACTTATTTGTTCTCATTAGCTTCACACACAACTGTTTAATTCTCGAACTGGAATCATATAGATTTTACCCAGCCATTAAGTCTTTTTATCACTTAGAAAGACTTATTCATTCAATTAGAATTCATCACAGGGAATTATTAAACTGATATCAAATTTTTTCTGTTATGGATCACTCAACACATAACATAAATGACACACAGTCACAATGAAATTTGATTTCTTCATTAATAAAAAAATCGTACAGATACAAAACAAAAACCTATTTACAGTTTGTCTCTTGGCCTGATGTGCTGTTTTATGGCCTTCTCTCTTCTACACAGAACCCTCTCTATCTCTCGGCTCTCGCCTGTCTAATCTATCTCTTTGCCTAATCTTATTTGTTTAATTTGGTCCCTCTACCTAATATTCTTTCTTTTAGATTGGCCTCTCCTCTCTCACCTAAATTTCATCATTTTAAATTGGTATCTCTGTCTTTCCTCCGAGGCTCACAATGAATATATAATACAATTTAGATCTTATCCAACCCTCACAATCGACTCCTAAAGACTTCTAGCCACTTGTATTAAAAGAAATCCTCATTATCTCTAATTTATGACTTATGTAATATCTTAGCATAATCAGAAAATATCCTCTCTAATATCCCATTTTTCTATGGATATATTTACAAAAGTCAACTGAATATTTCTTACCTATGCTTTCTAATAATTAAACATTTTTCAAGATAATTTTACAATATTTACAACTTGACCCCTCCTTGGGCTAATACAAAAATTAAAATTTAATTTGACTGCTAATGCTCCTGCATCAACCCCCCCGGATGCGGGTGCTCCCTAGCTAGTGGCTTTGGGTTTTGTGCGGGGTTGGCACGTGGCTTTATCACATGGCCACCCCTGCTCTCACGTCGACTGCATTTAATTCGCTCACCTTCTCTCATCCTTTTGCTTTAACTCACCTCGCCTGCTAAGAACTGTTCGCCCTCATCGATAAGATGGTGTCCGATGGCTTCCTCCTTGTTCTGCATCCTTTGCACAGTCTTTGCTCTCCTGTCGCAGTGAAGCCATTCTCCCGCACCATCATAGGGAGGCGCTATGCGATTGTTTGCTGCTTAGAGCTTGAAATCGGCGTGCACTTATCGCACAACCCTCTGTGCTCTTTGCGCTTGAATTGGTTTGCTGTGGATTCTCCTGCTTGCTCTTCTCCACCCCTGTCTCCCAATTCTGTGACTCTGCTCACTGATTTAGTCCACCCTTCTGCTGTGCTTCCTGACCTTGCACTTATGCCTCACCTTCGCCAGCGTATGCGCTACAGGAGAGGAAGTAGTTGAGGCAGAGCCAGGCATCAAGTTTCCTCGTCTCCATCCAGCTCCTCCTCTCCATCGTCTGAATACTTCACTGGGAATTATCCTGCAACCCGAAGTGGTCATGGCTGTGGGCATCATGGCACTCCTTTTTCTAACAGGGGCTTTTATTTCTCCCCCGATACCTATGCCACCTCTGCTAATCCCCTGACTCCGGTGCAAACTGCCCATTTTCGCTTTCAGAGCTCCTTGAACTGCCCCTGCGTCACAACCATTATCACTTTGGAATTCAAAGAAGGGCCCTCTAGCTCTATTGTTCTTACCCTCTTTAATTAGATGAACCAGGGCGACTCTCTGCGTGCTAGCATGAAGCGGATGGCTCCTTGCAGCGAAGGCGAGGATGTTGTGGCTGACAAACATGGAAGCTTCAAGACCAACGATGACCATCAGACGGTGGAGGAAGATATGGACACCCATAGGTGCCCGGTTGTTGAAGAATCTCCTCCCTCTCCTCATGTTACTTAGCATGCTCAACATTTGCAGGTTTTTGGGTTTTCGTTTTCCCAATGTTTGGATTACTCCTAAGTATAATGAACTGTTGATAATTTTATTAATTTTGTTATATGAAACTGCTAAAGAGCCGGTTTCCCCTACGTGGGCGGCTAATTTTCTGTATGTTTGGAAAAATGGTAGCCTTTAGGCTCTTAGACTGAGAATGCTCTGTAGCTTGGCCAGTACCGTAGAGGCCGGTGCCTCCATGTAATTTTTGTGCCATTAATAGAATTAGTCTAAATTTAGAAAAAAAAAATTCTCCTGCATCAACCAATCTACCAGATCTCGGGTATGGCCACGCAAAAAATCCTCATGCTCTGTTATGATAAAGATATTTAAAAAGTTCTTATGGGGAGGAGATCAAAATATCAAGAAATGGGCAGGTTATCTTGGAATAATATTATAAAACCAAATATGGAAGGGGGATTAGGTCTCAGAGATATGTATATTCTGAATCAATTCATGGGGGCTAAAATTAGTGGATATGGTTAAAGGGAGGCCTGGACCTGTGGAAAAAAATATGGGACAAAAATATCGTATGTCAATGTCTCCAGAGGCTAAAATAAGACATAAGGACACTCCAAAGGGATCCTCAATATGGAATGTGGTGTCAGTAAACAAAGATCTCATCAACCAACAAATTTTATGGGAAGTTAGAGATGGGAGAAACATGCTCTTTTGGAAAAATTCATGGCAACAGAGAGAGAAACTATTAAGCATACAAGATATAGGGGATATATTCCTTTTCATAAATAGGCAGAATTATAACACAGTGGACCAATTTTGGAAGCCTTCTCAGCCAGATTCGAGGTGGAGACAGTGGAAGTAACATCAGGATTTGGAAACTCCTCCAGTTTATGACCAATGAAAAAATATGGATAAAGAACTCCAATCTAGAAAATTAGAAAAATAGAAAGGTCCCAACATCCTTCAATGGGTTTATTCAACCAAAAAAATATTCAACATCAAGGAGGTGTATTCACTAATAACAAAAGACAATCACAATCATTGTAACCCCCTATGGAAAGAGATATGGACATGTCATTTTTGGCAGAAGGTTGCTTATTTCTTGTGGTTGGTTTGTCGAGGAATTATCCTCACATGGGATCAAAATAAGAAAAGAGGAATTCAAGACCCATCATTTTATTTCTTATGTGGCCAACACAATGAATAAATGGAACACCTCCTGAACTCAACAGCTAGGCAACCCTTTTGGTTTCTTAGACTGAGATCATCGCAATATTAAGGAATCTATAGTTCTCTGGAGAAAAGGCATCTCTGAAGGCCTGTCTTGAATCGCACATGGGAAATTTCTCTCAGTTTCATCCTATGAGCTATGTTATCACACTCAAAATTTACAAATTTTTTGTTGATAGTATCACCGTAGTCTTCATGCCGTGTCATTTAGGGTCATGCATTGATGAAGAGTGGTCATGCAAATTGATGAAGAGTTTGTAAAAACATGCCCATCCTAAGATTAAAAAAGCATCCATAAACCATGTCATATTTTTCATTTCCATTTAAAATCATTGCAAGGTTCATGTTTAAGATTATTGGCCACCTATCTATTTTTACCATTTTATGCAACACATATAACCATGAAATGACATTTTTTGCTACGGAAACACCTAAAATTTATTAGAAATATAATAAAAAGTGCTTCGGAATTGCGTTTTTTGCAGAAAAAATGTAAAAGGTGAGATGTTAATTTTTATAGGTCCATAGTCACGTGAGTAGTTAAATGGGTCATATATCATCCACAATCATCAATACTTGCCATCATTACATCTCCCATTTTTGTCATTATCCTTCCCATTTTTGAATTGCCCCTTTTTTTTTGAATTCACCTTCAAAGCTGCTCTCTGTCATTAAAATTTCCACCTTTTCATGCATCAGCCAATTTTCATCTTGGAAAATTCCACCGCATTGCAAAGCAGATTGCTCTCCAAAGAATTTATTTGCAGGTGTCACAAGTTCATGAAGGCAATGTAGCATAAAAGGGAGATGGCTAAGCAGGGAAAAAAATAAAAGGTAGCTCTATGGTTATATAAGAACCCATAGACCTTAAACTGATCATGGAGGACCTCAACTTAACAGAAGTTTTCATCCAGACAGGTTACATGCATTTCTGCTAGGAGCTACAAGGGGATTTGCTGTGTTTTTGGACTGTTTGAGCTGTTGGTTTGAAGAGAAATTTTCAGGAAACTGAAGACGAGTTTCAAAAATCTGAATGAAATTTTTTCTAAGCACAAAATAAGGAACAATAACCTCTTTCAATTTTATCCCAAGTGCTACAAATTTGGAGATTAGAATATGTCTTTGGGACCTATTTTCAGAATTCATAATTTTCCCGTTTTATCCATGATTTTATAATGAAAATTCCGGACAGATGGAGATATTTTTCAAAAACCAAGAGAGTTTTTTATTCTAAAAATTCTTATTTACAAAAACCTCCTCCCATTTTGTAACAATTATTAGGGATCGAGAGATAGGAGCTCATGATTGCAGCCTTATTTTTCAGAAAAAGGGGTAATTTTAATGGAGGATGAGCTACTTGCTGCTCCATGAAGAAGAGTAAATCAAAATTTTATTAAGATTTGACTTTAAGACACCTCAGGAATACATATGAAAGCTATATAAATTATAAAATGGTTTTTTTTGAGCTTATGAAGAAGATTTTGTGAAATTATGTCAAACTAGGCATTTTCGTAGCACCTTTGAGGCTTAAAGCTCAAAATACACTACATAATTTCCGTAGGTGTGTTTTTTGATAAAACTATGGAAAAAAATTAAATTTAAGGCCTAGGAAATTTTTGTCTTATCTCTCTAAACCTATCAAATAGATCCATGACAGCAGAGAGAGCTAACAAGTGGCAGAGGTTGGTGAACTAAATTCGCTACAAAATGCACTACGAAATTGCTGTAGATGTATTTTTGATTAAAAAGGTGGTTAGATATGAAATTAAAATATGGGAAAAATTTGTATTAGCCCTCCTAACCTATTAAAAAGATTCATGGCATCAGAAAGACTCAGTGAGTTGCAAAAATTTTCAAAACAGAGGTGCTATGAAATGTTGCTGCGGAATTGCCTACACCACTCTATTTTTTGCAGCGCACAATTTTGGGGAAAAAATTGAATTTTAGAGGGAAGATGAAGGTCAATCAAGCACGTGGGAAGCACAAGAATAACAATGGAACATTCCAACAATTTTCTCTCCTTAAATGAAGTTTTCTTATGCTACAATTCTGCCTAAAGACAAGGCTTCATGGTCATTATGATTTTTTCCTTAAACATAGGAAGATCTGTTTCTAAATCTAGTGGATGTATTTATAGTTTGATCATGGTAATTTCCACATAGTCACATTATCTTCTACATTGTAAATATGCAGTCATTTCTGTTAAAAAGTGTAATAAATAGGAATATGAGTTCTATTAGGACTCTAACTCCTAAACTTAGCAAATGTCTATTTTGTTTCCAGATATTTAGGTTTTAGTTAGATGATGCGTCAAAGTCAAGAGTTCGATGATCTGGCTAGGTGGAAGATCCTATATAATGGTAAAAATCTTATTAATAGGCATAAATTCGAAAGAAACAAGGTTGGAAAATGATATTTCAAAAGATTACTTTGTAAAGCTTTGGGATTTCAACAATATACAGTGACAGTACAACTTTTCTTCACCTGAGATTCTTATTATGTTTCAATGAGTTATTGTTCTATCTTGCTTAATGTTTTTCCTCTAACGTCTTAATGCTTGATTACTCATAATTCATGTACATCAAGCTATGAATTCCTTTAAGCATTAAGCTATGGTATATCTCTCTTAATATTTTTCTTTCAATATATTGATGTCTCATTACTCAAAATTCGTGTTTCTCATTCTATAACTTCCTTTGAACATTAAGTTATTGAATATTTTCTCTGTGTGTTTTCCTTTCATTGAAACATCTACAAGCCTCAGCTTCCACAAGGAAAGCCATTGTCACTCAATTCTCTAGCACTGAATCCATAAGCCCAATGGTAGTAAACCCTATATGTTTTTCATGTGCATACAAACACATTCAATCCAATTCAGAGTTAGCCATCTGTTTTCAATTTTTTCATTGAATATCCTTTCATCCTTTTGAGAGATCCCTTTTAGGCTGGAAAGGCCAATTTCCAGCTACAAGTGGTTTGAAATAGTTACTCCAAGTTTATTGTTGAAGCAGCCCATCAGTACCAATTTGGTGATAACATTTTGGTGTCGTTTCTGGGGAACAAAGGTGTAAATTTTCCCTGGGAAGCATGAAAAAGTTTTAGTTATAAGGTCTGAGAGTAGCAGACACTTAGTGACATGTTGGCTGTATTTCTGATCTGGTGACTCCACACATCAAATAATCAATTGGAAGGTGACTCCACTGCTTGAAGATCAATATCTCGATGAAGTTCGAAGATGATTTCCATCAAGAAAGAATGCTAGGTACGCCCCTATGAATCGGTCTCACATCCTTGGTTTTCCAAATCCTATGCCAAAAATCAATTGGTTAACTTATCTTCCCATATTTAAATATGAAAAGAAAGACAATGCTGCTCTTCACTTGGTTAGATTCCATATGCATGTATGCATTCTTAAGGTTCAGTTTCCTAAGGATTGTCTCATGAAGATGTTTATGGCCACTTTAGAGGGAAAAACATGGTCTTGGTATGAAAGCCTTCCAAATGGTTCATTACATTCTCTTGCTGATTTCCATGTTGCATTTTATGAGATGTATAAAGAATGTCATTCTTCCTTATTGTTGGTCAAAGACTGCTGTAAACATTTTGTGATTTTTATTGAATACTTGGAGAATTGTTATGAAGATGATGAGTTCATGGATGAGGAAATTTTAGAGGCCCTTTATGAAAATCCCTTTCATCACTAAGAAGAAAGGGTAGTCTCTATCTTGGATGAAAATGAAACCCAACTGGAGTTTATTTATGACAATCATGTTACATCCTCTGAGTTTGATGAACATTTGCACCAGAATTATCAGCCTTTTGATGATCAGGACTATAATAATCATTTCCAGCAACAAGAGGAAATGGTGGTATATAGTTGCTATAATGTTCACGTAAAGGAAGAAATTTATATCTCATGTCATTCCTTGTATCAGCTTACATCAAATGAAGAAAATTTTGAAAAGAAAATTTTAGACAATCAGATGGATATGCTTGTTGAATCATATGAAGAGTTACCTTTAGAAATTCCTGTAGTACATGCCGAGGCAGTTCTTTTTGAAAGTGTCCAAGAATACTCCAAATATTTATTCATTGCAAATGGAAACAATGATAAAAAAATTGTTCCTTTTCTATTTGAGAATGGTCACAAGAGTTATAATGAAAAATTTGAACAAGAAACAACATCAAAGGATCATACACACTATTATTTTCTTGTTGCTAAATAAGAACTATTTGTGCATACTCTCAAAGATCCTTTCGTAACTCTTCTAGAATCTTCAATAGAAATGAATTTCATAATGATCATTAGTTATGTAGAAAAATTCAGATGGTGGAACAAGTTATCATATGTCAGGAATGGATTTGCGATCAGAGAAGTGGAATGCCCGTTCCAATCCAATACCCAACTTCTTGATTGGCTTCATTGGAAGTGTGAGATCACTTGATTCAAATTTTATTGCTGAGAAAGTAGAGTATGATCATTTGTATATAAATAAGCTTGAGGATCAATCATTTTGTCAGTTTTAGTTTTAAACTTTAGCATGTATACTTTCAGTTCTTTAGCAGCTATTGGTTTTTCAGTGTCGAGGTTACAGGTCAAAGCAGGTTGCAAGTTTTCATTTTGAAGATGGGAGTGCCAAATGGACAAGGCACTAGAACTAATATTTATTTTCTGTACCACAGGGGCACACCATCCCCAGTGGAGCCACTATTATCACACTCAAAATTTGCAAAAAAATTATTTTGATAGTATCACTGTAGTGTTCATGCTGTGTCATCTAGGATCATGCATTGATGAAGAGTGGTCATAAAAATTGATGAAGAGTTTGTAAAAAAATGCCCATCTTAAGATTAAAAAATCATCCATAAACCATGTCATATCTGTCATTTCCATTTAAAATAATTGCAAGGTTCATGTTTAATATTTATTGGCCACGTGTCTGCTTTTACCATTTTCTACAACACATATAACCATGAAATGACATTTTTCGCTACGGAAACGCCTAAACTTTCCGCAACGAATGTGTCAGAAATATAACAAAAAGTGTTGTGGAATTCCATTTTTCTGCAGAAAAAACAGAAAATGTGAGATGATAATTTTTAGAGGTCCATAGTCACATGAGTAGTTAAATGGGTCATATATCATCCACGATCATCAATACTTGTCATCATTACGTCTCCCATTTTTGTCATTGTCCTTCCCATTTTTTAATTTCCCTTTTTTTTTAAATTCACCTTCAAAGTTTCTCTTTGTCATTAAGATTTCCACCTTTGCATGCATCAGTCAATTTTCACCTTGAAAAATTCCACCCCATTGCAAAGTAGCTTGTTTTCCAAAGAATTTCTTTGCAGGTGTCACAGGTTCATGAAGGCAACGTAGCATAAAAGGGAGATGGATAAGCAAGAAAACAAATAAAAGGTGGCTCTATGGTTATATAGGAACCCATACACCTTAAAATGATCATGGAGGACCTCAAATTCACAAAATTTTTCATCCAGACAGGTTACATGCATTTCTGCCAGGATCTACAAGGGGATTTGCTGTGTTTTTGGATTGTTTGAGCTGTTGGTTTCGAGAGAAATTTGCGAGTAAATGAAGATAAGTTTCAAAGATATGAATGAGGTTTTTTCTAAGCACAAAAAAATTAACAGTAACCTCTTTCACGTTTCTCCCAGGTGCTACCAATTTGGAGATTCGAAGATGTCTTTGGGACATATTTTCAGAATTTCGAATTTTCCTGTTTTATACATAATTTTAAAATGAATATTCTGGACATCTGGATATGTTTTTAAGAAAACCAAGAGAGGTTTTTATTACTAAAATTCTTATTTACAAAAAACTCCTCCCATTTTTCAACATCTATCACGGATCGAGAAATAGGAGCTCATGATTGCAGCCTTATTATTCATAAAAAAAGGGTCATTTTAATGGAGGATGAGCTACTTGCTGCTCCATGAAAAAGAGTAAATCACATTTTTATTAAGATTTGTATTTAAGACACCTCAGGAATAAATATGAAATTTATACAAATTATAAAATGGTGTTTTTTGAGCTTATGAAGAAAAACTTGTGAAATTATGTCAAACTAGGCATTTTCGTAGCACCTTCCAAGCTTAAAGCTCAAAATGTGTTAGGTCCCTATATTACTAGTATAGTCCCTTATTATTGTTAGTTTAACCCCCTTATTGTTATTATTGTACCCTTGTAACCCCCATATTGTTATTATTGTGCCCTTAAATTATTATTGTTAGGTCGGCTAGGATTACATTGTGGCCCCACTAGGATTACATTATGGTCCCATGGACTCCTATATATAGAAATGAGGTTTTGTAAATTGTATCGTCCAAGAATTGTTCATTTATGTAATGTATTGGAGGTTTCCCCCTCGAAGTGGCTTATTTCTAAGGCGTTGATACCTCTTTTCTTCTATTTTTGGAGCTGGTTACACAACATTTGGTATCAGATCTTTGGATTCTAGGGTTTCGTTGCTCTAAACAAGTCATAGTGGTATTTTCACTATAACCTTTTTTCTACGAAGGTTCAGAATCTGAAATTTTTAAGGTGTGAAGTCGAAATCCCAAGGAAACGCATCAAAAAATTTCAAAGCTTGGTTCGCAATATTTTCAGAGAGATGATTTGTCGAAGGTAGTGCCTTTTCAGGCTCCCGAATTTCATCTCAAAGAGGCGATCGTGGGAAACGTTTCATAACTCTCTCTCTGAGAATCGGATTGGAGTGCCGTAAAAAGTGGTCACAAGTAAATGGATTGTAGTTTCTTGGATATCAATTTCATAGCCGAAGGATGAAATAATAACATGTGGCAAGTCGTACAAGTTCGCTCTACTGAACTAGTCCATAATTAGGTCATTGTGGGAGATTGGACATAAATTTGTCTTGGAGAATCCAAATCAAGTCAGACCTATGGAATTCAAAAGAGAATTTAGAAGGATACTTCAGTGCTGAATTTCAGATATTTAAGAGCTGCAATCACAAAAATAATCCAATTTCAATATCGAGCTCCTCAAAAGCAAGAAAAAGGTGTGTATTTTTTTCCCGAATTGCATAAGTCTTGTTTGAAGAATCAATTTGAATTGATTCTAAGGGAATATTGTAGAATAGATATCAGTATTGGGTTCTAAAAACCCGTAAAAATAATTCAACACCCATTAAGCCTTCAGAAGGCTCTACTATGACTCATGAAGATGAAGAATTGCAACATGATCTATCAAAATTACAAGAGCAAGTGCACCAAATTTTGCTCTCGCAAAGAGCAGCAAAAAATGAAATGGAAGTTTTGACGAAAGGTGTGGAGGCGAAGATGGATGGTGTGAAGAATAATATGGATGGTTTGAATAATAATATGGATGGTTTGAAGAAAGGCGTGGAATCCAAGATAGATGGCATGTAAGCTGGCATGGAATCTAAGATGGATGGCATGGAAGCTAAAATGGAAAACATGAAGAATGATCTAAAATCAGACACAGAAGGTTTGACAAAGTTGATACAAGAAATGTTTCCTAATGGTGAAAAGATAGTAGAGGAAACTCATGATGAGAACAAAATAAATGTTAATCGTTATTTCATAAACTCTAATGTTGGCGGGAAGAACCACCATATTCCAAAAATGGATATGAGGAAGTTTGATGGAAAGGATCCTGTAACATGGATACTACAGATGGAGCAATATTTTGATCTCCATAATGTGCAAAACACACAAAAGGTACGTATTGCAAATTTACATTTAGAAAAAAATACATTTGTATGGTATCGATGGCTTTGCTCCCGTAAAAAAATTGTCACTTGGTCGATTTTTACGGAGGAAATGATAGCACATTATGAGGATACAAAGAGCAAGACCTTCTTTAGACAATTGATAAATCTCAAACAAAAGGGTTTAGTGTGGGAGCACATTGAGGACTTCCAAAAATTGAATATAAGGGTAACTGATATTCCAGAGGAACACAGGATTGATCTCTTCATAGGCACTTTAAAGGATAACATCCAACATGAAGTTCACGTTTTGGAACTTGATTCATTGGAGAAGGCATTCAGGTTGGCAAGAAAAATTGAATGTAAAATTATGGCGACAAGGAAGCCTACCACTCACTTCTATAAAGAAGGAAGTGTTGCTACGCCTAGATTTCCACAACCTACAAGGTTGACACCACAGCAATTGGAAGAAAAAAGAGAAAAAGGGCTTTGCTACAGTTGTGATAACAAATACACTAATTTCATAAGTGTGCTGAGAAGAAATTATTTTACATAGATTGTGAAGAGGAAGAAGAAAATGAACAAGAAGAGGATATACACTAGGAACCAGTCGTAGAAGAGGAAGAAATGAGTCCAACCATATCGTGTAATGCACTGGTAGGAATCACCACTCCTCAAACTCTCAAGATAGAAGGACATATCAAGAAGAAAAAGGTAATAATGTTGATTGATTCAGGTAGCACCCATAATTTTATTCATTGTAAGGTAGCCAAGGAATTAGATTGTTTCCTATACCCAGCATGTCAAGTGATGGTTGCAAATGGAGGAACTATAAATTGATCTGGAGAATTCCATAATATCAAGATAACCATGGGGGGATATGTATTGAATAGTCCAATGCTTTCCATTCCTATGGGAGGTGCTGATGTTGTACTAGGAGTACAATGGTTACACTCTTTGGGGACGATAGGTTTTAATTTTCAAGAACTTTTCTTGAAATTTTTTTTCAGAAGGAAAGGAAGTCGAATTAAGGGGTATTGCAGGGAAGCCGGGAAAGATAATAAGCTCTAATGTCATGAAAAAGCTTCTAAAGAAAGAAAAACGAGGCGTAATTGCACAATTATGCTCACTAGAAGTTCCAACATCAAAATCATCTATTTCTGCAGATCTCCAACAAGTCTTAGACAATCATTCCAAGGTGTTTGAAACGCCCAAAGGACTCCCACCTATTCGTGATCATGATCATGCTATTCATTTGATTCCAGGAAGTGTTCCTCCAAACATCAGGCCTTACAGATAGCCTTATGCCCAAAAGAGTGAAATTGAACATATGATTGCAGAAATGTTAGAGGCAGGTATAATTCAACCTAGTCAAAGTTCTTTCTCTGCTCTTGTAGTATTGGTACACACAAAGTATAGATCATGGCACATGTGTCCGGATTATAGGGAGGTCAATAAGCTCACCATTAAAGATAAATTTCCCATTCCTGTGATTGATAAATTATTGGATTAATTACATGGAGAAATTTATTTTACCAAGTTGGATCTTCTTTCAGGATATCATCAAATTAGAATGAAGACTGAAGATATTCCAAAAACAGCATTTTGAACTCATGAAGGTCATTATGAATTTTGGGTCATGCCTTTTGGCCTTACCAATGCACCTTCTACATTTCAAGGGTTGATGAATTCCATTTTCAAACCCTTCCTTAGAAAATTTGTGCTAGTATTTTTTGATGATATACTAATCTACAGCAGGTCTTGGAAGGATCATTTTCAACATGTTGATAGGGTGCTCAAACTATTGCAGGAGAAACAATTATATGCAAAAACATCCAAATGTTTCTTTGGAGTACAAGAGGTGGAATATCTGGGTCATATTGTATCTCATGGGGGTGTTAAGGTAGACCCTAACAAAATTAAAGCCATTAAGGAATGGAAAGTCCCCACAACCATAAAGAAGTTGCGAGGATTTCTCGGGTTAACAGGGTATTATGGCAAGTTTGTTAAGAATTATGGGAGAATAGCAGCACCTCTAACAACATTATTGAAGAAAGATGCATTTTCATGGACTCCTGAAGCAACTAAGGCCTTTGAACGTCTTAAAGAGGCAATGTGCCTAGCACTGGTCTTAGCTACACCAGACTTCACAAAAACCTTTATTGTGGAATGTGATGCCTCAGGAAATGGAATTGGTGCAGTTTTAATGCAGGAAGGAAGACCCATTGCTTTTGAAAGTCGTCCAATCAAAGGAAAGTATTTACAAAAACCTATTTATGAGAAGGAAATGTTAGCAATACTGCATGCACTAAAGAAATGGCGAACTTACCTAATGGGAAGACACTTCAAGGTAAAAACTGATCATGATAGTCTTAAACACTTTTTGGAACAAATACTATCTTCAGAAGAGCAACAAAAATGGGTCACAAAGATGTTGGGTTATGACTTTGAAATAATCTACAAAAAAGGAAAGCTTAATGTTGTTGCAGATGCACTCTCAAGAAAGAATGAAGAGGTGGAAGCATTTCTTTGTGCCATTTCTATTATCCAACTAGATTGGATAACTGAAGTAAGAGATGAATGGAAGAAGGACAAAGATGTATGGACACTCATTCAAAATTTGCAGCAAGATCCTAGTACATCTGATACATTTAGTTGGAAAAATGATTCCTTATGGTACAAAGATCGCTTATATCTTTGTAAGAATTCCCAACTAAAACAAAATATTCTTTTGGAATTGCACACTTATCCTTTAGGAGGACACTCAGGATTTTTAAAAACTTACCACAGGGTGAAGAAAGATTTTTTTTGGGATGGCCTTAAAATTGATATTCAAAAGTTTGTGATGGAATGTTTGGTTTGCCAGCAGAATAAAGTTGAGACAATTAAGACCCCGGAACTTCTACAACCTTTATCCATTTCAAGTCAACGTTGGGAGGAGATTTCAATGGATTTTATCACAGGTTTACCTAAGTCCGAAGGAAAGAGTGTCATCATGGTGGTAGTTGATAGACTTACCAAGTATGCACACTTTTGTGAATTATCTCATCCATTTAAAGCAAGTACGGTTGCTACTACATTTATGGACAGAATTCAAAAGCTACATGGAAGCCCAAGGGTTATTGTGAGCGACAGAGATCCCATTTTTACTGGAAATTTTTGGACGGAGTTATTTTCTTGTTTGGATACTCAATTAGCTCATAGCTCATCTTATCATCCTCAATTTGATGGTCAAACTGAGATAGTAAATAAATGTTTGGAATGATATCTTTTTTGTTTTGTATCTGATAAACAAACACAATGGGTCAAGTGGTTACCTCTTGCTGAATGGTGGTATAACACTTCCTTCCATACTGCAGCAAAAATGACCCCATTTATGGCACTTTATGGATATCATTCACCATCCATCACATCATCTTTAAGGGAAAATTCGAAGGTTCAAGCAGTGGAAGATCACATCGAGCATCAGCAAGAAGTTCTCCAACTCTTAAAGGATAACTTGAATTTGGCACAAAATCGAATGAAACAACAGGCAGATCAACATCGCAGCGAGAGAAGTTTTGATGTAGGAGATTGGGTATTTTTACGGCTACAACCATACAGACAAATGTCCCTCAAGCAAGCTAAGAAGGATAATAAATTATCGCCAAAGTACTATGGTCCTTACAAGGTGTTGCAAAAGATTGGTACTATGGCATACAAATTGGAGCTTCCTACTTCTTCACGAGTGCATCCAGTTTTCCATGTTTCATGCTTAAAGAAGGTTATAGGCGAAAATATTCCAGTTCAAACAATATTGCCAGAAATTGATGAGGAAGGAAAAATCATATTGGAACCTGAAGCAGTCACGGAAACAAGAGCTCGACAGCTACGGAACTGATCAATTTCAGAGTATCTCATCAAGTGGAAGAACTTACCCATTGAAGATTCTACATGGGAGGATGAGAATTTTATACAGAAGCACCCAGAGCTACTCAAGTATTGAGGACAACACTTTTTTGAAGGAGAGGGGCATGTTAGGTCCCTATATTACTAGTATAGTCCCTTATTATTGTTAGTGTAACCCCCTTATTGTTATTATTATACCCTTGTAACCCCCATATTGTTATTATTATGCCCTTAAATTATTATTGTTAGGTCGGCTAGGATTACATTGTGGCCCAACTAGGATTACATTATGGCCCCATGGACTCCTATATATAGAAATGAGGTTTTGTAAATTGTATCATCCAAGAATTGTTCATTTATGTAATGTATTGGAGGTTTCCCCCACGAAGTGGCTTATTTCTAAGGCATTGATATCTCTTTTCTTCTATTTTTGGAGCTAGTTACACAGCAAAATGCGCTACATAATTGGTGTAGGTGTGTTTTTTGATAAAAATATAGAAAAAAAATCAAAGTTAAGGCCTGGGAAATTTTTGCCTTAGCTCTCTAAACCTATCAAATAGATCCATGACAACAGAGAGAGCTAACAGGAGGCAAAGGTTGGTGAACTAAACTCGCTACAAAATGTGCTGAAATTAAAATCTAGGAAAATTTTGTATTAGCCCTCCTAACCTATTAAAATTATTCAAGTTAGAAAAAAGACTCAATGAGTTGAAAAAATGTTCAAAACAGAGGCGCTACGAAATGTTGCTGCAGAATTGCCTACACCACTCCGTTTTTTGCAGCGCATAGTTTTGGGGAAAAATTTGAATTTTAGAGGGAAGTTGAAGGTCAATCAAGCATGTGGGAAGCACAAGAATAGCAATGGAACGTGCCAACAAATTTCTCTCCTTAAATGAAGTTTCTTATGCTATAGGTCTGCCTAAAGACAAAGTTTCATGGTCATTATGATTTTTTCCTTAAACATAGGAAGATCTGTTTCTAAATCTAGTGGATGTATTTATAGTTTGATCATGGTCATTGAAACATAGTCACATGATATTATACATTGTAAAGATGCAGTCATTTCAGTTAAAAAGTGTAATAAATATAAATATGAGTTCTTTTAGTATTCTAACTCCTAAACTTAGCAAATCTCTGTTTTGTTTCCAGATATTTAGGTTTTAGTTAGATGATGTGTCAAAGTTAAGTGTTCGATGATCTGGCCAGGTGGAAGATCCTATGTAATGGTGAGAAGCCTATTAATATGCAGAAATTCGAAAGAAACAAGGTTGGAAAATGTTATTTCAAAAGACCTCTTTGTAAAGCTTTGGGATTTCAGCAATATACAGTGACAATGCAACCTGTCTTCACCTGAGATTCTTATTATGTTTCAATGAGTTACTATTCTATCTTGCTTAATGTTTTTCCTCCAATGTCTTATTGTTTGATTACTCATAATTAATGTACATCATGCTCTGACTTCCTTTAAGAATTAAGCTATGGTATATCTCTCTTAATATTTTGCTTTCAATATATTGATATCTCATTACTCAGAATTCATGTTTCTCATGCTCTAATTTCCTTTGAACATTAAGTTATTGAAAATTTTCTGTGTGTGTTTTCCTTTCATTGAAACATTTACAAGCCTCATCTTCCACAAGGAAAGCCATTGTCACTGAATTCGCTAGCATTGACTCTATAAGCCCAATGGTAGTAAACCTTATACATTTTTCACCTGCATACAAGCACATTCAATCCAATTTAGAGTTATCCATCTACTTTCAATTTATTCATTGAATATCCTTTATCCTTTTGAGAGAGTCCTCTCAGGCTGGAAAGGATAATTTCTAGCTACAAGTGGTTTGAAATAGTTACTCCAAGTTGACTGTTGAAGCAACCCATCAGTACCAATTTGGTGATAACAGGCTATATGGAAAGAAAGGAATAGGCAAATTTTCAAAGACCAAAATCACACTCAGGAAGGATTATGGAATGGGATCATACAAAATATTAGAGAAACAATCTTAGAAGAACAATGGAATTCGAATGATTGGCAGGTTTCTCCTCATGAAGCTAGGGTCCTCACTCTGCTAAATATTTCACCAATCATGATTTCCCTGACCTATTAGAATCTCATGATAGCCCCTGCATTCTCCCTAGGCATTTATCAACTCCTTTGGTTAACTTCTTAAAGTTAAACTTTAATGGATCTTCTCAAGGAAACCCTGGGATCACTGGCTTTGGAGGTATCTTTCGTGACTCACAACATCCAACTAAATTTATATATGCAGCTGACTACGGTGTTGCGAGAAACAATGAGGCAAAATTCAATGTGTTTAATCATGGCCTCATTTTTGATAAAAGAGCAGGGTACATAAAACTAGTGGTAGAAGGAGATTCTAACTTGGTGGCTGGGATTATTAAAAAATTGAACTAGGTATCAAATTGGGAAAAGCTTAGTCACAATTGGTGTAGGACATAGGAGATATCCTACATAGTTTTGACTATATCATCCCATCTCATGTTAGGAGATAAGGAAACAAAGCGACATATTTCCTAGAAAACTGGGGTTGCTCAAACTTGGGCCAGACTATGGAGATTGCATGGTCGCCCCAATCCAAGAGTGAGGAAATGAATAATTTGAAATCCATTATGGATCAGGATACTATGGATAGAAATCACCATAGCCAAGCTATGGACCAACATCCCCGATCAAGGTACGATCTAGAGTCCTTGGGATCACCAATTGTCTTAACGTATTGTGCATGGTACGAGGGAAACACTTCACCACCCTCGCATAGACAATTTGTATGGAGAGGTGGCCTCACACATGCAACCTATTAATGATATTAGAGAAGGTGGAGGATACAGAATAAAGTTGAGTTTTTATGATATATGGAGAGAGGGTTAGAAAAATTCTTGTTTCAAGCAAGGACCTGGATATATTTTTGTTCAAGTATCATTGCGGGATCGAGACGATGCTCCTCATGTTCCTACACAGGGTTACAGTCGGTCTTCGCTTTGCTTAAGTCTCTTTTAGTGGGTATGTTTCTTGCCTAGGTTTCTATAGCCTCACCTCCCTTGCTCGCTAATTATTCCTACTTTTTCTCTAGAGGAGTGGTCATATACCGATGTTTGATATTCGATGGAAGTCCCACCATGGTTTTGGAAGGAAATTGTTGATTCTTATGATGGTTTGTCTGTATTTTGCACTGTTTTATTTGTATATTTTGGAATTATGCTTTCTCGCATGGGAATATGCTGGGGGGTTCTACTAAGAAAACTTATTTATTTCTTTTCTCTGACTGCCTATGGCAATTTTATTGATTGTTCAATGAATGTATTGGGCCATCTATACTAGGTTTTCAAGGTATTGGTCCATAGTTTCTTGTCTCCTTTCCACATCCTGGGTTTCCCTAAGAAGGCCTTGCTGAGTTTTCCTAAGCTTAGAGGCCTGGTCCAAATCATTATCACTGAGTATTGTAGGGAAGGTTGTTGGTATACTTACTGTGTTTTGCCTTCATGCCTTGATAATTTAACTAGTTCTCCTGTCCGGCGAGGATTTTGGAACTTTAAGTTTGTTTCATGTTGGGAAACCAAGGTTCAGTCGCCATAGTCTCTGGTCTGTATCCTCAAGGGTTCTAATACCAATACTCACATGGCTCTTTCTGCCTCGGTGAAAGGTCAATAGGCTTGGGGTAATCACGACCGTGGAAGGAAACCTGGGATGACCCGCGAAGGTAGTCAAACCCATCCTTGTCCAGTGAAAAAAAAATGTCCTAAAACAACCTCTTGTCTTATTAGAGATCCTTCCCAAGCCTTCCATGAGGTTAATTCTCCTTAGGTCTGTCAGCTCATTTCGGGTTTGGAAGCCGAATTGAATAAACAAGTTGCATATACAAATATTGATATGGATGATTGGAAGGATTTGGTGATGGACCCCGGTCATTCCAGAGGTATATCCTCTCAATAAAAGAAGACAAATTATCTTTACTGGTTAAAGAAAAACATAGAAGCCAAAGCGTTGGTAAACCCTCCAATGGATTCTTCCAAGACCTCTCAAAAGTTCTTAGAATTCCGTAAGGAATTTCAATTGATTCAATTTAATCTTCGACAACAGAATGGGTGTCTCAGCTGCATCGAAAAGCACATCCCATGCCTTCTGCAAGCTGAGCTTCTTGGTTCGAGTGTAAAGGATCCAACCCTTGAGGATTATTTTAACAAGTAACAACATGTTTGGTTTAATTTCTGTTTTTTAATTTCGATATATGAACAAGCTACAGACTATAATTTTTGTTTTAATCTATTTAGAGTATAGAAATTCTAAGGATATTCAATTTATTTAGCTTGTTTGTCAGGTTTAAACTATTTTGTTTTTGGATGGCATATAACGCATTTAGGTGGCCAACATATCTGGTTTTCCTCTGGGTAGGTTGAATGTACCTAACCATTTTCTTTATGTTTGTAACCTGCAGTTTTTGAAGAAAATGAATGAAAAGGTTTTGCCAAGCTTACAAAAAAAAAGTGCAACACAATTTTTTTCCTTATAACCCAAATATAATATATTATCATTGTCACTTTCTATATTTTATCATATCAATATAACCAAATTCCAACGTGAATAATGTAGATATAAATTTCTACTCTACTATTACATAGTAACATATTTGGGAAAATAAACATGAATAATAACATATTTATAAAAAAATAATATATATGTAAATTTTATTTTATTTGATAAATATATTTATTAATAAAAAATAAGTTTAACAAATGTATTTTCTAACCATATGCATATAATTAGGCTTTATTCTCTTTATTCATACATGCAAATTTTCTATATGAAATAAATAAAAAAATAAATTTTACTTTACATGCTTCTTTTTATGCCCTATTACATATTAACTTTTTCTCTAACACTTTGATATTCTTCTTTTAAACATAATTTCTTTCACATGAAAAAATATTAATCTAAAAATTAAAAATACATATAAATTTGTTTTATATTAGCTATTAGATACCAAAATTGAATTATAAATGTTTTTGAGATATTATCAAATCAAACTTGCACTAAAAGACTTTTCATTATATTAAATGTATTACTTATATTTAAACCAAATAACATACATTAGCTACTATGTAACACTAGTTCTAGTATATAATATATACATATGAGAAAATATAGAATTAAGCCTATCGAAAATTTTATTATTTAAAAATACTAAATATGAAGAAAAATAGTTAATAAAGTAAAATATGTGACAAGTTTATTTAAGTACGATTTAAATTTGAAGTTAATAAAATCAAAAGATGTGATAAGATTCTTAAAGTATCATTTTAATTTGAAGTTAATTATTATGCTAATAGGTATACCATTTTACCATGGGCCCCCAAAAAAATTGTTGACAACAGAACTTATATATAATATATATATATATATTAATTAATTAATTAATTAATTAAGAAATAAAATTTGATACAATTTTATAATAAATTTCGATTGTAATAATATTTGTCTTATTTTTTTCAACAAAATTTTTTCTTAGTTTATATATTAAAAAAATCATAATTTGAACAATTGTAATAGTATTTGTATGTCTATTTTCAACATCATTTTTTCCTATAATTTAATAAATTAAATTTAAAATATTTATATATTTGACTTTATTTTCAATTAAATAATTTGAAAACAAAGTGTTTTCATAGTAATTCAAAGTTTCCTTTTACTCATCCTATTTCAAGACATTTCATCTAGTATGACTTTGAATATATTTATTATTATATTTATATAACTAAAAGAATAAGAGAAATGACAAGGAGTTACAAGTAGTCAATTAGATTGATGACTTCTAGTTAGAGGATGAAATATGTGTCTTTCAACCCACTTCAACCACTTTCCAAGGGTCTTGTCCTAGGTTTTCGGGGGTTATTGTATACATTTCTCTTGATATCTGGAGGCATTTGACGAAAGTGGGTTAGGTGGAAGTACTTGACAAGATTGTATTTCGCTTTCCCTCCTAACAAAATATGGTGTTGGGTGGAAAAACACTTAGTACCACAAGCCTAGATGAAAATGCCACAATTTTGTTGCATGTGAACTCCATGTGGCTTATGAAAAAAACCACAAGGAAACCCTAAATGTATCCCACATCTCTATTTTTGGCTCTAACTTTCAAGAAGATTCCAATGATTTAATGAAACAATTATGTGGTGAACTTGGCTAGAGGGAGTCAAAGGAAAATCCAAGTTCCATTGACTTGTCCAATGACTTGAATGAGTTATCAAGTGGAAAGGTGTTACATCCTTATTAGGCTTGAATTGGTAAGAATTGCGAAGTCATTAAGTCAAGAGAGGAGTAGCTTTAGTTGTCAGGGATGATATATAGTTCTATTAAATTGACTAGCTCGAAGGAAAGGAATTGGTTGAATAGATTTTAGGGTGTAGAGTGTCAGAATGTGGTTTAAACCATTTGATCCAACTACCTTGGGCTCTCATCTTAGGTTATGGGCCAATTTTTCATATGATGGAAAATGGTTGGATTTGGTTTATTTTCCATTCACCAAAGGATGTGTTAATAATCCTGAGATGTTCTTAGTTATGTGATAGTGATTACCTCTTGATTAGGCCTTGAAATCATTGTTGATTCCAAGGATGAACTATCTTATAGAACACCTATGTGGGTTAAGCTGGGAAGCCTCCTAATGGAACATTGCTTACGGTGAGCCTTCAAGTCGATTAGTGACTTTTTGTGAAATTCAAATTATCAAATGAAAGTTATAAGTTGTATTATGGGAGATTTATAGATTGTACTCTGATGGAGATTAATGTCAATCAGGGGTTATTTGAATCCACATATTTGGTGGTCAGTGAGAAATGATATACACAAAACCTAGACTACATAAAATTTCCATTGCAATGTGTGCAATGCCATCAACATGGTCACATCCTCTCAAAATATGGGAATTTTTTCACCCATAAAGTTTGGTGAGTCAAGAAAGGAACACTCAGTCCTTTGAAAATATTTCAATCAATAGGAAAATGTTCCTATGAAAGGTATTAGCCATATTGTGAAGCAACTGAAAATTAAGGGTGTGTAATATCCCAAAAGGGAGAATGCAGTAATACTTCACACAATATAAGAACTTACAACAAGATAAACAATAAATCTTAAGACAACATCAGAATTTACAGAGAAGCTGAGCCATTTTATTAGATTGGAGAAGAATCAGTTACACAATGTACAAAATATGAGCAGATCTAGACAAAGAGATGGTCTAGAAGTACCCAGAAAACAAGCTACAATAGGTACAATGTAACTGGAGAGGCTCTGCAGCAAATACTGCGCTGTCCCTTCAACAGAATATGAACATATAGTTGCAGGCTGAAAAAGGGAAATGCAGATCTACTCAAAATTGTAGATCAGATGATTCCAAGATTCAAGATCTGGCCAATGTGATGGATTCCCAAGATAACCTTGAAAGGATTCTCTAGATCTACAACTTTGGAAAATCACCTCCCTGGGTTTTGATCCTTGATCTGCTGCGAAATACAGATCTGAAGCTAGAACTGACAAATAGATGGCTGAAATGTGATATCAGATCATATCTATGCTTGAAGAGCTGATCCCTTCTTCAGGTCTATGAGCTAGAAGCTCTAGATCTAGCTTCTCAATCCTCCAATGAAGATTGCAACTCCTGCAACACAACTGCCTCTAGAAACTGCACCGTGAGGGAAAGATAGGCCTTCTGCCTGCTAAAAAATGTTGTAATAAACTCCAGGCTGATGGTGACACTGATGGCAATGTGAGGGAATGATCCCTCACAGGATTTCTAGCTTAAATACTAGCAACTTCCTTCCTCCTTTTAGATCTGCAAAATGAACAACGTTATTCCTGAAGGGAATACTGCTGCTAGGAGGTAAATAAATTTTGGCCTGGTGCCAGATCTGCAATGAAGCTCTAGGAAGCTGATCTTTAAGCCTAAGGTGATAGGAATAAACCCTCACCAGTTCTCCAGCTGAAGTACTGAAGACAACTTCCTCCTTCCAAAATGATCTTCAGAAATCTGCAATTTTTGAATATGAGTGTTCTGCAGAAAGTAGGAAAAGAGATGTGGCACTTAAAGCCCAATGTAGAATGAAGTAAAAAACTCTTTCTAGAGCTACTCTAAGAAAGAGGTGGGATTCCTGACCAGGAACACCCCATGCTAAAAAACATCTGCAATCTCTGCTAAATAGCCCAAGAAAGCAGTGGAATGTCACATGACAATTCCAGATCTGAAAAGATCTTACATCAAGAAATAATCAGCATGACCTCATCCTTGCCTTCATCTTCTTTATATAACATTTGAGCCTTCCTAAGTCTTGGCCCTCATCTAGACTGCGCTGTCACATGTGGACAAGATCCTCCAAGTTGGACTACGCGGTTTGACCAAATCAACCATCATGTCTAGGTGCAATGTACACCTTCCATCAAGTGTGCCTTGTTGGCACAACATTCTCCATCACTTAATCATGAATGTCCCATGATATTTGACATATTCAAGATCTTATTTGACTGAATCATCTCTGTTTGATTCTTTCAAGATCTTATTTGACTGTGTCAACCTCCATGATCTATCTCATTAATGAGACATGTTCTCCAATTTCATTCACATTAGTAGTTGCTCAACTACCTTGTTATTCAGATCTAGGCTAAATTAATCCACATTCACACACACAAAAGTGGATATTTATTCATATTGAGGATTGTGGGTCCCTCCACCCTTTTATTTACTTAATTCATTAAGAAAATAAAGGACTCTAATATTCCAAATATGATATGAAAATTTGGGAATATTACAGGGTGGGAGATATATATATTCCTTTGATCTCAAGATTTATATTGATGTTAGCTAATCTTTTGGAGGGCTCAGAGTTTATGGAACTCTCACACTCACAATGGGAGAAGCTATAATCCCTTTAGAATGTGAGCATGTCAATAGTGGGTGATTCTCATTTTCATATTTCCACATATGATAATTATTTTTATCCCATGAGGTCTTGGAGAGGGATTTACCTCCATAATCCTCTAGAAAAATTGCTTCTCCTCTCACCTACACTAAAGAGTGTAATAATCCCAATATGGAGATGGGGGTTAAAACTTAAACTATCTCTCAAACACGATTTGTAATTGAAGGGTATTATTCACTTCCCTTCAAATGTTTTCTTACCCTTCACTTCCAAGGGGGGTGAAATTGTATGCTCAAAACCTAAACTACATCACAAGAATCCTATCTTTCATGAGGTATTGGTATGGATGTTCTAAATCATGGGAGGTTTAAGGATTGAAGGAATTCCAATCTCAAAACCCCATAAGAAAAGGTGATTTGAGAAGTGAACCAAGGATGAAAATGGTCAATATCCACAATACTTATAGAAGATGAAACCCTAGGTGGGTCTCGCCAATGAAAATAATGGCTATAAACATATAAGGCTTGGGGTGACAAGCTGATAAATGATTTGTGAAACATCTATTTTGAACTTCAAAAGATATAGGTCATATTTATACAAGGATACATGGTTAATGGGGATAAGATGTTTGATTTGAAAATTATATTTTTATGTTGTGACTTGTGTGTTCTTGAATCTAATGGTCTTTCAGGGGGTCTCATCTAGTTGGGATCAATATTTCATAATTTTAATTTCCTTCATCATTATATTAGTTTTGTGTATTAATTTTTTTTGCAAGAATATTTGAATGCCCTTCACTATTATCAAAATATATGGTGCATATGATGATAGTTTTACTTATTGGAACCATAAAATTTTGTCTCATTGGTAAATTGTGAAAACGTAATTGTGGGTGGAGATGTAAACCTTACAATTAGTAGGAGGTAGATTTAGGGTTCCTTGGCCATATTACCCATCCATATATATGGCTAACCCTAGGAGAATTTTGTTCACATGTGATGCAACTTTACATCCAAAAACCCCGAGCATGATCCACACAAAATAGCTATCCTCAAGTGCATCTCATCCATTCTATGGTCAGTACATTTATTTTCCTATCCTACTCATCCGATGAAGGCAAATCATCTATTGTGAGATACATTAACCATTTTTTCATTCAAGTTATTTCATTTAATTTTTAAGGAATTATATTATAGAGCATGAGTTGAAACTGGATTATAGACCATTATTGATTGTGTACTTGTTCCCTTATTTCACTTTCATGGTTATCATTTACCACTAGTCTAATGTGACATTCCTTAGGTTATTTCTTTCACTCTCTAGAAGGGGCATAAATAGGAGGCTCTAATGATGGTAGTGTTCCATGTAATTCATACTTAGAAATTTTAGTCATGCCCTTCATTTCTTTATAATATATTTTGATAGTTGTTATCAGTCACTCATACCAGCTCCCATTTGGCTTTGTCCTATGAGAAGAAGGGGTTGTAAATCCCCAAGGTTGATGTGACCATAATAAAATGAAAATCATGAGCCAAATGTAAAAATTCAAAAGAATGGAAAAGGATGTAAAGCGATAAAAATCCAATCATAGCTTGATCTCTACCCACTCTTATATATCCACTCATCCTAAAGTGTATCCATGCAAATAATGTCTATCAAAGAAAAATGAACTCTCATGTAAAAACTCAATCTTAATGTAGCAATAAACTACCCATCACTAAAGGGATATTATATCATTATTGTTACACCATAAATCAATGAAGATTGTTAAAGAAGACAAATCAAATGAAGAAAAAGGCCAATATGTGGTTTTGGAAAAAAAAAGGCAAGGGAAGCTAACTAAAGTAGTTAAGTATTCTCTCTATACATTAGGCACTCATGGAAAATGGTTTTACATAACCTCATACAATACTATGACACCTTTCATGAAGTAAAACCCAAGCCATATCAACTATCATTTATAGATATCATTTGAAAGCATCATCCTAGGATCTATTACTCCCCTTAGGGTTGGAAATGAATAGTTGAAGGTCATGTGATAAGCCTCCCATACCTAAGTATGTTAACGTGTGCATAATCATAATATATTAATATATTTGACGAAATTAAATATGGTCCACCTTGATTCTCATATGGTTCTTGTATCCATGATTTTTATCTCACTTGATTCCTTAAGTATGTGTTATATGATTCTTCTAGGTTCAACCAGAATCGTTTAAGGGATGAGGTCATTCTTCTCCAACTCTTCGTAGATTATGTCAACCACTTTGATGATGAAATAGATCACTTTGACAGAGAATATTCATAAGAATTTGAGGGACATTGACCTTGATGGTGAATTGGCACAGTTGATGATACCCTCCCTCAGCCTTAGTACCTTGGAAATTGGTGATCCAATATAGGATTTCTCTTGGATAATTAGGTGTTCCCAGGAAATTACTAGACATCCCCAACATAGCATTATACCTTGATCTTCTCTTGGTGATCATTGAATGTGATGATGACTCTCAGTAACATGAATCCATAGCATGACGATGTCACAATTTTAATGCATTTGATGATGATGTTTTATTTCTAGAGGATGTTGTTAGTATTGAGAGAGTTTTATTTAGCGATGAAGAACCATTAATGAGGATACATGAATTTTGGGATGAGGAAAATTTCTTGTTTCATCCCTCACACATTTTCATCGAGAGACATTTATTTTGGGAGGTTATGACACCATTGAAGGATTTTATATGCACACATGTAGGTTAATTCAAGTTTTTTTTTATTTTTTATTTTGTTTTATTATATTGGATATCTTTGGGTATTGCCTTGATGATATATCCACCTTCTATCATGGATTTAGCATTTTTTAGGACTTTTAGCTTGGTTTAAGGATAAATTGACTTAGTTTATCTAATATAAATAGAGGGTCGATTTACCTCTTGGATTCATTGTCACAATTGGATCATAACAATTATTCCTTAGTTTCTCTTTCTTGTGTGCAATGGAGACCTAGTTGACCATATTTCCTGAGTGGATTTTGTGATGTGATGTAATCACTTTTCATGGATACTTATGGTGGATCTTGGCTATTGCATGGTGAAGTAAGTTGATTTATTTTCTTTATCCTAGTATTATATTCTATGGGATTAATGTTTTTTTTTTCTAAGTTACTCTATTTTTTATCTTTGTCCCTTGTTGAGCTAAAACCTTCCTCCAAGTTTTCGAAGAAAAGAGATAGTTTTTTTCCCTTAATCATCTGGAAAAATTGAGAACCTAAATCTCAAACCCTAGGGTAAGTTAGTTTATTTACCCTAATTTTTTTTTGGAGTTAGAATCACTCCAAAGAAACCACATTATATAATGTACCCTACACTCCATATTCCTTAGACTGAGAAAGCACTAGTCTATCTCATTTGTGGCATTCTTTTAAAATATAAAAAACAATTTTCGCTTTATTCTATGGTAGTTAGGGTTAAATTACAACAAAATATTTTATTTTCAACATTTAATGATATTTTTATGTATTCCCTATGATTAGGCATTGTCTAAAATACTTTAAAGGAGCATAACTAAAAATTTTCATGAAATTTTCAGCCATCCTTAGAGTTGACATCGATTTTTTATTTGTTGTTATATGCCTTATTAACCACCAAGATTTTCTAATTGTTGTCCTTAGTTTACTCTCTAATTTATAATTTTTTTATCATATTTTAATCATTATTTTCATGGCTAAATTTGCTTTTGTTATAAACTATTAGTTTGTTACAATTGCCTGAAATATTAGTTTGTAATAGCCTTGGTTATTTTCTTGCTTTGGTAAATTCAAGAAACCAATTCAAGACTATTTAGGTAAATCATAGCCTTTTGGTTGACCCCTGCCTCCCTTTAACCAAAAACTAGAATTTACTCCGATCATCCATCTCAAAATCTAATTTTCTATACCTTCATTTGATGGAATTATATTGCAGTATCCTTAGGGAACACCTAAATTAATATACCTGGGTTACTTTATCCCTAATCACTACTACATAAGTCTCTCTTGTGTTGAATTGTGTATTTCACTAAAGAGAGGAGAGTAGTTTTTGAGGTGACAATTGTGACTCTCCTATGTATTTCACATTATCTAGGTTAACTATTAAGGCACTACACTATGTGCTATATTTTATTATAATAGGTCCGACATGAAAAATTTGATGACAATTTTAGGAACCATGTTGAGATGGTTGGTTGGGTCAACATTAAACCTTGTGAAATTAAGGCTACCTAATTTAATAATAAAGTTGGCGAAGAAGCTAGGTCAAAAAGATTGTATATATTTTTCATTCATCACAGGTTATTGGAAAATATTGGTAAGTACAGATCTTAGATTGCTCCCTCTCGATGATTGGACCATTATATAGTATTTCTATAAATTGAACACATTGATATGAAACCTAGTTCTCCATTTAAATATAACCTATCTCGTCATAATAGGATGGATTTCAAGACCTTGCCAAAACAACTTGTTAGTGTTTTGACAATGATTTGGGTCCCTAAGTTGGAATACAATATCATAATTCTTTAATTATGTTCAAATAAAAGGTGGTAAGTTGGTCTAGGGAAATATATAAGGCACATGATGGAAAATAAAGGAAGTGAAACAATAGCTTGAATAGGTATTTAAGGAATACCTTGGAGGGAATTTTAATGAGGATGGGATGAAGCAAGTTAAGCAGCTGAAAACCAAGAAATATCAAATTTTGTTGGAAAAAAAAGAGAATGGCACCTCAAGATTGAGACGAAGATCTAAGAAAATGACGAGTCAACTTAAATTAATGGATAGCAACCAATGATAATTATTCTCACTATTGATTAATATAAATTATAAAATAAATTACCACCTCAAGAAAAAATATATGTTCATAATTCAATTTAAAGGAATTATAATTAACTTACATTGATCTAATTTAATATGTATAAAATGTATTGATAAAAAAACATTATTGGGAAGATAAAATAAAGTAGTTTAAGTATGATAATATCTAGTTTGAAGGTAAGTTTTCATCACTTCTTAAACAATGGGAAGAATTTTAAGTATGAGGGGTTTCCGCAGTGCATTATATTAGATATCATTTTTGGGATTCAACTGCGTTAAGTAAGTCATTAATCTATGACCATTTCCATGAGAGGTAGTCGTAACTAACTAATTTCTCATGATTTTTGAATAGTCCACTTAGCACTCATTGCATCAGGTGATGCTCACAGGGGTGAAGAAGTGGGATTGAAACTAGTGAAATGAATCACATAGCGTCAATCATCACTTCCGGGGCTTGCACCAATGATAATTATTCTCACTATTGATTAATATAAATTATAAAATAAATTACCACCTCAAGAAAAAATATATATTCATAATTCAATTTAAAGGAATTATAATTAACTTGCATTGATCTACTTTAATATGTATAAAATGTACTGATGAAAAAACATTATTGGGAAGATAAAATCAAGTAGTTTAAGTATGATAATATCTAGTTTGAAGGTAAGTTTTCATCACTTCTTAAACAACAGGAATAATTTTAAGGATGAGGGGTTTCCGCAGTGCATTATATTAGATATCATTTTTGGGATTCAACTGCGTTAAGTAAGTCATTAATCTATGACCATTTCCATGAGAGGTAGTCGTAACTAACTAATTTCTCATGATTTTTGAATAGTCCACTTAGCACTCATTGCATCAGGTGATGCTCACAGGGGTGAAGAAGTGGGATTGAAACTAGTGAAATGAATCACATAGCATCAATCATCACTTCCGGGGCTTGCACCCAGTAACCAGGACCTCCCGGAAGGTCACCCATCCCAGAACTCCTCTGGCTCAAGCGCACTTAACTATGGAGTTTTCCCCACAATCAAGCCCACTTAGCTTGCTACACCATTTTCAAAACCTTAGCAAGTATTGCGCCTTATGAACCATTCAAGTAGAGATCCCTTTACTCTTTGTATTTTAAGTATGAGGGGTTTCCACAATGCATTATATTAGATATCATTTTTGGGATTCAACTGCGTTATTGTAACTGACTAATTTCTCATGATTTTTGAATATTCCACTTAGCAATCGTTGCATCGGGTGATGCTCACAGGGGTGAAGAAGTGGGATTTAAACTAGTGAAAAGAATCATATATCGTCAATCATCACTTCCGGGGCTTGCACCTAGTAACTAGGACTTCCCGAGAGGTCACCCATCCCAGAATTCCTCTGGCTCGAGCGCGCTTAATTGTGGAGTTTTCCCCACAATCAAGCCCACTTAGCTTGCTACCCCATTTGCAAAACCTTAGCAAGTATTGTACCTCATGAACCATTCAAGTAGAGATCCCTTTACTCTTTGTATTTTAAGTATGAGGGGTTTCCGCAGTGCATTATATTAGATATCATTTTTGGGATTCAACTGCATTAAGTAAGTCATTAATATATGACCATTTCCATGAGAGGTAATCATAACTGACTAATTTCTCATGATTTTTGAATAGTCCACTTAGCACTCATTGCATCGGGTGATGCTCATAGGGGTGAAGAAGTGGGATTGAAACTAGTGAAATGAATCACATAGCATTAATCATCACTTCCGAGGCTTGCACCTAGTAACCAGGACTTCTCGGGAGGTCACCCATCTCATAACTCCTCTGGCTCAAGCGCGCTTAACTTTGGAGTTTTCCCCACAATCAAGCCCACTTAGCTTGCTACCCAATTTGCAAAACCTTAGCAAGTATTGAGCCTCATGAACCATTCAAGTAGAGATCCCTTTACTCTTTGTATTTTAAGCATAAGGGGTTTCCGCAGTGCATTATATTAGATATCATTTTTGCGATTCAACTGCGTTAATTAAGTCATTAATCTATGACCATTTTCATGAGAGGTATTCGTAACTGAGTAATTTCTCATGATTTTTGAATAGTCCACTCAGCACTCATTGCATCGGATGATGCTCACAGGGGTGTAGAAGTGGGATTGAAACTAGTGAAATGAATCACATAGCAACAATCATCACTTCCAGGCCTTGCACCCTGTAACCAGGACTTCCCGATAGGTCACCCATCCCAGAACTCCTCTGGCTCAAGTGCATTTAACTGTGGAATTTTCCCCACAATCAAGCTCACTTAGCTTGCTACCCCATTTGCAAAACCTTAGCAATTTGCATCGGGTGATTCTCACAGGGGTGAAGAAGTGGGATTGAAACTAGTGAAATGAATCACATAGCGTCAATCATCACTTCCGGGGCTTGCACCCAGTAACTAGGACTTCTCGGGAGGTCACCCATCCCAGAACTCCTCTGGCTCAAGCACGCTTAACTGTGGAGTTTTCCCACAATAAAGCCCACTTAGCTTGCTACCCCATTTGAAAAACCTTAGAAAGTATTATGCCTCATGAACCATTCAAGTAGAGATCCCTTTACTCTTTGTATTTTAAGTATGCAGGGTTTCCGCAATGCATTATATTAGATATCATTTTGGGGATTCAACTGCGTTAATTCATTAATCTATGACCATTCCCATGAGAGGTAGTCGTAACTGATTAATTTCTCATGATTTTTGAATAGTCCCCTTAGCACTCATTGCATTGGGTGATGCTCATAGGGGTCATAGATTAGTCAGTTACGACTACCTCTCATGGAAATGGTCATAGATTAATGACTTACTTAACGCAGTTGAATCCCAAAAATGATATCTAATGGGAAGAATATTAGAGTATCCTTATATGTAATTTGTAAAATGGAAGGGGGTTATTTTTTTGTCGTAAAGGAAAAACAAAATTTGTGTTTGAATAAAATTGGTTATTAATAATAAAGAATACATATATTCCCTTCAAGGCATAAATATAGCCACAATACTAAATCTCTAGAAAATTATTATTATATGATACTCAAAAAAATGTGATGCATCAGTTACAAGCATGCTCTTCCCCACCCCCACCCTTAAGATCCCAAATTGAAACTCATCTTTGAAAGAATAATAATGGGACTAATTTCAATCCATAAGGTAGACACATTTAATTTTCTTCATGGAAATAATTCCATTGCAAACCATTTAGCATATGAAGCCACCAAAGGGGTCAAAGGCATCATTAATATAAATTCAAAAACCTAATATCAACATGTCCCTTGAATGAATAAATGGCGACACAAGGCACAACCCTTTCTTATCAGGTGGTGGATCCATTTTCCATGAGGAAGAACCTCGTGGGACAAGATGAAATATTTGATAATATGGTTGTAATTATAGGAAAATATAGTTCTCATATATCCCATGCAGAAAAGGACATGATGTAATACTCATGATATTATGGAGAGTTAAGGGATCAACTAGTGGTTCTCATTTCCGTGATACGTCATTTGTTATCATGCTTCCTTATGGTGTCTAGGAGGCTTCAAATATTTCCATGCATAGTTCTTTGGTCCATGAAGCTCAATACAGGCTAGTTGTCAATTTGTTCCCCTCTCACTTTTCATATGGAATGGCTTCTCATGCTCCCACAAGTCTATGAAATTTGGCCATCAACTCTTCCATAGAAAAGGAATATATCCTGGACAATATTAGACTCATTCAAATTCAACAAGGGGCTCTTGTGAAAAATGGTGAATTCAAAATAAAAGTTGAAATGGTGGTTACAAGCCCATGCCATTTTCCCATGGTATTTTCCCCTAATAATTTCCCATGGAATTTGGAAAATTGAAATAAAAGGGGAATTAATTATTTAGTTAATAAATAGACTTGTATTTTGGAATTAAGATGTATTTTCATGAATTTTTATGATAATGTATAAAAGTAGAAAGTATTGGAAGGAAAGTTTCTGTGTAAAAAATTAATTTGTGGAGTGAACAAGTGATCTTCGAATTTTCACTATAACCTTCCTTATAGGATGCTTCAAATGGTTAAACTTTGAGCATATTGATCAATGGGATTATCTCATTAAAAAAATAGATCTTTGTTCACTACATTTCCAAAGATATGCATTATGAAAGTTATGGTTTTTGATTGGTTTTAAAATCTTATTCAAACAAGTCATCTTTGGATTATCGCTATAATTTATTTTCAAGGACTTTTCATACAATGAAATTTGGAGAAGATCGAGAAGACATTCCTTATATGTATTGGTAACAATTTAGATTTTCTCATTATAATTTTAGAGATATACCCTATGGAAGTTATGGTTTGTGAAAGGTTCTAAAATCAATTTTAAACGAGTGAACATGAAACTTTTCTTTAATTTGATTTCTATGAAGAATCTAACTGTAAAATTTTGAGCATAATGATAAAATAGTGTTTGGAATTAAATAACAGAGCAATGGAACACATAATATTGCATAAAAACCAACACAAAAAGCATAAAACAATAAAGACACATATATACATGGTTCACCCAAATTGGGCTACTTCCAATGAGAAACAAGCAGTCATTCTTGTTATATTATCTAACAAACTGAAGGGATACAACCTAAAGCACATCCACTGTAAATTAATTTTCGCTTGAACACAATCTCCTCTCTTTTTCGCACGGATTAATACACAGTCGCAATACAATTCCTTCATATAAATTGAAGGTTTCCTTCTAGAGAAAAAAACCCTAAATTAACATAACTTCTACCATCAAATATTTCGCCTAATGAATGAACCAGATTGACTATGAAATTACAATAATTTACAAAGCAATTTTTATAATTATTTTACTTTCAGGGGGAGTGTAAGATGGTTACCACCCCCTTAGACCCCCATGCAGTAGTAGTGGGGGGGAAGCCCCTCCGCACCCCCTGTGAGGGATTGCGATCCAAACATAGCTAAAATAATACCTCTAAGTCAAGAATAGCTCCACACCCAACAAATAGATCAGGGTACATATAATAACTATTTCATACTTTGGCTCATTACTATTTTGGAGATACACCCTGTTGTAGCCTAATTCGAATCACCTAAAGACAAGAGAGGTTATGAGAAATTCAAGGTTATTTAGGAACATTTGTTAAAATTTCAAGAAAACCTATAATATGATCGAAAGGATAACCACAAGCTCAACGAGGATTCATCATCACATGTGCACCAGAACCAAAATCAAGGAAGCAACAACATTGGAGGTGTAATCTAAGACAGAGGAACAAAAAAGAGAAAAGCGTGAAGGAGGGATCAAGTCGGGCTTATTTGCGTGCAGAACAGTTCAAGAGCCAGATAGATGAGCACGTTCAGAACATTACACACCAGTTAGGGTCAATTCGGGATCATTCGCAAGCTCAAGAGAGATTAGCGCTACAGAATACCGTTTAATGCTAAGATGTCTTGAATTTAAAATTAAACAATATTATCATTCTTCCAAGTTCACGTACGACGAAGGTTCGTATTCATTACGCCTAGATCCAATGACAACCTAGGAGGAAAAATGGCACGCTATTTATACCAAGGAGTGCCCCCGCAAGCAGTCTTGTTAAATCCGATCACCTACAAATCAACGGTTGACATTATTGTGGGAACACTCTTAAAATTCCAAAAAACTGCTTAAGTGCCCCCGCAAGTGGTTTCAGGTTTCAATAAAGGACATTACGTGGTGATAGCTGGAGCCCATGCCCTTTACTTTCAAATGAGAGACATAAGAGAAATAACATATTTACCTTAAAAGAACTTAAGGGTTTTGGAGGAGGCGTAGAGGGGAAAATATACGGTCAGGATCAAAGCACAAAATTGAAGCGAAGAGATGGACAACAGAGATCATAGCACAAGAACTCAAGTCAGATGGATGGACAATATTAGATCGCGAGATCTAAGTTAGAGATAAGCGGTCAAGAATGGATATTGCAAATAAATATGTAAGAGAGTTAATGGATCAGAGATTGTGAAGAAGAGTCATGTGTCGGCCATAGGTTCCATCGCATATCGCACTTTGCAAATATTACCATTTACCCTCTGCTTGATCCCATATAAAACTTGTGACATGCGATCTGCGGGTGGTCCCACCTCCACCCTTCCACGTCATCCCTCTCGTATATTGCACTTCGCACATCACGCTTTTTAATATTTACCGCCCTCCGATTACATATAAACCTTGCGATATGTGACCTGTGGGTGCGGTCCCACCTCTGTTCGTGCAACGTCACATTCCTCTCCCCCGCACTTCACACTTTCAAAAACATAACGTTTAACCTTCGCTTGCTCCCATGTAAAACTTGCAATATGCGACCTGCGGGCAGTCCCACCTCCGTCCTTCCACGTCACCTTCTACCCATCACACATCGCACTTCACGAATTTTAACGCTTACCTCCCATCTTTAGTAGCAAAATCCCCGATTTGCGATTTGCGGGCGGATGCGATGTGGTTTCAAAATTGAACTGCAAAGGTTTTCAAAATTCGTAGGTAAGGCATTTCTTGCGTTAAATCACATTGGAGGAAGAAAGGAGGATTATAACGTAAAGCCGGTGAAACGCATTGATAATGGAAGAAATTCTGAACACAGGTAGAGAGACTCGGGTTGGTGACCTGACGTAGAGCAAAGGAGAAGAGAAGACTAAACACAATAGGCACACAGAGAAGAGGAAGATTCAGGTAGTAGGTGACATGATGACAATGTTCGGAACACAAAAGAATGGGCAGATTCGGGTGGAGATGTGTTTATGTAGACTGTTAGGACATCACAGCTTAAAAGGAAGGAGACACATTAACAGAAAAACAAAATTATCAAAAGAATTATATTCCAAGTGTATTTTGTTTTCTTTGTTAAGATCGAAGCTACAATGGTGTCCTCGAATGCAATGTAATAATTAGTTTAATAGTTTAGGAAATTTAGGAGTTTCAAGAAGATCGAGCAGTTACAAAATGCTTTTGTTTGTATTTAAGGAAGAGAGAAAGAGGGAAGCAAGTGGCCTGTGTTCTAGACCTCTTGGGGATTACATTTTGTACTTCTTTTCTGATGGGTAAATGAAAGAAGCAATAATTTTCTTGCAACTGTTGATGGTGATTCATGTTTCTTGTGCCATTTTGTGTCCCTTCTTCTTTGAATGAAGTGAAGTAATAGATTCTGTGTTTACAACATATTATTTGAAGTCTCCTCTCTCTCTATGAATTTACTCTAAAACTTAAAAGTGGTAGATTCTATGTTTACAACATATTACTTTGAGTTTCCCCTGCAATTATTCTTTTTATTCATATATCAACAGTGAATGGCATTATGAAATATTTTATTATTCCAGATCATTAAGGGTTTTAGAAAGCTAGTCTCCAGAGGGATAAAACAAAGACCTCATGATAAAATAATTTTTGTGAAACACTTTTAAAATGTCTTAAGCACTGATTCCTTTCACAACCGAGGGATCGTATCTTAAGATACAACATTTTCTGGCACCGTTGCCAGGGAACGAAGTCACGAAGTTATTTTTCCCTGGGTATTGAAATCTATTTCTTGATGGTGAACAAGATTTAGATACAAATTTGGTTGTGTATTATTCACCTGGCGACTCCATTGATGAAGGTTTCATTAGATGAGGAATTCTGCGGGCAAGGAAATGAGAAAGCACCATGGAAAATACAAGTATCAGAGTTTAAATATTTTAAAGGAAGTTTTATTTTTCACTATCAGTTTGATGGTCTATTTCCCCTTACATATCAAGAAGATTGTTTCCTGCTTTATATCCTCAGAAGATTATAAGGCCCAAAATGTACATTCTTTATTGGAGAAAGAATATTTTTCATTCGATTGTATTATTGATCTTGACACAACTTTATATGAGAGGAGAGATGAATGTTACATTACAATTCCTGAAGATTTTTTTCAAGATTTTGCATTATACGAAGAACATCAGCATTATGAGGAGTCAAACAGTGAAGGAATTTTCCTTGTTCAAAGAAGTCTACATTAGCAAGATATTCAAGAAAAGGAGGAAGCCAAAAATTTGTCTCATCAATTCTACGATCCAGTGGCTAACTATATGACAACTTTATTTTGTCAACAACAAGCATTTATGCAAGGGTATGTGCAAAGCTCTGTATCTGGAAAATTTTTATTGTACATCCCTGTTTTGATTTTCAAATTTCCACAGTATGGGGGCATTAATTCTAACACACAGATGTTTGGTTGGTGCCATTAGAAGGCTGAATTCACCTAATTAAGTTCAACCAGGTATACAGATAGGATTTTTGCATAAATAAGCTCATAAGTCAAGAATTTTTAGTTGTAGTATTTTAATTTTTGTATTTTCAGTTTAAGAATAAAGGAATGAGTCTAAAGTGTAGCAGGTTTATAGAGGTTTTCATACTGGATCATCTCCCATTTGGGATTGAATCCATGCCCAATAAATTTTGTTGATCTACAAGTGCTCTTTGACCCCATGCCCAATAAAGGACACTGATCTAAAAGTGCTCCTTGAATCCATGCCCAATAAAGGATACTGATCTACAAGTTCTCAGCACTTCGTTACCAAAATGATGTCCCCAATTGGAACCAAATGTTGTAGCTTAATTCGACTCAACTAAAAGTCAAGAGAGGTTCTGAGAAATTCAAGGTTATTGAGGAACAATTGTTAAAATTTCAAGAAGGTAATATGCTCAGAAGGGTAACCATAAGCTCAATGAGGATTCGTCATCACATGTGCACCGACACCAAAATCAAGGAAGAAACAACATTGGAGGTGTAATCTAAGCCAGACGAACAACAAAGAGAAAAGTGTGTAGGAGGTGTCAAGTCGGGCTTATTTGTGTGCAGAACAATTCAAGAGCCGGACTGATGGGCACGTTCAGAACATTACACACCGGTCAATGTCGAGTCGCTCTCATTCGCAAGCTTATGAGAGACTAGCGCTACAAAATACTATTTATTGCTAAGTTGTCTTGAAGTTAAAATTAAACAAAATTATCATTCTTCCAAGTTCGAGTACCAAAAAGGATCGTATTCATTGCGCCCAGATCCAACGACAACCTAGTAGCACAAATTGCACGAGATTTATACCAAGGAGTGCCCCCGCAAGCAGTCTCATTAAATCCGCTCACCTGCAAATCGACGATAGACATTATCTATTGGAACACTCTCTTCAATTTCAAAAAAACCGCTTAAGTGCCCCCGCAAGTGGTTTCAGGTTTCAATAAAGGACATTACGTGGTGATAGCTGGAGCCCACGCCCTTTAATTTCAAATCATAGAAAGCAGAGAAATAGTGTATTTACCTTAAAAGAACTTAAGGGTTTTGGAAGAGGCACAGAGGGGAAAATAGACGGTCAGGATCAAAGCACAGAATTGAAGCGGAGAGATGGATGACAAAGATCATAGCACAGGAATGCAAGTCAGATGGATGGACAAGATTAGATCACGAGATCTAAGTTAGAGATCAGCGGTCAAGAATGGACATCGTAAATAAATATGCAAGAGAGTTTTAATGCATCAGAGATTGTGAATAAGAGCCACGTGTCAGCCATAGGTTCCATCGCATATCGCACTTCACAAATCTTACCATTTATCCTCTACTTTCTGCCATATTAAACTTGCGACATGTGATCTGCGGGCAATACCACGTCCACCCTTCCAAATCATCCATCCCGTACATCGCACTTCTTAACATTTACCACCCTCTGCTTACATATAAACCTTGCGATATGAAATCTGCAGGCGCGGTCCCACCTCCGTTCGTGCCACGTCACCTTCCCTGCCCATGCTCTTTGCACTTCAAAAAACATAATGTTTAACCTCCACTTGCTCCCATGTAGAACTTGCGATATGCGGCATGCGGGCAATCCCACCTCTGTCCGACCATGTCACCTTCCGCCCATCGCACATCGCACTTCGCAAATTTTGACACTTACCTCCCATCTTTCATAACAAAATCCTTGATTTGTGATTTTCGGGTAGATGCGATGTGGTTTAAAAAGTGAACTCCAAAGGTTTTCAAATACAGAGGTAAGGCATTTCTTGTGTTAAATCACATCGAAGGAAGAAAGGAGGATTATGACGTATAGCCGGTGAAACACCTTAATAATGGAAGAAAGTCTGAACGCGGGTAGAGTGACTTGGGTAAGTGACCCAATGCAGAGCAAAGGAGAAGAGAAGTCTAAACACAATAGGCACACGCAAAAGAGGCATATTTGGGTAGCAGGTGACATGATGACAATGTTCGAAACTCAAAAGCATAGGCAGAGTCGAGTGGAGATGCATTTATGTAGACTGTTAGGACATCACAGCCGAAACGAAAGGAGACACATCAACAACAAATTAGACTCAACAAAAGGATTATATTCCAAGTGTATTTTGTTTTATTTGTTAATATCGAAACTACAATGGTGTCCTTGATTGCAATGTAATAAGTAGTTTAACAGTTTAGGAAGTTTAGGAGTTTCAAGAAGCTCGAGCAGTTACAAAATGATTTTGTTTGTATTTAAGGAAAAGAGAAAGAGGGAAGCAAGGGGCCTGAGTTCTGGAACTCTTGGGGATTACATTTTGTACTTATTTTTCTGATGGGTAAATGAAAGAGGAAATAATTTTCCTGCAACTATTGATGGTGATTCGTGTTTCTTGTGCCATTTTGTGTCCCTTCTTCTTTGAATGAAGTGAATTAATGTAGCATTCGGTCTCTTAATTACATCTGTGAGTAAGAGTTGAATAACCTTAATTTGCGCTCCTTCACTCCATCTCTTCCCCCATCACAAATTCTCTTTGAAAATGAAAATTAATAGATTATATGTTTACAACATATTATTTTGATTTTCCCCTCTCCTCACAAACTCCTGATGAAAATTTAAAGTAATATATTCTGTGTTTACAACATATTATTTCAAGTTTCCTCTCTCTCTGTGAATTTCCTCTGAAACTTAAAAGTGGTAGATTCTGTGTTTACAAAATATTACTTTGAGTTTCCCCTGCAGTTATTCTTTTCATTCAGATATCAACATTGAATGGTATTATGAAATAATTTATTATTCCAGATCATTAAGGGTTTTGGAAAAGTAGTCTCTAGAGGCACTACTACATTTGGCGGAAATTCTGACACTTGGTTCCGACGCTTTTGACCAAATGTTGGAAATTTCCCCAAATTTTTTCCATCCCACCCGAAACCGTCGCTATACTGACGTTTATAGAAAAGTGTCGCAATACCGACACTTAGACAAAGTGTCGCAATTGCGACGTTTGGAGGAAGACGTCACAATTGCGACACTATGGCCCAAAGCGTTGCTATTGCGACGGCTGCCTCCAAACGTCACAAGTATGACACAACGTCTAAGTGTCGCAATTGCGACGTTTGGAGGCAGCCGTCGCAGTAGCGACGCTTTGTCCGCTGTTGGTATAACGACACTTATATGCGCGCTACATAAAAATACGAAACTTATATGCGCGCTACATAAAAATGATTTTATTGTTTCGTATGCGTCGCAATAGCTACATTAACGTCTGATATCACGTGCGCATTCGCCCTCCGCTCTTGTAGAACAGCATTTTCCCTCAGCATTCACGCTCAGCTCTTGCAGAACAGCATTTTCCCTCAGCATTCGCCCTCAGCGTTCGCCCTCAGCTCTTGCAGAACAGCATTCGCCCTCAGCTCTTGCAAAATGGTAAGTTCTTACTGCAGGCCCTTCCTCCTATAGTAGGGTTGACTCTATTTGGGTTTTTTGGTCAATTCCATTGGATTGTGTTAGGCTGTAGGGTTCTCTCTAGATGTCAAGAATCAAGATTCAATACCCTCTATTATCTTCATCACCCAATACAAGATTTAAATTTTTCCCAAAGAAACGCTTATTAATTTGGCAGCCATTATTTGTCCCTGCTTTAAAAACCCTACATTTAAATGAAAACAAGCATTGCATTTCAAATACAAAAATATATTAGTGTTCAAATGTACATGTGTGCTACATTAACGTCTGATATCACGTGCGCATTCACCCTCCGCTCTTGCAGAACAGCATTCGTCCTCAGCATTCACCCTCAGCTCTTGCAGAACAGCATTCGTCCTCAGCATTCACCCTGATCTCTTGCAGAACAACATTCGCCCTCAGCTCTTGCAGAACAACATTCACCCTGCATTCGCCCTCAGCTCTTGAAGAACAACATTCACCCTGCATTTGCCCTCAGCTCTTGCAGAACAACTTAGAACAACATTCGCTTCCTTCGTTGTTTGCAAAATGGTAAGTTCTTACTGCAGGCCCTTCCTCCCATAGTAGGGTTGACTCTATTTGGGTTTTTTTGGTCAATTCCATTGGATTGTGTTAGGCTGTAGGGTTCTCTCTAGATGTCAAGAATCAAGATTCAATACCTTCTATTATCTTCATCACCCAACACAAGATTTAAATTTTTCCCAAAGAAACGCTTATTAATTTGGCAGCTATTATTTCTCCCTGCTTTAAAAACCCTACATTTAAATGAAAACAAGCATTGCATTTCAACTACAAAAATCTATTAGTGTTCAAATGTACATGTGTGCATCACTTGTGTAGGGTATTCCTTTTCCACTTCCACATTATCCAAGAATGTGTGCAGTATAGTTCATATTTTTTGTGATTTATATTATCTTGAAAAAGGAAAGGTAAATTATTTCCCATGGAAAAACAAGGTTTTCCCTTTTTATAGGTTGTTTGGACTTACGTGGAAAAATTTATGGTATGCCTTTCATATTATGTAGTTTAAATTTGAATTAACAGATTATTCTACATGAAAATATAATTACCTATGTGACGTCCTTCATCACTAATTAAAATTATAGGGTTTCAATTTCCTAGACTCTAACTCATCTGATGCTAAATTCTAGGTTCTCATTGGTGGATCACTCTTCCATTGATTTCCTTTCCCTCTGGATCTTTTCATACTTTAAAAGTCATCAATGATACATATATTATTTCAGGTATCCCAAAAGGCTTTATAGTAGAACATATTGTGAAGTTTTTTTGACAGTTGAGGATTCTTTTTAGAACTGCAACGCGGTCTATGCTATCGAGTTATATACCAAGCAACTTGTCCTTAATAACCACACTATGAGGTAGGTTCAACCAGTTTGAAATTTTTGGGACATAGCATATGAAGTTGTGTGATGAGTCCATATCACAGGTCTATTATGGTGACAAAAGTGAAGACACGTAATGATAGTTATTATGTTAACATTACTAGAAACATTTTCTAAATTATCCATGCTATCAAGATGTCAAAATTCCAGGCATTAGGTGTCAATACTCGTAGCTAATAGATAATAATAATAATATAAAAAAATCACAACTTTATTCTTGAAATATGATTGTTACACATTGGTAACCTAGTTCATGAGTTACTATCACCCAAAGACTACAAAACAAACTTAAAATATAAATTAAACCAACATGAGAATCCAACTAAGGGTTTCTCGACAAAATCATGCCATAACCTGGCATTTTGAAACCCAAATTTGAATCCATCATAAGAAATACAATGCAAACTCAGATGGATTTTCAATGCATGTTTGCATGCTACACTTATTCTCTGTCTAGATATCATTTTTTAAATGGAACCATTAGTCAAGCCCACAGTCCTTTTTATGTGAAAATTTTCAGCTCTATTTGAGCTCTTTTTGCTCCACCACCTCCATAAACATATGCAAACATATATCATGATCTTGGAATTCCATTACATATGTATGTGCCAATGTTCCATAATCATTCCCCATCATCAATTTAAGAAATTTCCATTGAATATCAAATTATGGAGGGGGGGGACTTTTTGCCGCAACATTTGGCTCAAAATCAGGGACCATCTCCGTATGAGGTGAATGAGAACTATAGATATTTGAAGAAGTATATTAGTGCATTTTCCTCTAGCCATGGAGTCATATACAGTCATCCATCACAAAAAAATTTCTTTGTTTATTCTCACCTTGAAAGTTGCAAAAATTCATGCCCTAATTGAAACGACACTAAATTTGAAAGATATAATAAAAATGCAAGCTAGAAGTGCCCTATTAATACAAAGGGAAAACCTTCCTACCTACCCTAACTGAGATAAATTTTTATTGAATAGGAAACATGATATTGCCAATGGAGTTGATCCAACAACTTGTTAAATGTATGGGACTAAATCATGCATTTTATTTCCAGGGAAACATGCACATGAAGAGAAAAAGTGCAGAATTAATGGAAAATCCATACATGCCACTTATGAAAACTACACCGAAAGGTCAAAAAATACTTAAGGCCTTAACTTAATTTGAATCCAAAAATGACAAAACAGGATTAGTGAAAACACGAGAGTGGTGTGGGTGAACAACATAAATAAAAAGCGAAGATACCTTTCCCAAAGATGCCTTTGTCACCGTTGATGAAAACATGTTTTCCTTTCCCTTTATACATGCAAGTGAATGCATTATAGGTATGGAGTTTTCCCAGAATAGGAGAAGCCTACTTAAATATATCATTCGTGGAGTGAATGTTTCCTTGACCCAGAACCTCATAGAAACTTATCACTGAATTTGATGTTGGGATGGGATTGTAAAGATAACAACCTCTTCATTCCTCTTGAAGATTGGCACCAATTATCAACAATGAATCAAATTGTAATTTGATCTTCCCCCTTTTACATTACCCTGTATTAGTGTCATAAAAAACAAATATATCAAGATGAAAATCAACACCCTCCTTTTCCAAAGTTGGGTAAAGGTCAATGAGAACCTTAATCACAAGTTACAACTTCCAGGAGATTTCCAAAACAATTTTCAGTCAATTGTTGCATCATGAACAACATGATTTTCTCATAATTCAACATGAGACATGTTTTCCTTTCACTTCCAACAAAGTTCCATTTCTACCTGAAACTCCTATGAAACAGGAACCAAATAAAGGCCATGTCCTTAATGGACATCATTTGGCTTTGAAAATGGCCATTGCACCGTGTTGTTTCTTATATTACATCACGATAGTTTCTTAGGTCATTTCTTGTTTCTTGAGATGAAAAACAACCAAAGAAATTGTGAAGATCCTTTCAAGAAATAAATGACCATTTCTCAGTCATATCTCAACTATTTTTTATTTTATTCAGTGGTTGCTTACTTTGAGAGAAATTTGACACTTTTATAAGAAATATAACATAAAAACACAAAATGGGAAGGAATTGATGATGTAGATGACCTTTAGTTGTTGTCAATTAAGAATTGATAATACACGATGCATGTTATGTACTACAAACTAGATTCCTTCCTGGAGTTAGGACACATAGTATTGAATCAAAGTTGTAGTTTCTAACTTCTTGTATTGGTTCATCAATCTTGAAATTCAGACATTGCATGTCTTCATTGCTTCATGTTTGAATAATTTGCATCATATCGTACAATAGGGAATTAGGAATTATGATTATTATTACTTTATGGATTTGTTAAGTTACTTTTAAGTTTGCATGGTTTAGTGTGAAATTATTCTAGTGTGCCCCTAGGCCCAGGTGAAGGAATGCCAAGGACTGAGAACCCTAGTTTTTAAATGGTATTGTTTCTTATACCCAAAAACCCCTCAACATCACTTATTATTAGTTCTTAACAATAGTGTTGTAAAAAATTTGAGAATTGATATAGAAAAATCTCACACTTCTCAAGATAAAGTCCTAAAGCTAAAGTGTGATACCATGTGTAATTCAATAGCCCCATTGTCACCTCACCAACCTCTTTTCACTTCGGGCTAGCTCTCCTCCAACTCAAGGGGGGTTCTCCCTAGTAGATGTTAGGGATCTAATGGCCCAACCAAACCAAGTCAAGTTCCCCCTAACTCTCTATGTTTGCTACTATCAATCAAAATATTGAACAATAGGGTCAGACATGCATCCTGAAGATAAAATTTCCAGGGTATTTTTGGTTAATTTCAAAGGGAAAGTCCCCAAACACATATAATCAAGGAATTATAACATGATTTCAAACATTAAATATCATCAAAATCGCTTAAAGGATATTGAAAGGAAAAATGTGATGGAAGATAGAAAGTGCCTTACTTAAATGCTCTAAGGATTTTTCAATAGTTGCTCCAAAAGCTTCACTTCAAGGCCCTTCAAGATCGTCTCCAACAATGCTATACCATCAGCTTCAACAGTGTTGCTCCAAAAATATCCTCAAGGTCTTCACAAGAAGTTTACTAGAATTTTCTCCAACAATATATTCAATAAGGTCTTCATTTTCAACTCGTCTCTTGTTTGGGTGCCTTAATGTGCAATGACATGTTTCCAGGACTGAATTCAATGCAAGGTGTTGTACATGTCAGCCCATACATACAAATTCTTGGCCTGCTGTCATCTTTGAATCCTATTAAAACCCCCGTCGTGGCCTTAGACCTCCATATAATGTCTATCGTTATCCTGCCCGCCCAGAAAATACATAGTACTAAGGTTAAAATCCGCGATTAAAAATATATTGGGCCTAGCCCCTTTCTCCACTAGCCCCGCACCTCCTTTCATCCATGTAACCAAGCGCTGCCCCTTAGCGCGTTTATCGCAAATCGCATCCATTGCAGATCGCATTTTCGTGTGTTATGCTCGTTAGATCTATCGCAAATATTTGCAATGCGATCTGATCGCGTCGCAAATATTTGCGATGCGATCGTCTGATCGCACCATCGCATTTTTCCTCATCAGTCTTTCCCCCCATCGCATTTCCCCATCGCAATATCGCGAGCGCTCTTTTCTGTTTGGTGCCACTTTCCGCCATCGCATTTTCTACCTTCGCGATTTTGCGATGCGCTTCCCGGGCCCCACCTCATACGATCGCTCCCACCGCGTTCCATTGCAATTCATCGTATTGCTTTGTATTTCTGTGTATAGTCAAACCTTTGCATTTTTCATTAAACCTTAATGAATCACCCTCCTCTGTGACCAGGTCCCACATACACGGCTCCGCTCCATCGTTTTTCCCCGTTTCCTTTTGTGATTCACCTAAGTGAAAACCTTTGGGCCTTTACACTAATATCATTTCTTCTGCCGCTTTTCACTATTCCACTCCTCCATGTCACCGCTCCACGTGTCAAATACATTCCTCCTCTACCATTTATACATTACGTTCATGTGTCATGTTTCAGTGTTCACGTTATCAACCTCCACCCAGCCAATTCATCGTCGCTCGCCTGTGTTTTTCACTGCTGTCCTTCATGCTTCCGTCATCTTATCACACCGCCTTGTCACCTAAGTCACCTCCACTGCATTCACTCTCCTGTGCATCTGTTTTCTTAACAAAGTTTGTGTATTTTGCAGGGTGCGGGAGGAAGAAAATCACCATTAATTACCGCCTCCATTACAAAAGCCGAGGCCTCTTCCAAAGATAATTTTTCAGAGACAAATTTATGAAGGGAAGCCCCGGGGAGCTGCCATGACATGACACTCATTAAAACAACAAGGTTAAAAATCTATCCAAACCTCCAGAGCCATTCCAAACCAAGATTTTATGGATGAAAACATTAATGCAGCAGCAGCAAAATATTAATGAAGGAGCAATGAATTCAATGTCCGGCATGAAAGGTTTCAAATTCAAATTCAGGCATTTAAAGGCAGAGAGTATAATGTACAGGAAGCAATACTCTCAAAGTGTTACTTCGGCCGAGTTTTCTTCAGGAAAGTACAGAATGTTTGTGAAGATTTACCCCTATGTTGCGTTCCTGAAAAGATTTGTTCCATTGCATTTATTTCAGCAGGCAGATCTTAAAGTACAAGATAATACCACCTAGTCATTTGACAGTATGGGCGCGAATGTTTCCGCCACTTTGTTTCAAATCAAATCATTAAATGTGCATCACTTACCTGTTTCTCTAGAGTTTTCTACCTCTCCTATAAAAATCCAGAAGAAAAACATTGTAAGGGTTCCAGATTTCTATCAGCAAACTGTGCAATGAAAGGCTTTTGTATACATCTTGTAAAGTTTCCGTATGAAGGTTCAGAGCCCGTGGGGTTTCAGTGAGGAGGAGTTATAACTGTAATGAGGATTCTGGTCTTTGGTATCCCACAGTATGTAATCTTTTCTTATGTGTTAATATAATATCTCATTTCATGCTATGTATCTTCTTGTATCATGTTCTAGAATGCGAGTGGCTCACTGGTCTTAAGTAAGGATTCATCCTAGTTGGTGCCCATACTTGGATTAGTCAAGCGCTTTAAATAGGCCTAGTCATGATATATTGTTCCATGTTCATGTCATTCATATTTTCTGCTATATTAGTTACTTGAGGAGGGTGCTTTTAAAATGCCATTGTCACGTATGGATTCTTAGTTGGATAAGCCCATATGTGGTTCTGTTGTGTATCTGGGTATCAGCCTCATGTTAACTAGTATCTCCTTCATGTTTTCCTCACTGCATCCACTTTCTGATATTTGATTTCTGTGGCATACTATTTGAATTGGCCCTCTTTGCAGTAAGCTGTCTCTTAACTGTCTGATGCTTTTGTATTGGAGTTTTGCATGCTGTTCCTACATTATTCTTATCTTTGTATCAACTTTTGAGAGAGTTTGGTTCCATTTAAACTAATTTCCTTGTTTTACAAGAGATAGTAAGAGAGCTATTGGATTGACACCCAAGCTATATTTCATGTTCTCTTGCTATGATAAGATGTCCTAGGCACTGGTCTATGGCAACTCTAGACTGTCTCTAGGGGATGAAAAAATTGTCTACATCTTTCTGGCGCCGTTGCCGGGGAACGAATTCAAGAAAATCATTTTCCCTGGGCCTCGACAAATTGTTTTCACTCTCTAATCAGGTGAGCACAGAGAGTTGAAGAGTTTCATATCTCTCACCTTGGCGACTCCACTGTTGTTTATTTGATAAATCTATTGGTAGTCCTGGCTTCTCGTAAGCCACATTTGAGGTCAGATACGTCTCAGCCGAAAACACCTGTGTCTGATCCAGAGAAGAAATCAGCCCGTGCTGAAATCCCTGAGTTCCCGTAGAAGATTATCCATTCTCTTCTTCTCAAGAAATTCCATTAGAAAATCCCGACTCCGCTGAGGAAAATCCTGAATATTACTCAGATAGCCCACTCAGGGGAAGTGCTAGAACCAAAGAGAACTTTCATCCTACCGCTGAGGCTGAAGAAGTCAAAGAAGTTGCAGAGGCAGCTCCTGTTAACCGCGAATTGTTTATATCCACACCTCAAGCTGCTGTGCATTATATTCTTACTGTTACTCATACCTCACTTCCACCTCCTCCGCTTCCTCCATTCGTACACCAAACTGTTGCACGACCCCCACCTCCTCTGATGGCTAATGTTCCAGCCTTTTTGTTAAATAAATATGCTCCCCTAGCCCTACCCCAAGTGTTGAATGATATGCCTCAGGATTATTTGAAAATATTGCCCAGATTTAATGGCGAGAATGAGATTGATGCGCAGAAACATATTGAGACTTTCTGCTCTTTCGCAGAAAACTTAAATGTAGAACATTTGGATGTGGTCTTAAGACTATTTGTTCAATCTCTGGATGGCGAGGCACGAAAACGGTTTAAAACATTGGCAGATCGCTCTATAAATACCTGGGAAAGAATGGAAGAAGTTTTTCTCAGTAAATGGGGAGAAAAGAAAGATCATGGGCTTTGTCTTATTGAATTCAATACTCTGAAGAAGAAACCAAATGAGGGGGTGGAAGAATTTATTAAAAGATTTAATAAATTGTATTTGAGCCTTCTTGCTGATATGAAGCCTCATCAAAATGCTGCTAAAGTTGTTTTTGTAGCAGCCTTTGACTCAGAATTTGGTTTCTGTCTGCGGGAAAGAATGCCTGTCACTTTGGATGATGCTCAGATAGATGCTCTAGAATTAGAAGCAAATTTTGCAGCCACCGGAAAATCAAAAGGAAAAGTCGAGCAGGATGCCAGAAGAAGAGGTGAAGAGGAGGTATCTACTTCCAACCAGGATAAAGATTCGGACCGAATGGAAGAAATAAGTAAAATGATCGAAAATATAGTTAAGCTTGAATGGGAAGCCCTGAATCCAGCCCCCAAACATTTTCAGAATGTTCCGAACAGAGGTTATAATCCTCAGTATAGAAGACCACCTTTACAAATATTGCCAAGGGAAGAAAAGTAGCGCATGATCATGTACTACACCCATTGCACCTGGAAGGTCTAGTAGATGACTCCACCGAAGGCGCTGCCTATGGACTGGAAGATGCGAATCTTTCCTTTTCAAATAGTGACGGAGAAAAATCCTCTTTTGCTTTCAATTTACAAAAAGAACTTGAGAAGATCAAAATCCCAGTCCCCTTGACCGAACTGTTGAAACAACCAGCATATCAATCTCAAGTCGCCTCTTTCATACTTCCTCCAGAAGCAGCATTCACCCCAAATAATATCAAGCCCTGGCAGGTCTTTGATGATGAAGAACAGATGACGGGATTCCTAGCAATAGAAGGTGAATTCTCCAACATGGAGATTGATGCTGACGAAAGAAATTTGACACCACTTGATAGTCAAAGAAAGGAGGAAGGAAATTCGGTGAAGGACTTTAACCCATGGAATGAAGAAATCAGGTTGCTGGAGATTATGTTGAATAAATATGATTCAATACAGGAAGAAGAGGAGGAGAGCAAAGAAGAGATTCTTGAGCAAGATGAAAACATCGAGCTTTCTCTTGAAAAAGAGGAAATAATGGAGCAAGCCCCTGCTCAAGAATTCATGGATCTTTTCACAGAGCTCAACACAACAGAGCAGAATATACCAGAGCCCCAAAAGGACTCAGCTCCAGTATACGATGAGTCCTCTATTTTAGAGAATGAAGGAGATTCTCTCTCTCAAGAGAGTCTTCTTCTCAATCCAGTGAAAGGAGATAGAATCCTGGTTGAAGCCTGCCTTCCAGATACTCTTAACCAGGTATCATTTCATGATCCTTATGTGTATTTCCTGCAAACATTTGAAGAAGGATCAAGGGTCCTTTCTAGCAGCATGTTGCCAGCAGAGAGAAATTTTTTCAAAGCTGCTATTATGGAACAAAAATAAGAGATCCCATTTCCTTTCAAAATACAAGAAGAAGGCGATCAGGCTTTCAAGAGCCATATTGAAGACAAAATTGGGCAAAGTAAATTCCAGACAAAACAAGAGCTGGACATAGAAATTGACAGCATCAAAAGACTGATGATGAAGGTGCCTCAGAAACAGCAGATAGCAGCAAGAAAGCAAAGAAAATTTGGCAATGGAAAAACAAGAACAGAATGTGAAAGCATAGCTGGAGGCAAATTGCAGAACAAGATATGGAAACATAGAGGGGTACAGTTGAAGAATAATGTAACTAATGGATACCAGCAAAGCAAAGTATGGGACCCAGGAGGCGAAGACAACCTGGTGTATTATATTGTACATTAGTTTTCTTTTTGTTTCATCATTCTTTTAATAATGTGTGGGTGCTGATTAATTATGAAGTGAAAACTAGAGGTGCTAAAGAGAAGAATCCACTTAGAGCATGATCAGATGGTCTGCGTGTTCTCGACATGTCCAAGGATGAACATGCCGTCCCCAGATGGAGCCGATGTTGTACATGTCAGCCCATACATACAAATTCTTGGCCTGCTGTCATTTTTGAATCCTCTTAAAACCCCCATCATGGCCTTAGACCTCCATATACTGTCTATCGTTATCCTGCCCGCCCAGAAAATACATAGTACTAAGGTTAAAATCCGCGATTAAAAATATATTGGGCCCAGCCCCTTTCTCCACTAGCCTCGCACCTCCTTTCATCCATGTAACCAAGCGCTGCCCCTTAGAGCATTTATCGCAAATCGCATCCATCGCAGATCGCATTTTTGTGTGTTATGCTCGTTAGATCCATCGCAAATATTTGCGATGCGATCGTCTGATTGCGCCATCGCATTTTTCCTCATCAGTCTTTCCCCCCATCGCATTTCCCCATCGCAATATCGCGAGCGCTCTTTTCTATTTGGTACCACTTTCTGCCATCGCATTTTCTACCTTCGCGATTTTGCGATGCGCTTCCCGGGCCCCACCTCGTACGATCGCTCCCACTGCGTTCCATTGCAATTCATCGTATTGCTTTGTATTTCTGTGTATAGTCAAACCTTTGCATTTTTCATTAAACCTTAATGAATCACCCTCCGCTGTGACCAGGTCCCACATCCACGGCTCCGCTCCATCATTTTTCCCCGTTTCCTTTTGTGATTCACCTAAGTGAAAACCTTTGGGCCTTTACACTAATATCATTTCTTCTGTCGCTTTTCACTATTCCACTCCTCCACGTCACCGCTCCATGTGTCAAATACATTCCTCCTCTACCATTTATACATTCCATTCATGTGTCATGTTTCAGTGTTCACGTTATCAACCTTCAACCAGCCAATTCATCATCGCTCCCCTGTGTTTTTCACTGCTGTCCTTCATGCTTCCGTCATCTTATCACACCGCCTTGTCACCTAAGTCACCTCCACTGCATTCACTCTCCTGTGCATCTATTTTCTTAAAAAAGTTTGTGTATTTTGCAGGGTGCGGGAGGAAGAAAATCACCATTAATTACCGCCTCCATTACAAAAGCTGAGGCCTCTTCCAAAGATAATTTTTCAGAGACAAATTTATGAAGGGAAGCCCCGGGGAGCTGCTGTGACATGACACTCATTAAAACAACAAGGTTCAAAATCTATCCAAACCTCCAGAGCTATTCCAAACCAAGATTTTACGGATGAAAACATTAATGCAGCAGCAACAAAATATTAATGAAGGAGCAATGAATTCAATGTCCAGCATGAAAGGTTTCAAATTCAAATTCAGGCATTTAAAGGCAGAGAGTATAATGTACAGGAAGCAATACTCTCAAGGTGTTACTTCGGCCGAGTTTTCTTCAGGAAAGTACAGAATGTTTGTGAAGATTTACCCCTATGCTGCGTTCTTGAAAAGATTTGTTCCAGTGCATTTATTTCAGCAGGCAGATCTCAAAGTACAAGATAATACCACCTAGTCATTTGACAGTATGGGCGCGAATGTTTCCGCCACTTTGTTTCAAATCAAATCATTAAATGTGCATCACCTACCTGGTTCTCTAGAGTTTTCTACCTCTCCTATAAAACTCCAGAAGAAAAAAATTGTAAGGGTTCCAGATTTCTATCAGCAAACTGTGCAATGAAAGGCTTTTGTATACATCTTGTAAAGTTTCCGTATGAAGGCTCAGAGCCCGTGGGGTTTCAGTGAGGAGGAGTTATAACTGTAATGAGGATTCTGGTCTTTGGTATCCCACAGTATGTAATCTTTTCTTATGTGTTTATATAATATCTCATTTCATGCTATGTATCTTCTTGTATCATGTTCTAGAATGCGAGTGGCTCACTGGTCTTAAGTAAGGATTCATCCTAGTTGGTGCCCATACTTGGATTAGTCAAGCGCTTTAAATAGGCCTAGTCATGATATACTGTTCCATGTTCATGTCATTCATATTTTCTGCTATATTAGTTACTTGAGGAGGGTGCTTTTAAAACGCCATTGTCATGTATGGATTCTTAGTTGGATAAGCCCATATGTGGTTCGGTTGTGTATCTGGGTATCAGCCTCATGTTAACTAGTATCTCCTTCATGTTTTCCTCACTGCATCCACTTTCTGATATTTGATTTCTGTGGCATATTATTTGAACTGGCCCTCTTTGCAGTAAGCTGTCTCTTAACTGTCTGATGCTTTTGTATTGGAGTTTTGCATGTTGTTCCTACATTATTCTTATCTTTGTATCAGCTTCTGAGAGAGTTTGGTCCCATTTAAACTAATTTCCTTGTTTTACAAGAGATAGTAAGAGAGCTTTTGGATTGACACCCAAGCTATATTTCATGTTCTCTTGCTATGATAAGATGTCCTAGGCACTGGTCTATGGAAACTCTAGACTGTCTCTAGGGGATGACAAAATTGTCTACAACACAAGGCATATTTGAAACTCTAACTCTGTCTTCCAGTGTCTTATTATAAATTATTTCAGTTTTCATTTTGTGTTTTCAAGTTAGATATTGTTTTCAAGTTTTTACATTTATAATTTTATTGCAATGTGGCAGACTGATCAGAGCAGTGCAGGAACAACCTCGAGACGGGATGATCGCGGAAAGAGGCCAGCGGAAGAACATGTAAAGTGCCAGCATTGCTCTATCTTTAGGTATTTTAGTTATTTACATAATTGAAATAATAGTAATTTTGTTCAAATATGCAGACACCTAGCCATGGTACGCCTGATGATTCCCTCTTTGAGGAAGAGCTTTCTTCATCCCTATCTCCAGTGTTCTTGTTGCGAAAAAAGGCACGAGATGCAAGGTCGGAATTTAATACTTTGATAGACGCGCCTCAAAAACCTGAAACAGAAGAGAGGATAAAACAACTTATGAGCCAGCTAGAAAGATATCAGGTAATAATAAAAAGTCAAAAGGATATTTTTTTTGTTCTGCATGAGATGAATTGTGATAGTTTGAGTTTAAATTTTTACATTGACTAAATTAACAAAAAGTTCTTTTGTATGTAGTGTTTTCTGGCACTTGCTGAACCCGGTGTTGGTGGTAGTGGGACACAAGGTCCAGAGATTGCCCAACAACCCTCTCGTACACCTTCTACTTCTTTAGGTGCCAGCCAAGAAACACACCCTGCCCAAGCAGACACCCAGCCAACCGCTGAACGTGTTGGCAATGATGAGGCTGATATGGCCAACTACATTATTGCGTTTCCTGGAGCTACACGTGTCAGCTCCACAGGGACCATTAATGGCACGTTGTTGGTGAACGATGAGGGTGTCCCTATAAAGCATGTACAACTCCCGGGTAAATTTTAATATTTTAACTATTTCATGTACTTTATCTAAAACATATTTATCATGATTTTTATTTTTAAATTAATGATAATATCTTCTTCTTCTTTTTTCTGTGTAGGAAACAATGAGTTCTATAGGTTTTTGGAGAGCCATGCATTGGTAATTTTTGGCCCAACCATACGCACAGGGTGGAATTCCCAGAATTCCAACCTGAAAAAAGAACTTCTAGATTATCTAGAAGCCCTTTTTGGGGTCGGCACATTTGACAGAACAGTGGTGGCTCGGCTAGCCGGCAAATATTTGAAATATACCAGGGACACCTATAGGATGTAATTGCAATTTAACCCTAGATATGAGCGTCCTCTCGCAGTTCCAGAGAGTGAGTGGAGAGCACTCATCCATGACGGAAAAGAGAAAAGGGAAAAGAAAGAAGGAAAAATGCCAACTGGACCCGCAAGGTAAATTACAACTTTTATTCAATAGCTTTAATTTTCTCTATGTCTAAAATAAAAGTGTGCTACGTCATATCTGACTTCAATATTTTGATGCTAGGTTGCCTGACACCTCAAAGGCAACCAAAGATAGGATTGAAAAAAAGGGCCATCACAAGCTAGGCCAGGGCGGCTACTTGAAATTAGTTGCAAGAATTGTAATTAAGTAGCTAAACATCTTATAATTAATTGTATCGCTTGCCAACGTTTTTGTAATCCTATCAAATATGATTAAAAATACACAATCATATGTAATGTAGGGTGATGAGTTCGGAACAGAAACTACAGAGGAAGATAAAAATATTGCTTTCCATTTCAGCTATCAAGCCGTAGTTGAACGTCGCAGAAGCTTGGGGCAGGTCCCAAGATCCAGAATGCCTGATAAGGTAAAAAATTAACCTTTCAATATGTTTGTTTTTGTCCATAAATTTAATGTCTAACAACTTTATTTAAATTAGGGGAGCAACACTACCGATGAGGCAAATAACCCAGTTTTAGAGCCAGATGTAGATGATCCTCACGTGCAACCTGATCATTGTAGTGGGTACCAGGCCGACAATGCTACTATCAGTGAGGGCCGTGACGGTAATTAATTTCCACTTATAATTTTTTCTAATTATACCTTGATGGTTGTACTTATAAAGTTTTTTGTTTAAATGATAGAGAATGTTTCCCTTGAGGATCTTACCACCAGAGAGGAAGACAGGGAAACAGTCCCAACGACGACAACTGGTGCACCAGGTAAATAATCTCATTGCAATTTTTTTTATTAATATTACCGAACTAGTTCAATGATATTTAAAAACTGACAATTAAAATTTAATATTATCTTTTTTTGTAGGCGATGCCCCGTCACTGGATGAGACCAGACATCGTGACTACGCAACTAGGTTAGCGGCGACAACTGGTGCACCAGGTAAATAATCTCATTGCAATTTTTTTTATTAATATTACCAAACTAGTTCAATGATATTTAAAAACTGACAATTAAAATTTAATATTATTTGTTTTTGTAGGCGATGCCCCGTCACTGGATGAGACTAGACATCGTGATTACACAACTAGTTTAGCGGCGACAACTGGTGCACCAGGTAAATAATCTCATTGCAATTTTTTTTATTAATATAACCGAACTAGTTCAATGATATTTAAAAACTAACAATTAAAATTTAATATTATCTGTTTTTGTAGGCGATGCCCCGTCACTGGATAGGTCAGCAGTGCGGGTCGAAAGGCACGAAATAGGAGCAGAGCACGATGATATTGATGATGTAATTAGGAGCTTTAGAAATAGGAAGAAGAAAAAGAAAATTTGATAATGTAAAATATTGTATTATTATAAGACAAACGTTACCATACTTGGAACGTTTTTTGCGTTATATAAAAAACTCATTTATCATACTATTTTTATGTCAAGCATTAATTGCAATGTTTCCTTGCGTACTTTTTGTTGATTTTTTTTTTTATTAGTTATTGAATATTTTTTTTTATGCTCATGAAAGTAAAAAATGAAATATAGATTGGGTATTGTGGAATTGAGAGTGATGTGAGGGGGGGGGAGGGGCCATAAGAGCTTCCACCTTCACGTGGTTGGCCCTGTTTAGTAGAGAATAATTTATTGGAGCGATTTAATCTTGGAGCAAACCTCCCTTGATCCAGCGTAGCAACAAAAAAGTCACTGTTGACTTAGTTGCTACTCTTTCAAATTGTGGGAGGCTTGTTCCAAGTTCATGCGACTCCAATAAATTGTTCTTGAAACGAAGAGGAGCTTATTCAGGTATGTTTTGAAATTTTCAACATATGTTCTAACATTATCATAAGAATGCATCTTAGAGTAAAAAATACTACATCAATTACTTGTATTTATTGTGTAGATAATGATGGATTTTGATTGACTTGGCAGTGCAGGTACAAATCCTCTTGCATCATGAGCAATACAACTTGTCAACCAGGGTCATGTCCAGGATATTTTTGCTTGTGCGCTTGACCAGGTTCGTAATGTCACATTTTGTAAGTTCCTTTACAGTTTATAATTCAATATTAAGCTTGTTCATGATTATTATCTAGGTTTTTTGTATGTGTTTTTTCATCTATTTGATTGTAAGCAACTCTGCATGTTTCCTGTTGTTCACTATGATTTCTCCCATTACCACTCCCGGGATGAATCCGACTTTATTGTTACATAGGTTACTTTATTGTTACTATGATTTCTCCATTTACGATTTCATAGGTTACATCATGTAAAGTTGTCAATCTCAGGTTGGTGATGAGCTTTAGTTCTCCAGATTTGGGGCTTTTCTGATATTTTCTCCCTCATGTCATTCATGCATCACCTCGTTGTTTGAGCATGCCAATTTTCTACCACTTGTACCAATTGGCACATGTCAATCTCTGAGTGGTGCCACATTTCACCTATTTTCGGTGAGAGTTTAGGGTTTCTCTAACATAGCTTCAGAAATCCGATTCAGTGCCTGCTTGAATATTGTCACATAATACTCATGGTTTGGATTGATGAGCATGTTTTGAATGGTTGGTTGATTCATAAGAACCACCCATATAGTCATCTTGAGATATTTCAGAAGTTTTCTCGGGTTTCCTTTTTCATTGTTTCTAGTGGGTGGGATGGTGTGGGGTGATCCATCAATACTGGTGCTCTTGTAGTAGGGAATTTGTTTTTGGGGATATAAAGGAGCATTTGATGTAGATATCCCATTGGATGCATTCATAGATAGGCACGAGAGGTCAAGAATTTAAATTAAAAATATGCAACCTCTAGCATGGCAACCTGAAGGCCGCGAGAGACACTGGTTAAAGATTGTTTTGTGTTGGCCTTAATATAGTCATGATTTCTTTCTATTATCTTAATGCAAATATATAGTCCAGTCTCATTAAAATGAGGATTTTGGTTGTATTTCTCTTTGGTTGTTTATCTCTTAATGCTCCAGAAGTTGCCAAAAGTTGCGATAGTTGTTTAGTTTGCCTGTTACAACTTAAAAGTGGTTTTAGCAATGGGAGTCATGTTTTTTAAGGTTCATAGTAATATGAAGATCTTGTAATTCTATATTCAGCATAAGAGAAGATGGCCTCTGCTTTGGGCAGTATGACAACAATTGCCACATCTACCTCATTGGGTAACAATGAAAAGGGGAAGAAGTTGGGTGCAATGTTTGATAATTATGGCAGACAATTGTCTTCTCTTTCAGTTTTTTCACCCATTTCCTTTAATCGCTCAAGCAGAAGAGGGACTCTGAGATTACGCGACAGAGAGAGGGTAGTTAATACAAGAGCTATGGAAAAGGAGTTGTACTTCAACAAGGATGGCTCAGTGACAAAAAAATTGCAGGTCAGAGAAAAAATTATGTTTAAAGGAAGGTCACCTGCACGTGAAACTTCACTGCGGTGGATCTTTCATTGTCCACTTATATTCGATTTTAATGTGTTATTTTAATTTTTCATGGAGGGTTGTTTTGGCATATGGTCTGGCATTCAATTGCACACTTACTGAAAGCATTGTCAATTTGTCTTGCAGGCGGTGTGAACAAACTTGCTGATCTTGTTGGAGTCACCCTTGGGGCGAAGGGAAAAATGTTGTCTTGGAGAGCAAGCATGGTTCTCCGAAAATAGTTAATGATGGTGTGACGGTAGCTAAGGAGGTAATTTGTAGATGTGTGCTCTGGTTTTCTTTTTAACGTTGTATTAGTTCCCCCTCTTAAATGTCTTAGATTTGGTAGGCATAATTTGAAAACTCAAAGGTGAAAGGAAACATATTTGTTACCCGGTGGTCTACTTGGCCTATGGACTAGCCACATTAGAGTAATGCATAAAGCTTTTCACAACAATAAAAGGAAACGGTTACGGCTGAGTCAAATTTTATTGTTATTGACAGTGTAATGAAATGTATCTCAATGCTATGGTTTTGGCCTTTTTATTGGTTGAATTAGAGGACCCGGTTGAAAATATTGGGGCCAAGTTGGTAAGGCAAGTTGCGGCAAAGACAAATGATTTAGCTGGGGATGGAACCACAACATCTATTGTTCTTGCACATGTTGGAATATTGAAAAATTCCAGAACAATGAATGGAGAATAAATCTCCCTTCTTTTAACACAAAGAAAATAAAAATTTCTTTGACAGGAGACAGAGTTTCAATACTTTGAAAACAAACTTCTATTCCCTTCAATAACTCAAAAAAAAACTATTACACTTCTTCCTCATTGAGAGGGATTACAAAATTATGACTGCTACAAAACACAGTGCATAAAACCAACTCACTGTCTGTTCAAAACAAACATACTCTGTCTCTAAAACACTCTGTTGTGTTTTTCACTTTCGCACTGCTGTGCATACACACTTAAAAAGTTACACTCGGTCTTTCACTTTTTACACACTACTGTGTAATAAAAAATTTACGTACTGTCTATAAAAAAAACTACCAAGATTTTTTGTCCTTTTTATTTTTATATGCCATAACATATAAAACATATTATAATAAACCCTCTTTTTAAAAAATTAAATTAAAACTAAATTCTATGGCCCACCTTTCATTTCGCATATGATATATATATAACATATGTTTAAAACATATGTATATATTAAAGCATACATAAAATTAAATTATCAAAACATTAAAGAACCCTTTCCGTCGGACTTCAAAAGTCTGAATAGATTGAATTTCAAACCAAATTCGCGTTACAAAATGGGATGTTGACGTCAGCCTAATTTGTAACGCGAATTCTCAATCCAATGTGCGTTATAAAAAATTCGGGTCCGGTTTCAGGTTTTCAGATTCCCTTCAATTTCATGTGATCCAATATTAATGCTCCACATGTCCTCTTTTTGAATTTACAAAACTGAGGGGTAAATTTCTGTTTGTTTAATTTCTGGTTGGTGAATTGCGTTAATGTTGGTTGTTGTGTTTAAATACAATCCTGTACAGAAATATGGCTGCGGCCGTCTACAAAAAAAAATTGCAGGAATTTTAAATGCTGAATTAAATTTCTGGATGGCGTGCAAGAAACCTCCAAAAAAAAATGTTGTTGCTGCATCCGTCCTTCTGCTGCAGCAGTTGAAGTTAAAATTCAACAGCACAGGGTTTAATAAGTGAGGGTGTAAAGGTAACTTTTTGTCGATAGTATTGGATTAATATCATCTATTCATTTTTGTAGGGTCTTATGGTGTTTGGTTTTTTAGTTTTGGGTTGGGCTTATTGAGTCTAAGATAGTTTTTGAGTGAAAAAATTGCTATCGGGTATTAAAAATTTTTGGTTCTTTTGTCAAAATTTATGAGCTTGTTAGGAAATACAAAACTGACAATGGTTGTATCTTAAATTTGTGGAAAATAATTTGAAATGAAACCTTTTTGTTTAGGTTGTTGTAACAGGTGCAAACCTCGTTCAAATTACTAGGGGCATTGACAAGACAATAAAGGCCCTTGTTTCGGAACTCAAAATTTTGTCAAAGGAGGTAAACGCTTGCCTTTTGAGTAGGCTGGTTTTCCTTTTTGCTGATGGTTTGGTGTATCTAATTGAATTAGTTGCCTAAGGTATTTTTGGTTGCAAACTCCTTTTCATTTTTCATACGGTATTGGCCTTGTGGAATACATTTGATTGTGTGGTCTTGTTAGATCTACAACATTTGTAGTTGTTTAGTCTTATGGTCGAGGTGCACTTTTAATATGGAAATAGTTGATGCAATATTGTCATTTAATCCTTACTGCAGGGTAGCATGTTGAGAAGTTTCTTGTGAAACATTTGGTATTCAAAATGACACTTGATCCTATACGACATCATGCACTTGACTTCAAAATTCATATTCAAAGTGTGCCAGACAATTCTTGCAAAATTTCAAATATTTATGTTGTTTTAAACCATTATCTTTTTCATGTATTGGATGTTGAAAATGAGAAAAAGACTTTGGTATGAAACCAACTGGTGAATAATTTCCAGCGAAACAACCACTTCCAAGACATGATTTAGAAGTAGAACATATGTACTTAAGATTTCTTTTCTAAATAGTAACATTGTAGATAACCTTAAAAACATTTGTTAACTATTTTTGTTTGACCATTTGATTGTGTTTGATATGTAGAACTCATGGCAGCTAGTGTTTCTCCACTCATATTAAATAATTATTTCCAAAGTTTTCTTGTTGCTATTAATTTAGGAAAACCATGAAGACTATGAATTTCTTTCACAGACACTTCTGCCACTTGGCTTGTTGTTTATGTACTTTGAGCTCTACAAAAAAAATCTACAAAATTTGTCTATATAAATGACCACAAAAATATAATACTTACCTTTATATTTCAGTAACCCTGTAATAAAGTCTATTGATATATCTTCTAGTCTTTGAATATGTATGTGGAATGGTTGAAGTAACCCTAGAGATTTTACTATCTCTTTTTTATTTATTATGCAAACCTGACCTTCTCTTACAAAATTTTGAATATCTTTCTTCATTCCTTCCAAAAATATATTTTTTGATCCTTTGAGATGTTTTAAGGAACCCTGCGTCCTACCATCGGAGAGACATGGGACTCCCTTAATATTTGTTTATTCAAATATGCTTGTGTGCATAAAAATATTCTACATTTGCACCAAAGTATATCTCTCTTTCACTCCCAATGCTCCATAGAGTTCATCCCATCCTTTATAAATTTTAGTTTTTGTTTAGTACTATTGTCATTTTTCCATTATGGCAAGCTTCTTCTAGCCACCTAGGAATGGAAAATGTAATTGGATATAAATTTGAGGCCTCTTCTATTTTAGAAAGAGCATCATGTACTAAATTTTCCTTACCCTTTTTGCAGATTATCTCAAAATTAAAACTTTGCATTTTTTCTCCTCATTTTTGTTAATCTTCCAATGAAATCCATAGCTTTAAAAAATAATTTATGCTATCATGGTATATGTTGACTTTAAAGTACCTCCCAGTGATATACTATCCCCATTTTTTATTGCATGTAATATTGCTTCCATTTATTTTTCATACGTAGATTTCACCAAATATTTTCTTTGAATTCCTTGCTTTTAAAAGCCAATGATATCCCTTATTGTGTTAATGTTACATAAATTCCTTGTCCTAGTGCCTCACACTCTACTATGAATGTTTTACCAAAATTAGGTGCAACCGATGTTGGTGTAGAAGACATGGCATCCATTAAAAGAGAGAATCCCAAAGTAGCCTCATCATTCCATATAAATGATATTTTCTTCAAGAGATATGTGAGTGGACTTGAAATGCATACATAATTCTTAACAAATGATCGATAATATCATGTAAGTCTAAAAAATCTTCTAAGAACCTTGATTTTCTTAGGAATAGGTCATTTTGTAATAGCTTGCATCTTTTGAGGCTCCAACTTCACTCTTTCCTTTAAAACAATATGAACCAAATACTCGAATTATTATTTCCCAAAAGCACATTTGGATATTTTAATTTTTTACATAAAAATGATTGTTCTCAATAATTTATATAACTTTTCCACATGTTTACTAGTGTGGTATTCCCATGATTTATTATAAATATGTGTATTATCAAAGAAAACCAACACAAATTTTATAAGATGGGATCAAACAAAATTGTTCTTAAGTCGAACCCGCCGGACTTCAAACGCCGATAAACCATAATTCAAACCAAATTCGCGTTCCAAAATAGCCTACTGACGTCGGCCAATTTTGTGACACGAAAACCAAATGAATTCCGCCCTAATCTTTTTCGGGTCCGAAGTTGGGCTGGCATACGAAGGGAGAGTTGTGATGCGAATTTCTTATCAAATTCGCCCTAATCTTTTTCGGGTCCAGATTTCCATTGCGCGAGCGGCCCAAAAAAAGATCCGCTCCAATCAATTTCTGCCACGTGTCCTCAATCAAAACTTTCCCTGCTCCCGGCTGCAGGTGCATTTGATGGCGTTTAAGGCAATGGGACATGGTTGTGGCGATTTCATATCAATCACATTAAGTTTTAACACTGTTCAATTAAGTTCCAAGGTTTTCACATCTAATCGCATTAAGTTTTAACACTGTTCAAGATCGGATCTCCACTCCTGTTAGCGATTCCACATGCTCCAATATGATCTGGCCTTCGGCTCTCATTAATGATTAGAGATTAATTATGACGGGCGTCCTTCGATTGCATTGCAGTCAGGTCAATAAAATGGCATTTCGCTATGGTTTTTCAGACGAGCCGGTTGCTAGGTTACACTGCCTTCTCACTATGACGAGAAGGAGAAGTGGCTAGCTGAACTGCTGCGTAGACGTTGCTGCATATCTGCATTTCTCTCGGTCTGGTCCTTGTCTGTCTTCCTCTGTTTCTTGGAATTCTGCTTCTCCGTCTCCTCTTGTACCCACTGCTAGTGATACTTCACCCATGCCTCGCGTGCGTCAAAGGATGCGTTGCTGCAGGGGGAGCACTAGAGGTCAACTCCTGTGCGCTCCCTCCAGCCCCTCAACCGAGTTGTCTTCCGGCCAGTCCAGTGATTATTACGCAGGTCGCTATCAAAATAATAGGAGTGGGCGGGGTCGGGTTGTAGGATCTGGCCACCGTATGGATTCCCTTGCTCCTCGTTTCCCCACCGCTAGTTCACCTTCTCCCACAACGCGTACTGCGCAATTTTCCTTTAATTTCTCTCTCAACTGCCCACCAATCACAACTTCAGTCACTGTGGTTTTCTGCGAGGAGGCCCAAACGGAGGAAGAATGCACCCGTCCGACGGGTCTGAGCTCGGAAAAAGCTGGTCAGCATTCGGGCCTTCAGGAGGGGAGCCGTGGCATGAATGTGGAGGTAGCACCTAGCGATCCTGGACCTTCCGAAGGATGGTGCCGAATTGTCGAGGAGCCGGAGGAGTAGTTTGGTTAATTTGTTTTTATTGCTTCGCGGCCCACTTAATTGGGCTGCTTTTAGATTATTTTACTGTGCTGGACCTCTGTAATATTTTTGAATTCTGTAAATTAAACGTTCAAGATTGGTTTCCCCGTATGAGGGAAGTCTTCTTAATTTTTTGATTTTTTGATGACAAATTTGCCATGAGTCTGGGCAATGATTTTGACTTCGGTGCAATTTTATTCCCACTGTTAATATATTAACTTTACTTAGAAAAAAAATGTTGCCTTGTTTCTATTTTAAACCTGTTTTTTGAAATACAGAGCCATGTTTATATGGTCTACGTATTATACTTTCTCTGTATATCTACATGAACATTTTTGCTATGAACAGGTTGGATGTTGTAGTGGGCTACTAATGGAAACAAGCAAGCCTGAACCTTACCTCTCAAATGCAACAGATGGTTACCAATTTTGGAATCAAGCGAGCCTGATCTTACAAGCGAGCCTGGGTTTCTGCAGATGGTTATCACACTCCTCACATGATTAGCGTTTTTCTCTGTTCAAGGATTTTGGGTACTTTAATTTGTATTTGGAACAATGGACGTCGGTACTCTATTTGTTGCTTTACTATTCTACATACTGCTATTTCACTTTCTTATAGATGCCTCGAGCATATTTGGATGCTTTCTCAGATTGTCGATAATCTCCATGTGGACCGTTATTGGGTTTTATATCATGTCCATGTATGTGACATGGGGTATTTTTCTATCATTGTCTGGGGTGGGACTTCCACTTTTCTGGATGGATATTTGGGTTCCAATCTTCAGATGTGAAAATGTAATGACTTCATGAACTGTTTTACTTCATATAATATATTCAAAACAACGTTTTTTCTCTTGTGAAAAAAAAAATGATTAATGTTTATCACTCTGCCTTCAAAACTAGCGATCCTGGTCTATGTTGCTGGTTTATTGATATGGTCTGATGGTCTTTTTATATTTTGGACATATCACACTCCTCACATGATTAGCGTTTTTCTCTGTTCAAGGATTTTGAGTACTTTAATTTGTATTTGGAACAATGGACGTCGGTACGTACTCTATCTGTTGCTTTACTATTCTACATACTTCTATTTCACTTTCTTATAGATGCCTTGGGCATATTTGGATGCTTTCTCAGATTGTCGATAATCTCCATGTGGACCGTTACTGGGTTTTATATCAAGTCCATGTATGTGACATGGGGTATTTTTCTATCACTGTCTGGGGTGGGACTTCCACTTTTCTGGATGGATATTTGGGTTCCAATCTTCAGATGTGAAAATGTAATGACTTCATGGATTGTTTTAATTCATATAATATATTCAAAACAACGTTTTTTCTCTTGTGAAAAAAAAAATGATTAATGTTTATCACTCTGCCTTCAAAACTAGCGATGCTGGTCTATGTTGCTGGTTTATTGATATGGTCTGGTGGTATTTTTATATTTTGGACATATCACACTCCTCACATGATTAGCGTTTTTCTCTGTTCAAGGATTTTGGGTACTTTAATTTGTATTTGGAACAATGGACGTCGGTACTCTATCTGTTGCTTTACTATTCTAGATACTGCTATTTCACTTTCTTATAGATGCCTCGGGCATATTTGGATGCTTTCTCAGATTGTCGATAATCTCCATGTGGACCGTTACTGGGTTTTATATCAAGTCTCTGTATGTGACATGGGGTATTTTTCTATCACTGTCTGGGGTGGGACTTCCACTTTTCTGGATGGATATTTGGGTTCCAATCTTCAGATGTGAAAATGTAATGACTTCATGGAATGTTTTACTTCATATAATATATTCAAAACAACGTTTTATCTCTTGTGAAAAAAAAATGATTAATGTTTATCACTCTGCCTTCAAAACTAGCGATGCTGGTCTATGTTGCTGGTTTATTGATATGGTCTGATGGTCTATTTATATTTTGGACATATCACACTCCTCACATGATTAGCGTTTTTCTCTGTTCAAGGATTTTGGGTACTTTAATTTGTATTTGGAAAAATGGACGTCGGTACTCTATATGTTGCTTTACTATTCTACATACTGCTATTTCACTTTCTTATAGATGCCTCGGGCATATTTGGATGCTTTCTCAGATTGTCGATAATCTCCATGTGGACCGTTATTGGGTTTTATATCATGTCCCTGTATGTGACATGGGGTATTTTTCTATCATTTTCTGGGGTGGGACTTCCACTTTTCTAGATGGATATTTGGGTTCCAATCTTCAGATGTGAAAATTTAATGACTTCATGGACTGTTTTACTTCATATAATATATTCAAAACAAATTTTTTCCTCTTTTAAAGTTTCAATTTTTTTTTTAAAAATTGAACCCGCCGTCGCTATACCGATGCCTTGTCAGCGTCGGAATTGTGACAACTTAAAAACGTCAGAAGAGTGACAGTATAAAAACGTCGGACGAGCAACGTTCAAAACGTCAGACCACATTTCGTAGGAATTGCGACAGTTTACAAACGTCGGAAGAGCAACGTTCAAAACGTCGGACCACATTTCGTCGGAATTGCGACAGTTTACAACCGTCGGAAGAGCGACGTCCAAAACGTCAGACCACATTTCGTCGGAATTGTGACAGTTTACAAACGTCGGAAGAGCGACGTTCAAAACGTCGGACCACATTTCGTCGTAATTGTGATAGTTTACAAACGTCGGAAGAGCGACGTTCAAAATGTCGGACCACATTTCGTCAGAAGTGCGACAGTTTACAAAGGTCGGAAGTGCGACGGATTGGGAAATGTCGGAAGAGTGACGCTTGTTTGGAAGCGACGGAAAAAGTGTCGATAGTGCGACACTTTTTAAGTGCGTCGGAACTGCGACAGTATAGTAAACCACATTTTGCCCGCCCTCGAACTGTCGCTCTTGTGACGACTATGTGTCGGAATAGCGACGAATTGGCCGTCAGAAATTTTGCCAAATTTTCTAGTGAGGTATAGAAGAAAGATCTCATGATAAAATCATTTTTGTGACACACTTTTAAAATGTCTTAAGCACTGATTACTTTCACGACCGAGGGATTGTCTCTTAAGATACAACACACCCTATGGAAGTTATCATTTTTGAATAGTCCTAAAATAAATTCCAAAAGAGTGATCATGGCATTTTCACTATAATTATTTTTATGGGACACTTCAAAATAAGGATAGTAAACATGATGCAAAATCGATGAATATTATATTATAATTTGATTTTTTCAAGGTGATGCATTGTGAATAAGAAAAACAAGTCTAAGACAAACTTCAAAATATCTATGAAAGCAATAACAAGGTTAAGAATTCAAAGCTCCAAACTCATAGAATACAGTTCCATAGTGAACATGAAAGATGAAGAAATTGTTGTAGTATATCGCCTTCATGTAGATGAAATTGTCAACAACCTCAAAGGAATTGGTGAAAAGGTTTAAGAACTAATGATTGTACATGTTAAGGTGTCTCTCCTTAAGATTTGATGTCAAATTTTCAACTATTAAAGAAATAAATGATCTTGATAAATTGATAATGGATCAATTACATGGGAATCTCATAACATATGAAATGAGGACTCTAAAAGAGAAGAAAATAAAGTGATAAGAATCCTTCAAAACTTCAAAGAAGATAGATAACAGAGAGCATGAATAAAGTGATAGCTTCAACAATGAATCAGACATAGAGGAATCATATTTTGTGAGAAAATTAAAAAAGTGATATGGAAAATACAATACGAAGTTACCCTTTAAATGCTTTGATTTTGGGAAAGTAGGAAATTTTTCGATTGTGTGTCCATATACAAAAGATGAAAGTAGTTATGAAGAAAAAGATGATAACGTAAAGAAAAGGAACAAACATCATCAACAAAAAAAGAACCTCAGACAAGACAAGCATGAAAATAAGAATAATTCTTATAAGAAAAATAGGTCTCCACTAAAAATGGGTTAGTGACTCATATGAAGGGAGCAAAGACACAAATTTCAATAGTGATAGAGAAGAAACCCTCTTCATTGCAATAAAACAAATTCTATTGATGTCTTGGAAAAATAAATAAATAAATAAGTAAATAAATAAAATAAAAAATAAAATAAGTAAATAAATAAATGATGGATTTTGGAAAAAAGGAAAATGTTGAAACACATAGGGGGTGGATCTTGAAGAAGAAATCATTTTTGCCTTAAGCGAAATAAAGTGGCTTACGAAAAATAATTTCAAACTAAAGGAGCACATACAAAAATATGAAGAGGAGGATCGTGATGCAAAAGAAAATTTGTCACAAATACTTGAAGAAATAGAGAATACTATTATTGGCATAAATATTAAACTAGAAGAGGAAAAAAGGATGGAAGGAGTTTTGAGAATCTAACTAAAGGAAAAGGAAGAAAATTGCGAGAAGTTGGAAGCTAAAATTGTTTCCTTAAGAAAGGAACTATAAAAAACAACATCTTAGTTGAACAAAAGCTTGAAGTTTGAAAAGAGCATTGAAATATTAGATGCGATCATCAGTTTCCAGAGGTAACCATTCATTAAGATTATCCTTGGATATGATATGAATTAGAAGAATCATAAAGAAGATTCAAATTCTCAAACTGTAATGCCACCAAAGAAAGTAAATGAAGGAAACTCTAAAGGCTGCTTCTATGTTCTCAAAATGAAGGAAATATAAGAAAGAAACCGAAGTCACGCAAAAAACTTGATTTTTCTTAGAAGGACAAAAAGTACAAATTAAGAAGATATTTTCCATCAAGGCGACCTCACATAGCTCAACACCAAAACTCCTTCTTTGGTTATTATTTTTCTTGCAAACATTTTGGCCATAAAGCAATAGATTGTAAATCACATGCAAGAAATAATCATGTATGGGAGAAAAATAGAAGTACCTTTAGATGTTCAATATAAATTATAATTCATTTTTCCCTTTATTTGATTACAATGTTTTAGGTTATAAGTGCCAAAACTATGGGAACATAGCATGTTTTTGTAGAAGTGGCATTATATAATCTCTTAAACAAAATAGGGAAGAATAATCCCTTGCAAAAGAATGCACAAAATTTTGGTACATGAAAGAGGAGCCAAAAGAGCAAAAGAAAGAGGATTTTTTGCTTGTAAAAATTTCACTTCATGCCTAAAACAAAGGAAACCAATGGTATGTTGTCATTGTATGCTCAAATCACATGACAACTAACAAGGGCATGTTTCTCACTGCAAAATGTTAGTCGGGTAATTGTGACATTTGGAGATAATGTAACTACAAGGATAGATGGAAAAGGTACTCCCAGTCTCAATAATGGATAAAATAAAATGGAAAGTTTCTTATATGTTGAATATTTAGACCATAATATTCTTAGTGTTAGTCAAATGTGTTATCCGAAACACACTCTCACATTCAGTCTTGAGGTTGTGAGATAAGGAAGGTAGGCACATGAAAATTAGTTTCAAATGAAAATAGAAAGTTAAATAATGTATATATCCTCAACAAGATCAAGGGAGAAAATTGTTATATGGGACAAATCGATGAAATTTTGTTGTGGCATAGAAGAATGGGCCATATGAAATTTGATAATTAAGTGAAAAACAACACTAAACAAGTAGTGGGAGACATGTAAAATACCATGAAACCTTCAAACACTATTTGCAAAAAATCTTAACATGGGAAGAAAACAAGAATGAGCTTTAAGAAAAAGGAGTAGTCAACAAATAAGTCATTGGAACTCATTTATACAAATATTTGTGGGCGTAGAAGAACAAAATGTCTACAAGGTGGAAATTACTTCATGTTTCTTATTGATGATTACTAAAGAATGACTTGGGTTTCATTCCTCAAAGAAAAATTAGAGGCATTGATAAGTTTAAAAATTTAAAAGCCTAGGTTGAAAATGGGACTGATTTAAAAATAAAGTGCTTGGGACCATATCAAAGAGGTGAATTGATATCAAATGAATTTGAAGACTTTTTTCAACTGCAATAACTCCACATCAGAATGGAGTGGTGGAAAGAAAGAATTGAACCCTATAATATATTGCTATAACAATGTTGAATGAATAAAATCTATTCGATAGGTTTTGGAGAGAAATAGTTAGCATCACAGTTATTAGAATTAAAAATAATATGGCAGAAATAGTGATAATAATCACATGTGCAATAAAAATACACATAAACCATGCACACCATGATTTACCTTATAAAACCCCCAAAAGGTAAAAACCAACCAACAATAGATCTATTATTATCTTATGGATTAAAAGCAAGCATTCCTTGACTTAAAAGATACCAATCCCGCCAAGTGAGCTCTCCACTCAACTCGAACATATTACAATGGAGAATCCCAAAGAATTTCAAAGGCTTCATCACATCTAATCCATGGGCTCTAATACCATGGGATACTAAAACTATGTGCCCAAAAACACCACTATTGATCTTATAACGTTAAATGTTTCATTAAGTCAAGTTTAACCTAAAATTCCACCTATTAGACTCCTGTATTTCACAGTATCACAAGGTGACTGCTTATTTCTTATATTTTTCATACTGAAAATAATATTCTGTGACTATCATTCATTTTCAGAGAATGAAAGGGAAATCCTGACTGTTAAGAGCATCAAATGAATCTATCTGCCTTATAGTTCAGTTGAAAGGGGAAAATGTTGTTGATTAAGTGTGATGGTGAAAGCGAAATCCTTATTGCCCTCATTCCATTTCATTCACCCTCCTTGTCCCCCATTTTCCCAAATTATGACACTCCCATGCTCTAAATCCCATTTAAAACCCCAAAACCCACATACATAACCTTTTTAGGACTTATTAATTTATAAAATCCACTTATATTAAAAATTCCAAAATTCTAGCTCTGCCCGCACTTAGCACCCCGCAAAATTTTAACCTTTCTTCTTAAACTCGTCGCCGAAGCATAAAAAATCCATCGATGCACTTTTGTAGGACCCACCTAAACCTTTATACATTGCCAAAATCTGCATATAAACCTTTGAATTTCATAATTTCCTTACCATCTGCCTTTTCGCACTTGCCAACATTTAGCGCGTTGCATGGCGCACTTTGCACCATTTATAACTCACTTGTAAGTCCCCACAAGTTAAAAGTTTCAACTTGCAATGCGACCCAATCGCAATTCTAAAATCGCAATATTTAAAGAAGAAGTGCGGAGTAAATGATAAAATCGCAGATGTGCGATGCAGGTGATGTGGAACATCATGTGGCAGTGACGTGGTGATGATGTGGCAAGGTGACATGGTAGGTGATGTAGCCCTGGTCCGCATATCGCACATTGCAATTTTTAAGAGTTAAGGGCGGAGGTAAATGTTATAATCGCAAAAATGCGATGTGCGATGCGGTGGGCCTCGATCGCAGTCGCAAAACACAAATGTGAAAAGAGAAATTGCGAAGGTAAAGTGTTAAACCCACGAGGTACGATGTGCGATGCCATGGTGGGACCCAATTATAGTCGCAAGTTGCAAAACTTAAAGAATAAATATGAAAGGTGAATGGTAAGCCTTGAGCCGTGCGAAGTGTGTTGACGCGATGTGGCTCCACGAAAAAGTTTATAATATTTCAAGTCCGGGTAAATGGTTTGTTTCACTATTTTGCGTGGCGAAAGGGTTAAAACATGGAAAAAGGCTCAGGTAGCAAAAGGACACCAAGATCAAATCGGGCAAGGCGTTCTTACCTGATTTTTGTGTTATAACGGGAAAAAGGCATTCACGGGGGAAATAAGCCCTGACCAGGCGTACAAGAAAAGGAGGTCAAGATAGGTAAAGGGCGTTCATTCATGACTATCATGATATAACAGTATAAATCTGAAAAGGAGGAAAAACACCTCAGCACCTGTGTTAATAAATGAAAAGTAGCCAGAAATGCACATATTTGATTACCTAGTGCCAATTTTCTGCAAAATAGAGCCAGATGTCAGAGCCTCCATTGGTTGCCTCTTTGTAACCATCACAACCACCTCCAAGCTTACTGTTTTATATTATGAGGAGCCACTGAAGCGTTTGGATCTATGAAGAGTTGCCCATAATTACTTCGAGAGATGGTGTTGTTGTCAGAAATGTCTTATCACCACCTGCATGTCTCCACTTGTCCATTTTTTGCTTAAATGTAATCACCGCAGTAGGCAGATTAACCGAACTAAGTTTTCTATAAATATTGTATGCATTAGCAGTGTAAAGAAGGCCTAGAAGGGGAAAAACCATTGTAATAGATTCATTTCGTTGTAAACACTCTCTTTTGGATGAATGAAGGATTATGTTGTTTTCCATATTCTTGTGTTATGCTATATGGTGAAGTATTTTCCCTTGTAATTTTTTATTGTCCTGTTTCCTCATACTGTTTTCTTTTCTTAACTACGGATATGAAATTTTGTGTAGGATTTACCATAGGGTACCATGCATAGTCTTGAAATAGTTCATTATGTTTTCTTCTGAGACCAGAGTGGAGAATTTAGAGACGGTCTGCTTTGCATTCCCGTTGAACCTTTAAGCTCCTCCTCTTTTCCATTTCATAAGCTGTTAAGATCCATTGACATGGCTAGCTTGTCTGGTTTTACCTGACCTTAGTTATTCATCCATATGAATTTTTTCACACTTATGACTCCATAGCCCAATGGCCCTTTTCTGCTGCCTCGACCAAACATCTTCAAACAAACGTCATTTCTATAACTAGCCTAATACCAACACTTATAGTTATCAAGCTATATATAACAAAGAGAGCCCTCTCTGAGTCCAGGAAGGCTAGGTCCTGGATTCCAAATTTTGTTTGATGTTTCCCTCCGTAGTTCTGTCTTCAGCATTCAAAAATTACAGAGTGATAACACCACCCTTTAAACTTTACTCGGGAAATCTGCATGCTCTTCTTCCCTATCACCTAGGTTTACACCAAGAAATTATTACCAAGGGTACTCGTGCATAACCAGGTTTTACAGTCATATGCCCATATACATGTAGTTTAAAAATTTCATCTCCAAAGTAATTTATTTTTATTATCGCTATAGAACACTTATGCCACCATTCTCTCATGTCTGTCCACTTTCTCACACCAAGTGAACTTCTCTCCAAATCTCACCTTTATGAATTCATATCACCCTGTTAGACCTCTATTTGATCTCAAGAAATCTTCATTTATGTGCTTCAAATCCCAATCGGGCTTCTCTATGTTAGCTTCAACATAACATTCAATGAGCCAACATTTGTAACCATCATCTCCTTCTATAGGCCACAATCCCTTGTCTTTGATACCACTTGTTACAATAGATATATTATTATCTTATGGCTTAACAACAACCAAGTTTGCCAACATCATGGCCTAACCAAGTGAACACTTTTCTCAACTCAACCACATTACAATGGATAATCCCCACGCATTTCAAAGGCTCCATCACATGTAGTCCATAGGATCTAATAGCACAGGCCATCGAAATCATGTGCTAAAAACCACCAATATGGACCTAACAACTTTTAATATTTCATCGATTCAAGTTTACCCTAACAAAAGTCTACATTCTAAATAGAGGGAAAATTATAGTCAACAATAACAAAACACATTATGAACTATGGAAGGGCAGACCAACAACACTCGAATACTCTAAAGTTTGAGAGAAAGTTCTACATAAAAAGAGATGATGAGGATTTCGGAAAAAATGACTCTAGAACTAAGGAAGGTATATTTAGTAGTTATTCATCAATAATCAAGGATTATAGATGTTACAATAAATCATTGTGAAAAATTGTAGAATGTACAAATGTTAAAGTGGATAAAGTGAGGCATCAAATGGAGAAATAAAAAAAAAATGAACATCCAAAAGAGATGAGCTTCAAGGAGGAGGAGGAAGAAGAAACATAACATCAAGATAAAAAAATACCATCTATATTCTTCCAAAAGAATCAATCAAAATATCTATTTATTGGTGAGAAAGATACATGAGTGTATACTACATGAAGATTAGCAAGTTGAGTAGAACATGTACATTTATCCTTGCTATCCAAAATTTTGCCTAAGAATTTCACAAAAGCTATCGAAGACAAGCATTATATTGATGCTATGGAAGAAGAGGTGAATTAAATTGAGAAGAATGAGACATGGGAACTTGTTCCAATACTAAAATATAAAAATTTGACCAACACCAAGTGGGTTTTCAAAAAAATAATTAAATGAAGATTGTCTAGTAATAAGAAATAAAGCAAGGTTATCTTGCAAAGGATATTCTCAAGTTGAAGGTATTGATTTTCAAGGGTCCATTTCCCTGGTTTCAAGGCTAGAAGCTATCATAATGTTTTTGGAATTTATGTGTTTCAAGAAATTCAAAAATTATCAAATGGATGTCAAGTCAACCTTTCTCAGTGGAAATCTACAAGAATAAGTATACATTGAACAACTAGAAGGGTTCTAATTATCATAAAAATATGGATCATGTACAAAAATTGAAGAAAACACTTTATAGGGTAAAAAAAAATCCAAGCCTTCTAATATTGAATAATGGATCCATTTACTTCCCATTGCTTTTTTGATCATTTTCTATAGCCTAGGTAGAAAAATTCGTATTTGTGCATTTCAACTTCCTTTCAGTTGCATCACATCAACCAAAGTAGAATATGTTCCTTTTTGTGCATATAGTGTTGATACCTATTAAGTTTGTATGAACTTGGGGCTGATAATTAAAGTTGATATCCACAAGAGTTTCAACATTCTTGTTTTAATATTGAGGGCCATCATTTCTCTTGATTTTACATACTAAGTTCTAATTGATGTGGCATATGTGTTGAATAGGTGTATATTTATCAAACAATTGTGGAAATAGGAGAAAATAATCAATCTTTAACCGTTGATACTCATCAAAGAGTTTGGCACTACCATTAAAAAGTGCAACAACCTCCTCTCAAAGTTGGTTATTAATGTCTTGGAATGAATTAACTTGCATATAAATCTTGGTGGTAGTATCTTGCATGGAAATAATCACATCTTTAAAGTTATCAAACAAGAAACTTCATGATCTGGTTCATGCAAGGAATGAAATGAAATGAAGGATATTAAATGGAACATACACAAAGAGAAATATAGTAGGTATTATAATAATGTGGTGAAAACACAACTTTATTAATAAATGAAATATAGACTACTTTAGAACACACACTAGCTAGAATGGTGGTAGTTATATTTGAACATAAAGATATGGTGGCTATGCATTTTCATAAAATCTATCACAAGATGCTAAGAGAATGAAATTTTAACACAAATAAATAACCCTAGAGGTCCAAAAACATAACCCTAGATGATGAAATGCAAAAAGGTTTGTGGGACATAATGGAGTTACTTGGTGCATTAACTTCCGAGGGTCATAACTCTTACATACAATCTTTATTTGGTGTGCTTGATAGCTCGTTGGAAAGGTAAAGACAAGAATTACACATTATAGTTGTAGCCTAGGATGAAACCTGCAAATATGACCAAGGCCCCCACCACATCAAAAAAATTTCATTTAGAGCCTAAAAATATCCCTAGAAGTTTAGGACCCAAAAAATTGTAGAAAAACTACTAAGATGGAGATTTGTGCTTTGAGCCAATGGAGTAGGTGGATGGCCACCGATATCCACTTGGATCATTACTTACCCATTTGGAAGAAATGGTCTCCATTGCATTGATTTTCCCCATTATATGGGGAGACTTCTGTTACAATTGGCTCCTAGTGAGCCACTTGCCTTGGTGAAGAATATACCTTGATTTCACAACCCAATCGAGTTGTATGTCTTGCTGGTAGGTGTTCTTTGTCTTGAAATTAACTATATGATCCAACATAGCCTATTCAATGTAATAAGGATTATTTTTTGTGGGGGGGAAATTACTTAAATACCTTTGAGGCGTCCAACAACGGTGGAAATTATGGTCAAAGAAGCTCCACATTAAACGTTGGGTGCAAGTCGAGAAAAGGGGGCATTCTCAATTAAAAATCATTATCACCCACTACATTTTGTAAGGCCCATATAGGAGAGGTATAAGATTCGAATTGGGGTCCGTGAGGTGATATTTTGTACATGTAACCACACCTTATCACCTACCTTAAAATTATGTCATACCCTATGATATTCATGTTGTTGTTTGTACTTAGCATTTGATTTTTATGAGATATCGTGGACCTATTATTGAATATGTTTGATGCACTTGAAAAATTTGGCTACCTTGTCTACCTAAACCTAAGCATGGGAGATGCTATCAGTGGATATGCATGGAAATATGTACATCAATTGTGGCCAATGGTTGGAACCCTAAACACACCTAAAAAGGATTGTGGCCAATAGATTTGTGGAGGTATCTATTATAGCTATGTTGAACATATGGAAGGGTTTCGTCCCATGTACGTGGTTGCTTGGAGTTGTACCTTTATAATATATGCACAATCATCATGTTGACCACTTATGTTTATCCATATTATTGGGGATGGAAGATAGTCGATTTGGTAAAATTGGTATCCATGAGACACCATAGGTTGGAAAAAAAAGGTGTTAAGGAACTTGCTAGCCCTATCTAAAATAATGGTTTAATGTAGCCCAAAATGAACCCTAGTATGCTCAAAGAAGAGTTTGGTAGTGACTTCAATTGTGATACTCTTATTTCAAGGTGCCAAAATGGTCATCTTAGAGAACCAGTTAACAACCACAAACAAACAATTATGACCATTCTTGTTGGATGGAAATATTGACATGTAATCCATGGAGATTGAATATTAGGGTTTGTTTGGGGTAGGTAAAGGAGTGTGAAACCCTTACTTATTGATGGTTGGTTTAGAAACGACACACGAAATGCATGATATAATATACTACTAGACATCATGCCGAAGCTTTGGCCAGTAGAAATACTATTGAAGTAATGTTACTATCTTCTCCACACCAAAGTTCCCTACCACTAAACTATAATGTGCCTCCGAAATCATCTTGGCATGCTCACTTGAAGGAACACAAACGTGGCCTTGTTAGCACAAGAGTGCATCTTGTATATAGAAGTATGGAACTTTATTTCCTTCCATCAACATCTAGTATGCAACGGTCAATTCAAAGTCATTTTTGTATAATTGTAGCCACCTGGAGGTCTCATGCCCATAAGAGTTAAGAAATGTGGTTGGCACCACAACTGGGGGACGAATAAGGAAATTTGCAACATTATTGGTGCTAACCTTATTGTATTTGATGTTGAAATGGAATTTTTGCAAGTATGTGGACCATTTTATGGTGGTAATATATAAATTTTCATGTGTTTGCATGAATTTCAAAGGCCTGCGATCAATGTGGATGATCATTTCATTCCCCATAATATAATGCTTCCATTTTCAGTGGGTTTTCACAATGGAGTACATCTCCTTATCATAGGTGGGGTATATCTAGATAGTATCAGAGAGTGTTTCACTGTGATAGGCCATTGAATGTCTTTATTGAATGAGGACTGCACCAATATCATAGCTAGAGGAATCTATCTCAATATCAAATGGCTATTGTAGGTATGGAAGGGTTAGGGGTGGTGTAGAGCAAAGGCGGTGTTTCAAATCCTCGAATGCCTTTTGTTGTGACTCAAACTAATTTTTTATTTTTTTTGCTCCTCCCTTAGTCACTTGACTTAAATACCAAACAATATAAGACAACCCAACATGAAACTTCTGTAGAAGTTAGCAAGGCCCAAGAAGCTACGAAGCTCTATTAGATTTGTTAGGGCTAGCGAATCCAAAATAACTTGGATATTGGTTAGCTACGCATGCACCCCATTCTCATCTATAATGTAGACAAAATATCGAATCCTCTAAATGATAAATGATACCTTCTATAAATTGGCATACAATTTGTGTTGCCTCGAGGTGTTGAAAACTTGTTGAATGTGCTACAAATTTTCCACCCAATTTTTGCTAAATATTAGGATGTCATCCAAGTATACAACCAAAAAAGATTTTGTGAAAAACCATAGGATACCATCCATCATCCTCATGAATATTTTTGGATCATTACTCAATCCAAAGGGAATGACCAACCACTTGAAAATGCCTTCATTATATTTGAATGTTGTCTTCCATACATCAAATTGTTCAATTGGAACCTTATGGTAGCCTAAATTTAAATAAAACTTACTAAATAACTTGGCACCCTTAAGTTGTTCAAAAATATCATCAATCCTGGGGATTAAGTACTTTTATTGACAATCTTTATTTAAGGCTTGATAATCAATATAGAGTCTCCATGTCACATCCTTCTTCTACACCGAAACAATTGGAATACTGCAAGGTGAGGAGCTCCTTTTGGATGAGCTCATGAATCCGATGTTTTATTTACTCATTCTCGAAGGGAGAGTGTCTATATATTTTTCCATTAGACAAAGGAGCACCAAGTATAAAGTCAATTGAGTGTTTGACCTGGCAGTGTAGAGGCACCCCCATGGGTGGAAATAAGATATATTTGTATGTCTCTACAGTCTTGTCCACTTGATTTTTTTGTGTACAGAGTCCTCATGCAAAGGTTGTGGTGGTTGTAATGAAATTCCTTTCACCTTCTGACCAAACCACGAAGAGAAAAAACTTTGTAGTATGAGATATTACCTTTTGGCAATGTTTTGTTGAGATTAATCAAATTGCAGTGGTTGGGACTACCTTTGCTATCTTGTAGTGTTGACCTTTGAGAGTAACAATGACACTATGAGGAAGAGACTCATAAACAACATGATATTTCCACATACAATATTGTCCTAAAATAACGTCACAAACTTCAAGTGGGGTAGCATCACACATTACCTCATCTTTAAAGGGCTTGATGTCATAGGACATGCACCACTTATAGTTGATAGGAATGTCTTGTTCATGGATCAACCAACCAATGGTGTATTTTTAGGGGTGTGGCATTATCGAAAAATTCAATATCTTGATGATGTTGGATAATATCATATTCTTTTAGCTCCTTCTATAAATGATGAAATAGAGTGGGATCCCCTTCACCCACATTTGTGAGTGGAATACGTGCCCCCCCCCTCTTCAAGATACTCTAGCTCATCCAGTTGGTTATTTGTGGTCGTTATGGTAGCAGTGGATTCTGCATTGACGATCTACTTCCCTTTATCATGTTCAAAATTAGAATCAAATCTAGAGTCTATTTCCATTTCTTTCGGCTCCATTAATAATGATTGTTTCAAGTGACATTCATCAGTGTTGTCTTAGGGGATTTTATGGAACTCACACTACTTTCCAATGTCCTTTGTCTAATTCCCATCACTCTTCTTTTCCTATGACTTGGGTTGGTTTTATTGAGGCTAACTCTCCTTTATTTGTCCCTTGTTTTGTATGTTAGGGTTCCCATTTCCAATATTTTGTTGTGGTAGATTTCAAGGTCTGAATTCCTGGTTATTCCACCACTTCAATTTATGATTGATTTTTTCAACATATCAATAAGAGGATCTCAATGAGGAGATATCTAGGAAATCCATGTCTATTTGGATGTACCTGTGTAGGCCACTATGCTACTTCAATATCGGGTGTTGATAGAAGCCTATGATACATATTTTTGAGTGCAAGGTAAAGAAATTATTGGTGTACTTTAGCACTATTTGGTCTCTCTCTTGTTGCAAAGTTTTCCATCTCATGTATTGTTCATCATAGTTACTTGCAAGGTAGAATTCCTCCTTAATGGAATCAACAAAAGTGTCCCAAGTTGGTCCTACATTGAACATTACAAACTCATCTTCTTTATGCTTCTCCTTTTAACCTTCCCACTAATCATTGACATGGGGAACAACTTTCAGTAGCGTGAAGGAAAAATTCTCTTTGTCAGAAAAAATATGGACAAAGTAATAGCCATTTAACAGATTTATATTTTAACCAAAGCCTTTACATATATTTGGCCTTCAAATAAGGGGATATTAAAGTTAATTTGTACCTCGAAGGGTGTCGCATGTCTAAAATTGTCGCTTTTTGAAGTGTTCTTTGGCATTGTTGGTAGTCATAAAAGGATCTAGGAAAACTTGTCCATCATATCATCCCTCTAATATGTGAGTTCTTCCTCGAGCAACAAATTGATAGGATCTCCTGATCCATCATCTCTCTTTTCTTATTCCATGGGATATTGCTTGGGTTTTTGAGAACTATTGTTCCCAAGTGAAGCTAGCTCTATACCCAACTCTCTATACCTTGACCTTGTCATGTACATGCACTAAGAAACTACAAGGAACAAATTTATTTGATACCACTTATATGAGTCATACAAGGAATGTAATGAAATGTATAAAAATAATTAGAACACACATAAATAAATATAGTAGGTATTACAATAATGTGGTGAAAACACAACTATTAATAAATGGAATATAGAATTTTTTAGAACACAAACTCACTAGAATGGTGGTAGCTATCTCTGAACATAAGATATGGAAACTACACACATTCATAAAAAATATTAGAAGAGGTCAAGATAATTACCCTTTAACGTACATCAAGAACTTTAGAGGTCCAAAAACCTAACTTTACAAGATGAAACGCCAAATATTTATGGGCCCCAATGGGGTTACTTAGTACATCAACTTCCTAGGGTCATAATTTTTGCATACAATCTCCATTTGACACACTCGATAGCCTATTGGAAAGGTCTAGATAAGAAATACACATATTGACCAGATTTTAGGCCAGAGCCTATGAATGTTATTTGGTCCCCAAGGAATAAAAAAAAATGTTGTTTAGGGCCTCAAAGCATCCTTAGAAGTACAGGACCCAAAAAGCTAGAGAAAAATTGCCAAGATCGAGAACTATGTTTTGAGCCAGTAGAGTAGGTGGATGGCCACCAAGATCCACTTGGATCACTTCATCCAAAGCTTTAAAAGTAATATCTTGCATCAAAATTCCCTCTTCATCAAACTTAGCATTATAATTTTACAATAAAATTGTTTGCTCATAATATTTTTTTTTCATTTGATATCTCTGAATCCATCACATTAAGATTTTCAATCGACATTTCAAGCCAACAAGTGTGGTCCATCATCAAGACATTGATACAAACCCTAAATAAGTGAAAGATGCAGAGTAAAAAATAAAACATAAATGTTAAGTTAGTTAAATGTTAGAAAATAAGAAAAATAAATATTTATTTTTAAAATATATTGTTTAAAAAAACAATCATTTCGATCTCATATATATATATATATATATATATATATATATATAAAAAACACACATTTAAAACTTTGCAAACAACACAGAGAATACAAGAAAATGGTTTTCATTTTCCTTTAATGGAAAAAAACCTATCATCTACTCAAGACCCCACAAATAACAAAAATAGTATAAAGAGAGTATAGAAAAATGATTTATCTTTCCCTTTAAAAAGACATTTCCCAACATAGCTATCTCCAGTGAAACATTATGGTAAATAAACCTTTTATAATGGTGGGAGGAATTTTTAAATAAATTTTTGTTTATTTTTTTAAATAAAATCATTTTTTATTTGAGGATTTTTATTTAAAAAAAATATTTCATTTGATTTATAAGGTGTAAATTAGTTGATTTGAGTGAGATTTAGTCTCCACTAAGTCTCAAATTCAAATTTTATAGGGAGAAGTTGAAGATGGAAACCACTTTAGGGGAATTAAATTATCTCAAGGGTGCCCAAACTAGACCGAGCTTCTCGCAATATTAATGATATCGTCTCATTAATGAGTAGAAATAAGAAAATCATTTTTCCATCCAATAAACAAACTAACCTTAACTTAAAATCAAAAGAAAAACAAACAAACAAATACCTCTTTTCTTTAAAAAAATAACTAATAATGCCTTTGCTCCACATACCACTTTAAATTTCGAGTAGATTAGGGTATGTAACCTAACACAATGATAACACACATATATTAACACACAAGTCAGAGGTCAGTGAATATTCATGAACAAGGGTTGTGTTTTATTTTGGTGTGTTTTATTTTTCTGATGAATATCATTTCTATATCTTTGAAAAATTAATGATTTTGATGTGTTTTAAAATTATTCAAGTTTTATGGATGGTTTTTTTTAAATAAAAATAAAACTCAAATTTTAAATATAAAAATAGACCCCTTAAGATAATTTTTTTGAACACCGTGTTAGGTGACATATCACTCCTAATAGGTCGTAGAGATAGTGGGTGAGAGGAACGAGGAATTTTTATAGTACTGGTCCCACACAACCATCAAAACATAACAATAAAACATTCATAAATAAAACATAAATACATAATATTAAGTTATATAAGTTATTCAAATATGTCCAAAATTGGCCCAAATATTGATTGGACTTACCACTATCCAGCACTAGCCTTTAATATCACAAAATGACAATACATCTTGTCCCAAGTACAAAATTAACAAACAAAACTTCCAACCCAAACTATCCAACATGATACATATCACATCAGACCAACCCCAATAAATGGAAACTGGAGCAACTATGAGAAAATTCCATTACTATATGCACAAGAATAGAGAATGAACATGTCAGCCATAACTTCATATATGTTCAACAATAAATGACACCAACACACAAGATTCAAGAATTAAACACGAGATTCAGGAATTTAATAGAGGAGTACACAAAGGAAAGCACAAGGATCAACCATAATAGTTTTTCAACCATTGGATGACATCCAAATCAATCCAAAACACACATTTGAATTTGGAAAAAAACGATCTATGTGAATCCTCCCTTCCAATCAAATTCAACAAAAAAATCCATAAAACCACCTCACAATTGCTTCATAGAATTTCATTCTACTCATATGCAATTGGATCACTCCGTCAGAGACTGCACACTATAATCCAAGACTACACATTGTAAACATGTTTGAATAATTGAAGTTTCTACTTTATTTTTCTTTAAATCTTTAAATCTTTAAATATTCCATTATTTTAATGTATAAACTTCATTTTTTTCCTTTATTTCTTTATGTTATTTTTAATCTTCTAAATCTTCCATTAATTTATGATATAAAAAACCCTGTGTGCAATTTAGCTACTGTGTGTGAAATTGCAGATAAAAAACCATACCATCTGAGTCAACGGAGAACAAATAACATCTTCTTTTCCTTATTTCTAGTGCACCAATTCTGAAGTATAAATACGAATTTTGAAGTAGAAAGGTTCTAGAAACTTTCATTGTTTTCATAAGGCACGTAATAATGCTTTAGCAGTCTCACAATCAATACTTCCAGAGCAGAGTTGAACAAAAAAGAAAATTTCATTGTTTACTTCTAGAGCACAGTTGAACAACATAGAAAATTTCATTGTTTAGTTCTAGAGCACAGTTGAACACCATAGAAACTTTCATTTTTTTCATAAGGCACATAATGATGCTTTAGCAGTCTCACAATCAATACTTCCAGAGCACAGTTGAACATCATAGAAACGTTCATTGTTTTCATAAGGCACGTAATAATGATTTAGAAGTTTCACAACCAATACTTCCAAAGCATAGTTGAACAACGTAGAAATTTTCATTGTTTTCATAAGAAATTCTTTAACAATCTCACAATCAATACTTCCAGAGCACAGTTGAAAAGAATATAAACTTTCATTGTTTTCATAATGCACATAATAATTCTTTAGCAATCTCACAATAAATACTTCTAGAGAATGGTTGAACAACATAGAAACTTTCATTATTTTCATAAGGAATGCTTTAGCATTTTCACAATCAATACCTCCAGAGCACAATTGAACCACATAGAAAATTTCATTATTTTCATAAGGCATGTAAAGATTTAAAAGGGAGGGGGTGATACCAAGAGAAGGGATAGACCCTTCCACTTGTAGACCCCATTCACATGTTGAGAGACTCAAATTACCATATTCAGGGTACCAACCAACAACAATACATCCTAATAATCCATTCACATCCAAACATATAAAAATCCAACTTACCAAAATTTCAAGAATACAACCTACTACATTTTCAACTAAATTCATTATCTCCTGAATACATATAATATCTTGGTTATAAATAACAAACAAACACCTGAGTAAATTCATATTAAGGTATCCCCCTAGTTCCCTTATGTTTAGTGACAATTTTTTCATTACAAAACCCTCAGCCTAGGAAACTCTACTGTAAGGGCTATAAATTAGTGTTGGAAAGTTTCATAAGGATTCCCTAAACACACAAAACCCAATTTCTTTGGACATCTCGCTCTTCTAATCTTTTTTTTCACAACAACAAAAAAATGTTATATTAAGAATAGTAAACAATACATGATACAACTTTAAGAATATAAAACATAGATTACATCATGTCTATCTATCTTTGAATTGTCTATATGAAACAATATATAAAATAGAAAATTTAATCAAGATAGGTTAGAAAAGGACCTTTCTGATCACACATTCAAACCCTAACGCACATTCAAACCTACTCATTCTAATCATATCAACATGACATGCCTAGAAGTACTGTCTTTTGAAACTCGTTCTATTCACAATATAGAAGATATTTATTGAAGTAGGGAATTTTTCATCTTTATATTCACCTTGGCTTAGGGAATCATAAATTCAAAGTGAAGATCAACCATAATTGAAAATATTACTTCATTAACAAACTTGAATTTCGAATTATGGTTGAAGTTGCTAGATTCCTTTTAGACTGTTCTTGGCTCAACTCCAAACCAAATGATTTTAAGATCATTTTTAAATATGAGGCCTTTCAACCTTCCTAAGAATACATATGAAATAATTTGCATTGAGTTATTTTGAATGTTCTGAAGCTATGTTTGAGGTATCTTAGCGTTTACTGTTGGATCAGAGGTCATGTTTGGATTTATCTAGGTTTGTGACTTGGTTTAATATTCCTTTGTATTCCTAAGTCCTTCTAGGCACACTGAAATGGTTTTGAAGGTTTTCAATCTTTATTTTAGTCATTTTTGGTCAAGTTATGCAACCAAATTCGGAATAAAATATATGCTCAGGTAATTTTGACCTCCCAATTCTCCCAACCTTCCAATTTTTTCATACTTCTTTGCAACTTATGTGGATATACTAAGGCTTAAAACTTTGTCCTTATTGCAAATAGTGTTATTGAATTAAGACTCCTTCCATAATATATTTTCATCATATAAATTTTAGTTAACCCTTAGGCCTTTTGACTTTCCATAACAGATGGAATCAGATCTCTATTCCCTATTCTTAATTTTCTCACACATGACTAATCAAAATCCTTCCATATTCTTATTTTTCTCACAAATGACTAATCATATCTCGATTATGTCATTTCTTTAACCAAAATAGTGATGTGAATTTTAGAGTTTGAAATAGATTTACTTTTGCTTCTTTAAATTTTCCCTTTTACTAGTTTTATTTTTCAAAATATTTTCAAACTTTATGCTTCGACCTTAAGATAGATATTCTTTGACATAATCGACCTTCATGAATTCACACTAATATCAACTTAGTAATAGGGAAAAAACAAATTTTTGGTCTCCTTTGGATCTTTTTGAATCTCCAATCAGATACCATGTAGAAATTATATAAATTATGTGTTATATGTCTAAGATTCTCCTGATCTCACACTATTTTAACTTCATGCAAAATACAGAATCTATTCCACCATTGATCATTTGCGGAAATTAAATCAAGATTGCAATGCACACATGAAACAATAAAAATTCACACACATTAACACGATTGTTTAACGAGAAAGCCTGAAGATAAAAACCCCAACTGTATATATATAATATATGTCATAGAGATCATGTAACAATATTCATACAAAGCTGATCATATCAAGCTCTCAGTACAATACAATCGCTACACACTAATCAAGAACAATTAGCAAAAATCTGCACTAATTTTTGCCCTCCTGATAGCCTGCCTCTACTGCGCAATCCCTGCTGAAGAATGGCTCTGGATGAGTTCGAATTTCTCTAGCCTTGCTCACGCAATCCTCATTGGAATCTCCAATGAATGTGTGGTGCATACAATGTAACACTATAGTCACAACTGATAGTCACACTTGCTCTTTCACGAGTCTCTCCACTGAGTCTCCACTGATCTATTCTGCACTGTATTTAACTGTTGTCTCTGTCGAGTTAAATAATGAGTTATTATTTAGTGAATTAATTTAACTAATTAATTCACTCAACTCCACTAAAAGTATCAATCAGTTAGAAATAGACACAATCAGTTCAACTAAGTTTAACTCCACAAGTGTAGTTAAACTAGAAACCAACTCCACCAAACACTACCACTTGAGTTCTAACTGAAGTCCTCCATGCATGAACCACCAGTAGCTCTAGGGAATTGCGTAATTCCTTCAGCTAGTTGATCTGAACAATCTGTTAACTGAATGTCAGTGCTCCAAGAGAATAAGATAATGTTTAGAGTCCAAATATTATTAAGAGCTAATAATATCCGACATGTCTATTTTTAGACTGGCAGTCTAAAAATAGACTTCGCCAAAAATGTCTAAAAATAGAAGTCCATATATTTTTCCAACTTGACCAACCATCCACAAATAGCATCCTGCAACTCATAGAATATGATCGACATGTCTAAAAATAGACATAGTCTAAAAATAGACTTTGCACCAAAAATAGCCTGCGTGGCCCACTTAGTGAAGGCGAATCTTTTCACTAAGCTCATCATCTTGTTGAATCTCAACACTCCCTCTCAAAAAGATAGGGATTATCTGCCACCTCGATCCTGTCTCTATGGTATTCGAATTTGCTCCTGGTGAGCACCTTCGTCAGAATATCTGCATCCTGATCTTCTGTAGGAATGTAAGAAAGCAACATGATCCTCCGCTGCACACAATCTCTGATATGATGGTACCAGATGTTAATATGTTTAGATATATCATGAAATACTGGATTAACCAAGAGTTTAATGCAACTCTGATTATCACAATATATCACAGTAGGATCTAAATGAGAATCGAACAAACTGACCAGGATCTTCCTCATCCATATAGCCTCGCATGCAGCCAAACTTGCTGCCATGTACTCGACCTCCGCTGAACTGAGTGCCACGAATCTTTGTTTCCTACTGTACCAAGAAATTGTTGTAGATACGATACTGAAAATCCCTCCAGATGTTCTCTTTCTGTCCGTTGGGCTTCCTGCACAATCTGCATCCGTGAAGCCATACAACTTCACTTCATCTGATTTTCTGTACCACAATCCATACTCAGATGTGCCCCTGAGATACCTCAGGACATGCTTGCCTGCCTTCCAAAAGAGCTTGGTAGGCTTCACCATCGCCGTTGAAAGCTGGTTCACAGCATAGCATATGTCCGGTCGTGTATTGACTAAATACATGAGTGAACCAACCAACTGTCGATAAACAGTGGCATCCAGTACCTCTTCCGATGTAGCATCCTCCTTCCTCCAACCACTAGGAATAGAAGTGTCGATAGGCTTGCAGCCTTGCATGTGAAACTTCTCCAGTATCGCCCAGACGTACTTGCCTTGAGACACAAATAGTTCACCTTTCCACTGCCAAATTTCCAATCCAAAGAAATAATGAAGGAGGCCCAAGTCCTTCATCTCGAACTCCTTTGCAAGATCTGCCTTGCATGAGTGTATCAACAGTTCATCACTCGTTAGTATTAAATCATCTACATAAAGCACAATGATCAAAAGCTTACCCTCCACCACAATCTGGTATAGGTTTGGATCTGCCTCACTCTTGGCGAAACCAAGTCCGGTGAAATAAATATCTATCCGTGTGTACCCGACACGGGTGCTGATGCCCGGTTCCATCTGATGCTCTTTTGAGCCACTGCGCGATTGAATCGGCTAGCTGAAGATAGCTAGAATAGAATCCAGTGCTGATATTGCACCTCTTATCAATGGTTGTGAGAACACCAGTCTCCATTTCCTTTTGGTAATGTGCCAACTACATCTGCGTTGAGAGAGCGAGATACTGGTATGGAGAATACCTTTATACGGGTGAAAAGGTTCTTCCTGTAGTCCCTTGATGTGAAAGCCAGGACAGCTTCATCATATACTTCTCAATGCTCCATATAACTCGCTTCACTTTGTAGATCCTCTCGAACCACCACTTGATTTCCTTCGGCCTTGGGATTAATCTCCCTTGTTTACGACGATCGAATCATACTCTTCCCACCATGGCATCACCCCATCGAGGCCCCTCCACAGCTGCTGAAGAGGATGACAGTCACGATACACTTTCTCATCAGAGCTTGTGATAAATCGGTGGGTGACTATCTCTTGTCTACGACGTGATGTGGAGCTGTCTCACTGTTGCCATCAGGTCGATCCCACTCGGTTTTTGTAGTGCGCTTCCGCCCTATGATGTTTGGTGCTGCATGAGTGGTTTCTTCCACTCCATGAACCTCCTTTTGTGGCTGATCCACATCTTGAGGCTCATCTTTAGGAACAAGTAGCTCCTCCTCTGCATGCAAGTGTAGCTCCCTCTCAAGCGACAACTTCATGGCTCTCCTCATGAAATTTGATATCCCGTTGCACGACAGTCATCCGACTGTTCGGAAAATACACATGATAATTGTGGGGTGTTTCTGTGTACCCCACAAATATCCCAACCTCTACGGTTGGCTCCAACTTCGTCCTGGCATCCTTCGTCACATGAATGTAAATAGGTGAGCCAAAAATATTCAAATGAGAAATATCAGGCTTCTTACCAGAAAACGCCTTTTCGAGTGTACTCATGCCAAGTACTCTATGAGGACAACGGTTTTGCACATAAACCGCAATGTTGCATGCCTCATCCCACAAGTGAATGGGAAGGGCCTGATCATGCAACATCGCCCGTGCAACACCCACGATCCTTCTGTTCTTCCTCTCAGCGACCCCATTTTTCTGTGGGTTATGAGGCGCTATGAGTTCTCTTCGAATTCCTTCTTTGCTAAGTCTTTGAATTCGCCAGAGACGTATTCACCACCATTATAACTCCGGAGAGCTTTCACTTGCTTCCCCGACTCTTTCTCAACCAGCGCCTTGAACTCACAGAACTTTGAGTATGTCTCGCTCTTCTTCTGCATGAAGAAGATCCAACACTTACGAGAAAAGTCATTAACAAATATCCCATAATACCTGTGCTTTGCTGTTGAAGCAACCGAGAAAGGTCCAGACAGGTCTGTGTGAATTCTCTCAAGGATCATTGAAGCATGAATATTCTTCTCATGAAAAGTAGTCTTCAAAAATTTTCCCAAAGTACATCCCTTGCACTAATCTGACTGTGCAAGTGTACCTTTGGGAAGCCAGGTAGAAATCTGCTGCAAAATTTTCAAAGCACCATGGTGAAGATGGCCCAATCTCCTGTGCCACAATTTTCCCTCATCTCGGCTCACCACTCCTTTTGCTTTTCCTGCCATTGCAGTGCAACCATCTACCTGCAATTGATAAAGATTCTTAACTCAAATCCCTATTCTCCTGGTTTGACCAATTGTTTTATGACGCAGGAAAGCTTTTCCCTCGCTAAAAACAACATCATAACCCTTGTCTTCCACCATCGCCACAAATATTAGATTCTTCTTCAGTCCTGGAACATGCATGACATCCTTCAAGATGAAAGGTTTACCGGACTCCCTCTCAAAGGAAATGGTCCCGATACCAGTCGCACTGTATCTACCATCATTGCCCATCTCGATGTGCACTCCAAGATCCTTTTCCTCCAGATCACTAAACAAATCTTTGTCTCTAGTCATTTGGAAAGATGCACCACTGTCAAGAAACCACACCGATCCCATCACACTTGAAACCAAGCATGCAATCAAAGAAAGGTCAAGCTCAAACTGTGAGGCTAAGGCCTCTCCTGCTGCAGAACCAACAGTGCTCTTATTCTTCTTCTTCTGTAGGCAATTAGTGGCGAAATGCCCGTGCTGGTGACAGTGAAAACACTTCACCTTGGACAAATCATGCTTCTTGCCTTTAGCTTCGGATTTGGAAGATTTCTTCCCTTTTCCTTTCCGAGCTTTGGCAGCCAAAGTGCAATTGTCTTCATCTTCATTCTTCGATGAAGATCCATCCCTGGTACCCCACCTTATCTCCTCTTGCACAAGATCCGACCAAAGTCACTCCCATCCTGGCAGTTTCTCCCGTCCATTGACAGAGTCTTCGTAGCTATGCCAACTCTTCGGAAGCCCAAGGAGAGCCAAGCTCACCAAGTCTTCTTCATCAACAGTAACCCCCACACTTCCCATCTCATCCTTGCAGTGGACAAACTTCGTGAGGTATTTTGGAATACTGCCGCCTTTCTCCATTTTTATTTTTCTGAGCTTGTCTTTAAGCGCCAACTTCCTCTGGTCACTTCTGCATTGGAAAAAGTCTGTCAAAGCCTTCCACATTAAGAATGGAGTGGCTTTCCCATGAAGGCTATACATAATGTAGTCCTTCACACCTTCCAAAAGAATCCTTCGACACTTTGCTACCTTATTATTCCATGCATCAAGTGCGGCTGCATCACTAGAAGCAGGCTTCGGAATATTAACATCTATGAACTCCTTCAACCCATTATCATCCAACACTGCCTCCATCTTGTCCTTACATGCTATGTAATTCGATCTGCCCTCAAGGGCATAATCCAATCGCAATCCGTTGAAAGACATTTCAATGAATGCTCAACTTCGACACCAAGAAAACACTTCAGCAAATTCGAATTCCACCAGCACAATACTCAACCACTTCAATAATTGCAATCTCCTCCAATGATCAACACTGCTCTGATACCATGTAGAAATTATATAAATTATGTGTTATATGTCCAATATTCTCCTGATCTCACACTATTTTAACTTCATGCAAAATACAAAATCTATTCTACCATTGATCATTTGCGGAAATTAAATCAAGATTGTAATGCACACATGAAACAATAAAAAATCACACACATTAACACAGTTGTTTAACGAGAAAGCTTGAAGCTAAAAAACCCAACTATATGTATATAATATATGTCATAGAGATCATGTAGAAATATTCATACAAAGCTGATCATATCAAGCTCTCAGTACAATACAATTGCTACACACTAATCAAGAACAATCAGCAAAAATCTACACTGATTTTTTCCCTCCTGATAGCCTACCTCTACTGTGCAATCCCTGCTAAAGAAAGGCTCTGGATGAGTTCAAATTTCTCCAGCCTTGCTCACGCAATCCTCATTGGCATCTACAATGAATGTGTGGTGCATACAATGCAACACTATAGTCACAACTGATAGTCACACTTGCTCTTTCACCAATCTCTCCATTGAGTCTCCACTAATCTTTTCTGCACTGTAGTTAAATGTTGTCTCTATCCAGTTAAATAATGAGTTATTATTTAGTGAATTAATTTAACTAATTAATTCACTCAACTCCACGGAAAGTATCAATCAGTTAGAAATAGACACAATTATTTCAAGTGAGTTTAACTCCACAAGTGTAGTTAAATGTTGTCTCTATCCAGTTAAATAATGAGTTATTATTTAGTGAATTAATTTAACTAATTAATTCACTCAACTCCACGGAAAGTATCAATCAGTTAGAAATAGACACAATTATTTCACTTTCAGTGGAGGTTTAACTCTTACAAGTGTGTGACTAGCGTGAAGCCAACTCCACAGCTGCTTCATCAGCTCCACCAAACTGCGCCATGAGTTCTAGCCAGAGTCTCATGTGAACCCCAGTAGCTCTGGAATTGCGTAATTCCTTCTGTCAGCTGCATGTGCCACTTCTAGGCATCAAACTGAAGTGCTCCAAGAGAATAAGATAATGTTTAGAGTCCAAATATTATTAAGAGATAATAATATTCGACATATCTATTTTTAGACTGGCAATCTAAAAATAGATTCCACCCAATATGTCTAAAAATAGAAGTCCATCTATTTTTTCCAACATGACCAACCATCCACAAATAGCATCCTGCAACTCATAGAACATGATCCATATGTCTAAAAATAGACATAGTCTAAAAATAGACTTTGCGCCAAAAATAGCCTGCGGGCCCACCTAGTGAAGGCGACTCCTTTCTCAAAGCTACGAGTGGTGCGTCTTTCCATATATATTGGAGACAAATATTTTTAGTGATGCGGAGGAAAGAACCCCAGGTGCACATCGAGATGGGCGATGATGGTAGATACGGTCACGGTAGTGTCCCGGGACCATTTCCTTTGAGAGGGAGTCTGGTAAACCTTTCATCTTGAAGGATGTCATGCATGTTCCAGGATTGAAGAAGAATCTGATCTCCATGGTGATGCTGGAAGACAAGGGTTATGATGTTGTTTTTAGCGAGGGAAAATCTTTCCTGCGCCATAAAACAACTGGTCAAACCAGGAGGATAGGGATTCGAGTTAAGAATCTTTATCAATTGCAGGTAGATGGTTGCGTTGCAATGGCAGGCAAAGAAGAAGGAGTGGTGAGCTGGGATAAGGGCGAATTATGGCACAGGAGATTGGGCCATATTCACCATGGCACTTTGAAAATTTTGTAGCAGATTTCTACCGGGCTTCCCAAAGGTACACTTGCGTAGTCAGATCAGTGTAAGGGATTTACTTTGGGAAAATTTGTGAAGACCACTTTTCATGAGAAGGATAGTCATGCTTTGACGATCCTTGAGAGAATTCACACAGACGTGTGTGGACCTTTCTCGGTTGCTTCAACAACAAAGCACAGGTATTATGTGATATTTGTTGATGAATTTTCTCGTAAGTGCTGGATCTTCTTCATGCAGAAGAAGAGCGAGACATACTCAAAGTTTTGTGAGTTCAAGGCGCTGGTTGAGAAAGAGTCGGGGAAGTAAGTGAAATCTCTCTAGAGCGATAATGGTGGTGAATACATCTCTAGAGAATTCAAATACTTTTGTAGCAAAGAAGGAATTCGAGGAGAACTCATAGCGCCTCATAACCCACAGCAAAATGGGGTCGCTAAGAGGAAGAACAGAACGATCATGGGTGCTGCACGAGCGATGTTGCATGATCAGGGCCTTCCCATACACTTGTGGGTTGAGGCATGCAACAATGCGGTTTATGTGCAAAACTGTTGTCCTCATAGAGTACTTGGCATGAGTACACCCAAAGAGGCATTTTTTGGTAAGAAGCCTGATATTTCTCATTTGAAGATTTTTGGCTCACCTGTTTACATTCATGTGATGAAGGATGCCAAGAAGAAGCTGGAGCTGACCACAGAGGTTGGGATATTTTTGGGGTACACAGAAACACCCCACAATTATCGTGTGTATATGCCAGACAGTCGGATGACTGTCGTGCGACGGGATATCTAATTTCATTAGGAGAAAGCCATGAAGTTGTTGCTTGAGAGGGAGCTACACTTGCATGCAGAGGAGGAGCTACTTGTTCCTAAAGATGAGCCTCAAGATGTGGATCAGCCACAAGAGGAGGTTCATGGAGTGGAAGAAACCACTCATGCAGTGCCAAACATCAGAGGGCGGTAGCGCACTACAAAATCTGAGCGACTGAATCTTGATGAAGTGCAGAATGTAGGAGTTCCTACATCACAGCGCAGACAGAGACAGTCACCTGACCAATTTACTAGATATATGGCTCTGATGAGCAAGTGTATCGTGACGGAGCCATCCTCTTTTGAGGAAGTTGTAGAGGATCCCGCATGGGTAGATGCCATAGTAGAAGAGTATGATTTGATTGTCAGAAACAGTGCATGGGAGATTGTCCCAAGGTCGAAAGGGAAATCATTGGTAGGTTCGAGATGGATCCACAAAGTGAAGCAAGCTGTTGATGGGAGCTTTGAGAATTATAAGGCAAGATTTATTTCTCGAGGCTTCTCACAGATCGAGGGGATTGACTATGAAGAAAAATTTGCACATGTCACAAGGTATTCTTCCATACAGACCATCCTTGCTCTCTCAGCGCAGATGGGTTGGCACATTCATCAGATGGATGTGAAGACTGCGTTCCTCAACAGAATCATTGAGGAAGAGGTGTACATTGAGTAGCCTGAAGGATTCGAAATCTTCAGCAGCGAGTTGCATGTGTGCAGGCTCAAAAGAGCGTTGTATGGGCTAAAACAAGAACCTCGTGCTTGGTACACACGGATAGACAGTTATTTCACCGGACTTGGTTTCGCCAAGAGTGAGGCGGATCCAAACCTATACCAGATTGTGTTGGAGGGTAAGATTTTGATCGTTGTGATTTATGTAGATGATTTAATACTAACGGGTGATGAACTATTGATACACTCATGCAAGGCAGATCTTGCAAAGGAGTTCAAGATGAAGGACTTGGGCCTCCTTCATTATTTCCTTGGATTGGAAATTTGGCAGTGGAAAGGTGAAATGTTTGTGTCTCAAGGCAAGTATGCCCGAGAGATACTGGAGAAGTTTCACATGCAAGGCTGCAAGCCTATCGACACTCCTCTTCCTGGTGGTTGGAGGAAAGAGGATGCTACATCGACAGAGGTAGTGGATGCCACTGTTTATCGACAATTGGTTGGTTCGCTCATGTATTTAGTCAATACACGACCGGACATATGCTATGCTGTGAACTAACTTTCACAAGCGATGGTGAAGCCTACCAAGCTCTTTTGGAAGGTAGGCAAGCATGTCCCGAGGTATCTCAGGGGCACATTTGAGTATGGATTGTGGTACAGAAAGTCGGATGAGGTGAATCTGCATGGCTTCATGGATGTAGATTGGGTAGGAAGCCCAATGGACAGAAAGAGCACATATGGAGGGATTTTCAGTATCGGATTTACAGCAGTTTCTTGGTACAACAGGAAACAAAGATATGTGGCACTTAGTTCAGCGAAGGCCAATTACATGGCAGCAAGTTTGGCTACATGCGAGGCTATATGGATGAGGAATATGCTAGTCGGTTTGTTCGGTTCTCATTTAGATCCTACTGTGATATATTTTGATAATAAGAGTTTCATTAAACTCTCGGTTAATCCAGTATTTCATGATAGATCTAAACATATTGACATCCGGTACCATCATATCAGAGATTGTGTGCAACGGAGGATCATGTTGCTTTCTTACATTCCTACAGAAGGTCAGGATGCAGATATTCTGACGAAGGCGCTCACCAGGAGAAAATTTTAATACCATAGAGATAGGATCGGGGTGGCAGATAATCCATATCTTGTTGAGAGGGAGTGTTGAGATTCAACAAGATGATGAGCTTAGTGAAAAGAGTCGCCTTCACTAAGTGGGCCCCGCAGGCTATTTTTGGTACAAAGTCTATTTTTAGACTATGTCTATTTTTAGACATGTCTATCATATTCTATGAGTTGCAGGATGCTATTTGTGGATGGTTAGTCAATTTGGAAAGGAAAAATAGATGGACTTCTATTTGTAGACATTTTGGGTGAAGTCTATTATTAGACTGCCATTCTAAAAATAGACATGTCGGATATTATTAGCTCTTAATAATATTTGGACTCTAAACATTATCTTATTCTCTTGGAGCACTGACATTCAGTTAACAGATTTTTCAGATCAGCTAGCTGAAGGAATTATGCAATTACTAGAGCTACTGGTGGTTCATGCATGGATGACTTCAGTTAGAACTCAAGTGGCAGAGTTTGGTGGAGTTGGAGAAGTAGTTGGTGGAGTTGGTTTCTAGTTTAACTACACTTGTGGAGTTAAACTCAGTTGAATTGATTGTGTCTATTTCTAACTGATTGATACTTTCAATGGAGTTGAGTGAATTAATTAGTTAAATTAATTCACTAAATAATAACTCATTATTTAACTTGACAGAGACAACAGTTAACTACAGTGCAGAACAGATCAGTGGAGACTTAGTGGAGAGAATGGTGAAAGAGCAAGTGTGACTATCAGTTGTGACTATAGTGATGCATTGATTGCATCAAACACTCATTGGATATGCCAATGAGGATTACGTGAGAAAGGCTGGAGCATTTCGAACTCATCTAGAGCCATTCTTCAGCAGGGATTGCGTAATAGAGGCAGGCTATCAAGAGGGCAAAAATCAGTGCAGATTTTTGCTAATTGTTCTTGATTAGTGTGTAGCGATTGTATTGTACTGAGAGCTTGATATGATCAGCTTTGTATGATGATTGTTACATGATCTCTATGAAATATATTATATATAGATAGTTGGGGTTTTTAGTTTTAGGCTTTCCCGTTAAACAACTGTGTTAATGTGTGTGAATTTTTATTGTTTCATGTGTGCATTGCAATCTTGATTTAATTTCCGCAAATGATCAATGGTGGAATAGATTTTGTATTTTTCATGAAGTTAAAATAGTGTGAGATCAGGAGAATCTTGGACATATAACACATAAGTTATATAATTTCTACATTGACTACTTCAAGGATGCTCTCAGATCTGCTGTCTGATACCGTGTTTATTTTTTAATGGTATTTTATAGTGATAATTAATTCTAATAATTTACTAATGATTTATATGATTTATAGATAAAAATTTCTTTTCAACAAGAGACACATTTAAACATTCTAGTCATTACAGGGTAAATCTGACCAAAAAAATAACACACATTCAAACTTATCCATTCTAATCATATGAACAGGACATGTCCAAAATTACTGTTCCAAAGATGATGTTTCAGTTTTGATAAAATTGTGCCTCATTAGGCCGCCATAGAACATGATATAACTATGACATTAGAAAACATAGATTTCATCATGTATGTCTGTCTTTGTATTGTCTATATGCAACAATATAGAAACTAAAAAATTTAAATGAGGCAGATTAGAAAGGGACATTTCTAATCATTCAAACCCTAACACACATTCAAACCTACCCATTCTAATCATATGTTAAGTGACCTTAACAACAAATGAATTCAAATATATGCACGTTGTAAGTATTTCTTAACCTGTTCATATTTAAATTTCATGAAATAAATAAGACCGAGTTTCTATTATGCAGGTTGCAATTATTGATTAGATCGAGTTTCTTATTTAAATTTATTATGAGAATTAGACTAAGTTTTTATAGATGAAACAAATTCCACCGATATAAATAATTTTTAACAGTATGCATGTTGTTGTTGCAGCCATGCCACAAGTTTCAATTGCAGATCGTATAAGGAAAAGGAGGAGGCGAGGGACAAAGGGTGCCCAATTGCACTACACTTCATCGGAAGAGGAAACGGTCGATGATGTCAATGATGCCAATGCTCCCTGCAATGATATTGAGAATGCCCATGTGGTAGAATATCTTATTTTCTAGCCATCTACCATAGTGCCACCCTCAACCACATTACAAGGAGAAATTTCAACTAAGAAAATCAGTGCCATAAGATGGTGGACAAAGGAAGACATGCTAGTTTCAATTGATGACATAGAGTTCAGGGGATACTCAGTACATGCATCGATAAGAAAACATGGAATTGCAGCCCCAAGCATACATTATTGGATTAATGGAATCACTCATACAAAGCGTAGAGGGTTTGTTACTGTTATGACTGAAGAGGAGGACGTTGAGGTGGTTGTGTGATGTAAGGAGATGGCCCAAATGGGACATGGGTTAGAGTTGATACAAATAAAATCCACAGTAGCTCAAATCTGTCAGGGTAGGCATAACCGCTTCAAATATGGTTTTTCTGGAAAATCTTGGTGGAATGGGTTTAAAAAAGGCATCCATACCTTGTCTTACGGAAACAAAGGGTCTTGATAGAGATCTAAATTCTATGACACACTTTATCGTGCACATGAAAAACACTCTTATTCCCCAAACCATATCTAGAACTGTGACGAAATGGGCTCACAGCCTAGAAGGAATTGTGGCATGCGGGTAATTTCCAAGAGAGGGAGAAGAAATGTGCCAAATTTTTTTCCTAGAAGTAGGGAGTGGATCACTACACTTTGTTGTGTGAATGAAATTAGTTCTTCAATCCCTGGTTTTTATTTATTCAAAGGAAAAACAAAACTTAAAACTACATATAGAATTGTGAACCAGGTGCATGCATGGATGAAAACCCCCATGCATGGATGACAAAGGAACTCCTCCTGAATTGGCCTTTTCACTTTGCTGCATCTGTTCTAGGTGGTGTCTCACCTTAAAATAACACCTACTTATTTTAGATGGCCATGGAAGCCACATCATTGTGCAGACAATCGAGGAGGCCAATAATTTGGGTATTGACCTATTAACATTTCCAGCTCATACCACTCACATATTGAAACCTCTTATTGTCAGTGTGTTTGGGCCCTTCAAGAACTATTTCAAGGAAAATCGAGCTTCATGGATGGAAAATGATCCAGGGATGGAGGTAAAAAAATTTGAGCTAGTTGAGTTTTGAAGTAAAGCATTTAAAAGGGCTTTAACGCCTTCTAATACCAGGGATGGATTTAGGAGGACTGGAATTTGGCCACTGAATGTTGATGCTCTTATTAATGATACTAGGTGCAGCCAGGAATTTGTGGTGGAAGGTCATGAAGCATAGGAATTACAAGTCCTGGTTGATGCCCAATCATATGTGGATTGGCACGAGGATGTTATTGCTACTGAAGGCATGATATCCCTTTATAAAGGGAACTTTTGTGATGATGAACATGTATGTGATAAAAAATTCAATAATGAGCCAATTGTAAATAACATGGAGGCTACCACACACACTCAAACACCTGCTAATTATGCATGTGATATTCCAAATGACAATGCCAATGTGGCATAAAATGAGAATGTAACAAGAATAAAAAATGACAATTTGAGCATGCCAACCCAAGTAACCCCACCATCATGGTTGGTAGAGGCCAGGATGAATCAAAACAAGCATAATGTGTCATCCACCAATGATGAAAGCATGGAAATTCCTTCTCAACTAGCAAATTTGAGCACTGAACTTGTTAATTATTTTGTGGACAATGGATCACATAATGAAGATTCTATTTAGAATGAAGTACCAAACGAGGACAACAATGGGGTTCAATTAGGTTTCCCTAAGGTTGAAAGGCAAGAGTCAAGCCATCAGGAGCATGTGACAATGAACCAACCAATACTTGGTAGGTTCCTAAAGCTACTAGTAGAGTGAGCGAAGGCTCATCAACACATTTGACAATAGATTATCTTCGATTAGAGAGGAATTCACAATTACTCACCTCTGAAGAATATATGAACCTAATGTTCAAGTATGAGCATAGAAAACTTGAAATTCAGGAATCTAAACAGATAATAAGGAGTTGGCGCTGGAAAAGAGAGATTCAAGGATTGCATCGAAAACATCTCGGGCAAAGGAAAGGCTTGAAAGACAAAAAAAAGGGAAGAGAAAGAACATCAAAAATAGTTGGCAAGGAAAGAGAGGGAGGCAAGAAAGGCTCAACAAGTGCTAGAAAAATAAGGGGTGACAGAAAGGGAAGATTATGGTTCAAGTCAGTTGGAGGAAAATAGGATGATGTCCAACACTTTGGACCACATTATAGATCATACACCATCATACCGGGACCTGATTAACATCTAAGTCCCCCACTATCAACCGGGGCTTATAACCACCCCCTATACACCTACTAGTGCAGGGGTGAATCCTATGTATTATAGGTTAACTCCAGTTAGTGTTGGGGTTAGTAGAAAAAATGAAAAATTCGGTTATTCAATCCCTCCATGGTTACAAGGAGTAAACTCGACTCACTCATATGGAAAAAACTTGGGAGAGGCAAGCATTTCAACAAGTTTGGGAAATTCAGAAAATGGAGGCCATCAAGCATAGGGGTGGAATGAATTTTTTGTTTGTAACCAAATTGCAATGTGGATGAAGATGTTATCACTCAGGTTTTCCTAGAAGTTGTGTAAGAGGAAAGTATACCCGAGGTAACCACAAACCAACCTTTTAGATGCAGAATCTAGCCAATCTGCATCCAGAGAGGGCTCTCTCTTTATGATTTATCTTTGTTCTTGGAAGGTTTTAGGCTAGTTATAGATTCAAAGTTTTTTTTGGGAAAATGGTGGAATCCACAAACTATGGGCAAGGTTGAGAGCTTTCAGTCCATTGGGCTATGGAGTCAAAGGATGGCTTTACTGGATTTCTATTCTAAGCACAAGATGGTATTACAGGGCAAGATAGCTAGACAGAGAACAATCCTTAAAATTTAAAGCGGATGGGATGATTCTTGAAGGGATGAAAGGCAGCTAAGAATCTTTCACCATGTTCAAAAGAGAGAAGTGAAATGACTACAAACAAAGAGCAATGAAGAATTCCGTGTTATAGTAATCAAATAATGTTTAAATTAGCAAAGCAGGAGCATTTAAGAATTCATGCTTATAGCTAATTTAGAAGAAAACATTAAGAACAATCACATTTGAAAACAGAGTACAATTAAGCAAATTATGTTTCAATCCTTTATGTAAATTATTCAGAAATGGATATGATGGTATTATAAACTAATATAGTATTTCAGACAAAAGGGTAGAAAAACTTATTGAACTGTAGTCCAACACATGAATCCTGCAACAAGTCCTGTGCTTTAAATCGTCATCCAGTAAGCCACGAATAAATTTCTCCAAAATGCTTTTATTCTGAAAATCTCAATGTTACAACAGAGTAATAGAATCCACCCTCAACACTCTCTTTGAGGGTTTATTTATACACAAAATAATCTTAAACAATCTTACACTATCTTAGCCAATAACCTAGGCTGACTTAAAGCATTATTTACAAACAAACAAGAGACAAATGGTCTCGTGGATAGAATAATGTGTAACTGCCGATGTGCTGTTCCTTTCTTCGTGGACGTGCTGGAGGTAAGTGCTAAAAATAGGGCTCTGTGCTGTCCCTTGCGTATTTCTTTGGCTTGTTGGACACTCTTTATTCTCACGGATACTCTTTAACCTTTTCACCTGATACTCTTTCACCTGTCTTCCTGTTTTTACCATTTACTTGATAGTAAAGATAAAATCTCATCCTGAAAACAACTTTTACAGAATTTCCAACATTTCCTTCCACCATTGATCATCTGGTATCATAGTTCTTCTGAGCTTTCTTAAAGTTTCATCTGCTTCAGTAAGTTTATAAAAGGTGGGCTCATACGGAAATAGATACTTTATTTCATGTTCCAGATGAAATAAATTCCTCACTTTATCATAGATACTTTTCCCGGTCGGTAATGTCGATTCCGACGAGCTAGTAGAACAAGCAGCTGTATTTTTAGCATGAGCCTTTATTCTCTTCTCATAGGTTTCCAAGTCTATTATTTGATCTTCTGTGAGCATGGGACTTGGTAACCCACTATCCAAAAAAGCTTGAAATTTCTCTCTGAAAATGTTGATATCAACCAAAATGTCTGTGCACTTCCTTTCTAAATTTTGCATGAAAGTCCTCTTGGTGAAAACTCTCTTTGCTTCCAAAATTGCGCCTGTCCTGTCATCAATTCCTAACAATGCAAGCTGTGCTTTGTTCTGGAATTCAAAAATTGAATGAGTTGATTGGCCTGCTCAGGCCTGCCTCTTAATTCATTTCTGGTCCTGTTTATTTCTTCTTGGGCAATTTTAACCAGCTCATTTTGTTCAAAGATAGCTTGAATGGAGGGCCATATGACCTTTATTAACTCTATGATGTTACCCCAAAGAATGTCATTTATTTCCTTTAGAGGCTTTTCCAAAGAAAGATCCTTTTCCAAAGCCTCAACCAATTTTTCCAATCTTTTTATCTCCCTGGTGTTATCAACAGCTGTCTTTTTAGATGTGTCATATTTTTCCTTCAATTTTACTAATTGCAATTTTGTTTCTTGGAGTTCTGTGACCCTCAGTTGCAAACTCTCCATTTTTTTTATTAAGTCCTCGGAACTCAAGCCAGAAGTGTTCACTTGAGATGGCTGTATCTGCTGTCCTGCTGTTTGAGTACCTGTTGTTGATGTCTGCCTGATAGTTTCCTGTTCCTGCAATGCTTTTTCCAATTCCTTCTCTGTTTCATTTAGTCGCTCAGTCATATTTAGGAGCAACTCCATCATTTCTTCCTGTGAATTCCATTTTATAACTTCCTGGGTCTGAGGGTGTCTCGAGGCTGGTAGTTTTAGCTGTTTTCTGAGTGCAGTTATATCATCCTCTTTCTTCTTTATCAATGCCTCAATACCTTTGATGTCCTTGGGATTGTGACCCAAACCAATAATTATCTCTTCTAGAGACTTTATTCTATTATCCTTGGCCTGTGAGGAGGCCTTTTCAATTTTCAGTTGTGCAGTAGTGTTGTTCAAAGAATCTTGCAGCGTTAAAGCTGCCATGGCTTTGTTGGTGAGAGTAGAATAAACCATTTCCCCTGTTTGTCTGTGTAGCTCTATCTGGTCCAGGGGATGGATATCCTTTGCTAAAACTTCAAAATTTGATCTGATGTAATCTGCTGCTGAAGTTGGCTTTGGCACCTTTGCTTTGAAGTGGCTCATTAGCATTTTACCTTGTGAAAGATCAAACGCTGACATTAGTCTTTCTTGATTGTGAGGAGCCATCTTCATATACTGATCATATACCTTCATTTTCAATGGATCATTCTTTGTTTTAATATTAATGAAGGTTCTTTTAATATCTCCAGTATCTGTCTTTGGCGGTCTGAAAGAAGATACTTCAGTGCTTAATTGCTTTTGTATCCATTTCTGGCTTATGTTTGTTTCACTTGCTGTGCCTGTTTGCTGACTATCTTCCCTACCATCATCAAATACTTCATCTATAATTTCTACATCTGGAGGTGGATCAGACTTGTGTTTCTTAGCTTGATAAACCTGTGGGGCTCCTTTTGAAGGTGTGGTATCTGGAGCTAGCCTCTTTTTCCCTATTTCCACATTCAGTGGAGTTTGCATCTCTGGAACTTGGATGTGTTTTGCTGGTGTGGGAGAAGCATGAGATTGTTCTGGTGCTTTGGAACTCTGTGATTTTTCAGCCATGACCAAAGTTTCAATAACCTGGATTACAGGTTCCTTTCCTTTACCCTTGGGTTCTGCTGCTACTGATGGACTGTCTTCCTGTAATGCTTGCTGTAAAGTGGCTGCTGAAGATGTGCCAATATAAGGTACCTGCATTTAACCACACGTTTCTAGGTCAAATTTCTTCTCAACATCTTTCAAAATCTTATTCATTCTGTCTGCTTCACTTTCTTCTTCAACAAGAGTCCCTTCAACCCATTCATCTTGATTTGCATACTGTTCTAGATCAGGAATCTTGTGGTGTATATAGGGAGATGATTTGTTTTTTAATCTCTTTTCACAAATAAAACCAAAGGGGTCATAAGGAACCCAACGGAAAGATGTCTTGAACTTTTTCTCTAATAGAAGTTCTGCTTCTCTCTCAGCCTCCCTAGAATTGCAGATGAAAGGACCTAATTGGCTTTTGATCCTTAACTGAGCTTTCTTCTTTACATTGCAGAAATGGATCACATCTGAATTGTTCATCTGCCTAAAGTATTCCAAGGCAAAAATTCTCATTGGTACATATCTCGGTAACTTGAATGGATGTAATTCACATCCATAAATCCTGATGACCGTATGGTTTTGGTATAAGTACCAATCCCCAACCTTATAACTCTTTGACAGTTGCAAGGTCTTTCTAATTTCATTGCTTAGTCTTGGGGGAGAAATTCCTGTTAATAAAGTTGTTGCAGGATATACAAACTGATCAATGAATTCTGATTAGGAGTAGGGAGAATCAGAGGAAAAATGAATGATGGGAGACCAAAAAATGACTGACCTGGGATTCTTCTTGGCATCAAGTTTCTGTACAGGGAAAGGGAACCTTTCTGACTGATAGAAGATCATGAGATGATAGATAACTGAGGAGTACTTAAAAACTTTTTCAGTATCTAACCTTAAGAATTGATCATGGATTTTGCTGGCTATAAAAGAAGCATAGTCATATTTGATCTCAGGAGGTTGCCCAGGAGTGAAAATGGATGGCAGAGCCAAGGTTATCTCATCTACATATTCACTGGTGTTAAATCCTAGGACAAAAGATATTATATTTACAACGAGCATTCCCAATGTATTGAAATAGTAAAAACCATAGGGGGGAGACCCTTTTGGCTGATGCTCAGGTAGCATGAAATGCTGGCACATGGATTTTAGCTTCTCTGGGGTTAATTGTCTGGTTTTCTCAATCAATCCTTCTATGGACAATGGTGATAAATCTTGGTCTGGTTCAAAGTGCAACATGGCATTGATGGCCTGTGGAGTGATGGGAAACAAAACACTTTGGTCAGGAGCTATTACAGCCCTCCGTGCGGGATCATAGCTTGCCTGGAAATAATGAATGATTTCAGGGAAAATAAGGACTGAAGGAATGAGATACCTTGGGAGATTAGATTCCCACAACCCTACAAGATCTTGCCCCTTTGAGTATTCGTCTCTGCAGCGACAATAGCTCAATAGGGGAGTTTCATCATAAGCCAGGTCTTTTATTTGGAAATCTTCATCTATCAGAGGTAAATAGTCCAAATCACGGTGAGGAGCATTCAATGGGGCGATATTCAGAGATGCGGGGACCTCCATTTTGGTTCTTGTGGATTCAAAATGGAGGTTTTTTGGTTTTCTTCACGGGCCGGGCGGAATTCTTGAAACGAAGGGAATTGGAAGAATTTGCAGTTTCGGGGAGCAATTTCACAGGTTTAAAATCTCCAGGGAGGACTCAGTGATGATTTTTAACCACTTTTTCAGCGAAAAAACAAAGGAAATTGAGTTTTACTTGCAGTCGGGCGTAAAGGATAAATACCTGCTTTTTAGACGGAAACTGGTTCTTTAACAGGTAACAGGCAATGGCGGGACTGCTCTTCAACACAGGCGCAGCGGAATTTTGGGGCGGAATGATCAATTACAGTGGAAATTTTGAAAATTGCAGCGGGAGCACTGTCATTCTCAGAATAATGAAAATAACTGAAAAACACGAAGAATGGCTTTATTTGCAAGTTTAAAAGTATTTTTATTTTTTCGAGGTGATGACGTCATTGACGTACGGGGTGACATAAGCTGGCAGTAAGCGGTAAGTGGTAAGTGGTACTCCCGCACCGCTTTTGGTCGAAGACGGTTTTGATCGCGGGGGGAGCGATTCCACAGAGCGTTTGCCACGTGGATGTCTGACTTTTCAAAAACCACCCATCCCCCGCTGGTTAAATTGCTGACAAGGGATGGGCAGTGGGATCAACGCTGGCCGTTGATCTGCGGGAGGCTGATCCAACGGCGGAGGAGATGGAAAGGTAACGGGATGGTTATTGCGCGGGCCCGACGGGATTTAAATGCGTTTAACTTTTATTTAATCGCCCCGGGAGGATTTTGATTGGTAAGTGAAAGGCTATTAATTAGTTCAAATAACTAATTAATCCCATATGCAAAAGTAAAGGGTCGCGGCGGAGTTGGCTTAAGCGGAATGCCACGTGGATCATGACTGATTGTATGTAAAAACTTTTTCTTAAAAGTTTCATTTATATTTTTGTATTAAACACACATATCATATGTCTAAAGTTTTTATATATATTTATTATTATATGATGAATTAATTACAATTATTTCAATTAAGAGGGGCGGGATTTATATTATAAGGATATATTTAACCAAAGGGTTTATAAAAGGGGGGTTTTTACTGAATTTTGGGAAAATAATTACTTTGGTTAAACTATATAATATAAGGGTTTTTGGGATATTTATAAAAGGGAGTTATATACTTAGGATAAGGTATTTTATTTAGGGATTTAATACAATAGATTTAAATGTTAATATGGTAAAGGAAAAGGAAAATCAAAACATTGTTGTACATCTAAGAAAGTGATAACTTGTGAAGTAAATTGCAACATTTTATCTTCAACACTTAAACTTAGAATAACAAGTTATTTTGAGGAACTTTTATGGAATGTTGCATCAGTTTCCTAAGTAAAATAGGATTTTACTTAGGAAAAAGTTAAAGATGGAAGATAACAATGATGAAATATTTCAAGTGCTTAGGTCTTTTTGATCATTGGGCCGAGGGTCCGGTCCCTCCAGAAGTCAAGGAAATGCCTTGAGCCCCTTTGATCTCCAATTACCTTAGTACTTTTGGGGAAAATTAGTAAAACTTTTGAGGGGAAAATGATAAGGGAAGTTAATGAATTTGACTTTTGCTTGGTGTGATTTTCCAGTGTATGTCATGTTTCAGTACTTGTGATGAAAGTAAATGATTAACCAACATGTAGCAGTACCATTCATCAGATAACACTTTGCAGCACCATCTACCTACCTATCTACTTAACACAACCATTTTCTCTTCTTTATTAGGGTGCATTTAGACTTGCAAACCCTGATCAATCTTTTCTTTTTACATGATGAATCTATCTATTTCTACCCTTATTACATCCAAGGGCTCAGATTAAACTGTTGAGCACCTTTTAATAACTCTACCTAGCTACTTATCTGCCAAGATTAAACTGTTTGGCTAGATATTTATTCTCTAATCTATAACATGAAATTGAAATATGACTAAGCCAAGTTTAAACAGTTTGAATTATTCATGAATTGTGGCAAAAGTTTCACAAGCTGCACACAATTGATTTATTACAACAGAGTAAAAAGTAGTGGCATTTGGATTTGCACACTTTCCTTAGTCTATTTTTTGCTTGGGGTTCATTTCTTTCTCTTTTTTGACCATTTTATTCTTTTTACCCTTTGATCTTTCTTTTAGGGTATACCCTCTTTACATTTTTTAACTTTTTTTATTTTTTGGTTTTTTAAGAATATGGAACACCTTTGCTCAAGTAAGAAGGTTTGAACATATTCCATAATTCCATCAAGACAATCATGAAAGATGAAACCTATTGGTATAGGAGTCTAACACTGGCTCCACTTGGGGATGGCTTTTCCTTGTGGAAAATCAAGAACAGCAGGTCAGATGCCTCAAAATGTCTTCAAACTGAAAGTATGAAATCTTCCTTCTTCTGGTAGCTTTATTTTACATATGATAGTGAAACTTTTGGAACTTAGGGCCTTCACTTCGGGCTTCAATTCCAAGAAGTCACCATCCAATCCAAACTGCATTAACAAAAATAAAACAAGAAAACAATATATTGTGTACAAGTTAGAAACATTAAAACATTCTAGTAAATTGGATCAAAATAATGCTTAAGCATTCGACCATTGACTGGTCCTTCTTCAACTTCTGAATTGTCCAAGTCCTTCAAAAAGTAAGTGTTGTTTCCCTGCAAGGCATGAATGATATAAGGCCCTTTCCACAAGAAATCAAACTTTCCATGTTTTCCTTTTTCTTCTCTTCTAGAATCCCATCTTAGGACCTTGTCCCCTAACTGAAAATCCTCTGCTTTAGTCCTTTTATCAAACATTTTGTTTAGCTTTTCCTGTAAGACTTGTGATCTTTGGTATACCTCTTCTCTGGTTTGTTGCAGGTGGATTGTTTGATTAATTCTTCTTTGAATGTCATTTGGCTCCACTTGAGCCTCCTGAAGTAATTTCATAACAGGAATTCCTAAAGATGATGGGAACCTTGCTTCAATGCCATAAACTAACTCATATGGACTAGTCCCAATGGATTTCTTAGTTGTAAGTCTGTCTGCCCATAATGCATTGGTCAATTTCTTGTGCCAATTCTTTTTGTTTTCTTCCAATAACTTTTTGATGATATTGATAAGGCTTTTATTAGAAGATTCTGCTAGTCCATTACCCTGGGGGTAATAGGCTGTTGAATGGCCTAGAGTAATATGATATTTATTACAGAAACTGATCATTTTCTTTGATTTAAATGCAGCAGCATTATCTGTTATAATCTTTTCCGAACAGCCAAATCTTGAGAGTATGTTTGTTTCTAAAAACCCTATGATCACAGAATCATTAGACTGTCTACATGGGATGGCTTCAATCCATTTAGTGAAATAGTCTGTAGCAGTTAAAATCCATCTATGTTGCCCTGAAGAAGGGGAATGAATTTCTCCAATAAAATCTAACCCCCATTGTTGAAAAGGTCTTTCTGTGGAAATTGGTTTTAAAGGCAGAGGTAACAACTTTCTTTTACCCTCAAATATCTGACATTTATGACAAGTTGTTACAAATTTCTTAACATCGGAAAATAAAGTTGGCCAGTAGAAACTGGCCCTTAAAATTTTGTCTGCAGTATATTTCCAGTAGAGATGTCCTCCACAATCACCTGCATGAAATTCATTAAGAATTTTATCAGCTTCATCTTTTAAGAGACAATTCAACAAGATTCCTTCATGATTTTTCCAAAATAAAGTGCTATCTAAAATACAATATTTCAAAGATGTCATTTTTACAAATCGTCTTTTGGTTCTGGACAACCCTGGAGGAGCTTGCAGGTTTAATAAAACATGAATTATATCAGTGTACCAGGGTGAATCTAATAAAGCTTGACTGATCTGTGGAGTCGCCATCTCCTGATTGTCATCCAGTTCATTGATGTCTAAGGCTTGGCAATTGGTTTATGTCATGAGTTGTGCCAATCCTTGACCTTTTATGAGTTTTGTTGGTTTAATATCAATATCATATTCTAAAATGGTAGCTATCCACTTACCTCGTTTACCTTCAATGCCATCTTGAGTCAAAATATCTTTAACTACTGCATTAGGCACATAAGCTATCACATGAGAATATAATATGTAGACTCTAAAATCTTTGATTGCTTTTACCAATGCAAAAGCCTGTTTTTCCATAATATTGTATTTTAGAGATGCATCCCTCAGTGCTTTACTAAAAAATGCTATTGGATTTTCACACCCTTGGTCATCTTTTTGAAGTAAAACAACTGCAACAGTATGTTCAGAAGCAAATGAAAAAATGATAAAGTCTCTATCAAATTTAGGACTGGTCAGAACTGGTGACCTTGTTAAAGCCATTTTAATTTCCTCAAATGATTGCTTGGCTTCTACAGTCCAGTCAATGCTTGAATCTTTCCTCAACATGTTAGTCAGTAATCTAAGTAACTATGCTAAACTAGAAATAAATCTTCTCAAGAAGTTGATTTTTCCTATAAATGCCTGCAATTCTTTTATGTTTCTGGGGTGGGGTATTTGCAAAATTGCTTGAATTCTTTCTGGATCAATCCTAATGCCATCTTTAGAAATAATGTGCCCTAAGAGCTTTCCTTCTTCCAAACCAAACAATGACTTCTTAGGGTTTAAAGAAATTCCATATCTTCTGCACTTGATGCATACTTGCCTTAGATGATCTAAATGTTCTTGATCTGTTTTAGAAAAGACAGTCAAATCATCTAAATAAATAACCAGAAAATCATGTATATCTTTAGAAAAAGCAATATCCATTGCTCTTTGAAATGTAGCTCCTGCATTCTTGAGCCCAAATGGCATTTTGACATATTTAAACGTACCCCATGGTGTTGTGAATGCTGTTTTATCCTGATCATCAGGATGAACCAGAATCTGGTTGTACCCTGAAAATCCATCTAGTAGTGATATTCTCGAAGATCCTACTACCCTTTGCAGAATGTGGTCCATTTTTGGCAGAGGATAGTTGTCTTTTAAGGAAAATTTATTCAAATTTCTTAAATCGACACACAGTCTAATTTCTCCTGTCTTCTTTCTTGTTGGTACCAGGTTAGAAACCCATTCTGAGAATCTGATAGGAGCTATAATCCCTGCTTCAAACATCCTTTTGATTTCCTTTTCAATTGAGGGTAATAAAACAAGATTTATTCTCCTAAGCTTTTGTTTAAAAGGTTTCTGGTCAGGTTTCAAAGGTATAGTGTGTTGAATGATGGATGTATCATAAGATTTGAGGTCTTCATAACTCCAGGCAAAAACATCCTGGAATTATTTTAATAATTCAACATATTTAACCTTCTGATCTTTTGGAAGAGACTTGGACAACTTGACTATTTTGGGATTTTATGGGGTTCCTAAGTTGCACTCTTCCATATCAGCCTTCACAGGTTCCATTTTAGGTCTGAATGGAATATCATTTGAGTCGAATAGATCTTCCAAAGGTGTTAATCCTTTGGGTAATTGATTATCTTTTAAATTGATGATTTTTGTTTCATCTTCTATGATCTCATCAAATTCCATGTGTTTCAAATTTTGCATGTCTTTTTCAGTAAATGTGGTTGGATGCAGCATATAAATTGCATTTTCTCTTGAAATTTCTGTTTTTTGTTCTTTTTCTTGATCAAATTCATCAATAGTTATGTCTTCATCTATATTACAGTTAGAAAACTCATCCTGAAGTGTCAAAAAATTATTGATTTGATTGTTATTCGCAAACACTTGCCAATTCAGAAGATTGTCTGGTATTGCAGGCCTGTGCCTAATCTCAGCTGAAAACTGATGATTGGGGTCAAAAGGCAACTTGCATGTACTAGCAAACATTGCTAAACTGTGGGCATGCAGATTTTGTTTCCTGGGAATCTTGGCAAGTTGAGCTTGTAGAAATGTGTTGAGAATTTCCACAACTGTCTCTCTGTATTGTTTCAGTCTCAAGTCTTTTGTTGAACATTCTCCATTTATCTGTTGAATAATTAGTTCAGAATCTCCTATGATTGATACCCTAATAGCTCCTAACTTCTTGGCATGTTTAAACCCTAATAAAAGAGCTTCGTACTCTGCCATGTTGTTGGTGCATTTAAAATTCAACCTATAAGCATGACCCTCTGCATGATTATTTTCAACATTATGTAACCAAATCCCAGCTCCTGCCCCTAGTTTGTTTACAGAGCCATCAAACTCTAAATGCCATAGAATTTCATGTTCATAACCTTCATCAATTGTTTTAACGTGTTTCTTGACAGGAGCTAGTTGTTTAGTTTTTTCAGGTATTTCTTGATCATCTGGTGTTTCTTTGTTTTCAGAGATTTCTTCAATTTTAACAGTGGTTTTGTTTATGATTTCCAATTCTGGAGCTTCTATTTCAGTAGGAAGATCTGACTCAGCATTGTATAAAATAAAAGAATCCATGTCAGAATGTACAGAGTAAACAAGGAAGTTTTCAGGCTTCTCATGGCTACTCACTAAGTACTTCATGAAGGTTTCTCTATATAATCTTTTAGGCTGACCAAATACTGAAATAGTTGCATATGACATGTCTAGTTGAATAGATCCTCCAAGTTTAGCACCCCAAGATCTAGACAATAACATACCATATTTAGGTGGAATATCAACAACTACTATGTCCATTAAAACAGACTTAGCAGGGTATTGGACCAAAGTGACACACAGATCTTTAATCAAACCTAAACATTTTACCTGACTGGAATCAAATGAAAACAAATCTTTGTACGGTCTGGTAATATCTAGATTCAATCTTTCCATTACTGCTTTTGGCATCAAATTGTGAGATGCTCCAGAATCAAGCATTGCATTATGGAGTATCTTGTCATGAACATTCAGGCTTACATAAAATGGAGGTGTTCCTCCACTTTCTGGTTTGCCATTAACCTCAGGGCCAAAAAGAAGTTTGGGTTGATCATCAAGAATGTTTACTGAATCATCTAATCCAGTAATGTTAATGTTTAGGGACTTGGTAATCTGACTCCTATAGACATCATGTTTAGCCAATTCTGATAAAGGAACAACTATCTTGAGTTTGCCTATTTCAGCCTCTAGATTAAAAGGTTTTTCTGTTTGAGTTTTAGTGTTTTGCACAGTTGGGTTTTCTCTGTTTATTGGGTCTTCAATGTTTTTCTCTTTTTCATGAATGAAGTTTTGTTTTGAAGATGTTTCAGGACTAACTTCTACTGTTTCTTCTACAGTTCCTACATGAGGATATGTATTGGATTGTTGTTTGTTGATTGGTTGGTTGTCAGAGACATCTTCAATTATTGGATTTGAAAAACTGGGAGTTATCCTAGGCAAAATTTGTACTTGGGGACTGTTTTGTACAGGGGAAAAGTTTTGTACAGGGGGAATGTTTTGTTTACCTTTGACATTTTGTTTTGTGGTTTTCTGTTTGCTATTCTCTGGTACATCTATCCGTCTACTTCTCAAGTTGTACTGTTTATGAACCTCGTAAATAGCTGTGTCATAACCTTCTTTGAAATCAAAAGTCTCACCTGAATGAGTTTGGAATGTTTCAAGGATGTGATTCTCTTGATCATCCTGGGATAGGAAGACTTCTGGTTCATTTTTGTCCTCATTTACATTGTTTATTTCTACATCATCTGTAGGTTCTTCAGAAGTTGAACCTTCAACAAAGTTTTCTTGGAAGGGTGGCCTAATGTTTTGATCAGGGACATTCTTTCCAATATTTTGATTCAGATTCCTCCTAAAGTTTGGGTTTCTTGCAACATTCTGATTATCAGTAGAAGACTTTCTTTCAATGGTTTCCACTCTGTCTCCTAACCTTTCCATACCTTTAATGATTACATCTAGCTTCTTTTCAAAAGCTGAAGGTTCTTCATTCATAGGCATTCTTCTCTCTGCCCTAGCTCTGGCTCGTTTTTCTATCAGATTTGCTTCTACACTCACCACTATACTTTGCATTTCCTCTAGTGTCTGAGGAGCTCTTTCCTTGAGGGAATAAGCTATATCGGAGTCAAAACCATCTGGAAATTTAACCAACACGTTGTTGGGTGGGGGTCTTAGGTTTTGAGGAACTGCATTATAAGATTCATTGAATCTTATGATGTAATCTTGCACGGTTTCGTTTGGTCTTCTTCTTAATTTTTCAAATTCTGATAGGATCTAGAGAGGATCCTTCTTTTTCTCCCATCTGTTCAAGAATGCCCTATACAAAGCTTCTAAATCAGCGATACTGTTCGGGGTAAGAGCCCTAAACCAAGTTCTAACTTCTCCAGTAAGACTCTGAACGAAAATTCTCATTCGAATATTATCAGTATCAATCTCATAAAACTCAAAGTAATCAGTCATCCTTTTGGTGTGTTGTTGAGCTGTGTAAGTACCTGATCCGTCAAAAGGTGTGATCTTACTCTGGTAGTCCTGAGGTAAAGCTGGAGGGTTGGCTGGTAACTGTAAAGGGGCATATCGATTAGCCATTGGGAGATAAAGTGGAGTGACAGGAGTCGATGGTCTAACAGGAGGAGATGGAGGTCTAACAGGTGTTTGAAAAGTTTGAGGAAAAGTGACTGAGCTTGGAGATGCTTCAGTAATCACAGAAATGTTTGAGCTTTCTTCAAAGGTTTGCTCAGACTGAATGGAGTTATGCAATTCTCTTTCAAGATGATGTGAAACAAATCTGTATTGCAAATCTTCAAAGAACAATGGATCTGGAACTAATCTAGATAATTCAGTCTCAGAAAAATTCACAAACAAAGATGTTTCGAATCGTGCATCAAAAGGGATGTCATCAATATAAATAATTTTCACAGGACAAGATGCTGATCTAGAAAGTGGTCTAGAACTTCCTGTACTTTCTTGACTTCCTCTTTCAGAACTTTCTTGACTTCCTTGTCTTCTAAGAATCCTAGGAATCAGATTAGGATTTTCAAATATTGGTGGTGGATTAGGGTCAGGGTTTGACCTAGTATGTCGAATCCTTTCTGAAGCCAGTTTTCTTAGACTATGTGTTTTTGGATTTTGGATTTTAATTGAAAAATAAATACAACTTCTACAAATTCTTTAAGAAATAATGATATGTGATTAAGATTTCCTCAAAGATCTGTTTAAACTAGAGAATCTGATTGAAAAAATTTGAAACTAAGATTCAATATATAAGCTAAATCAGAGATAGACTGAAACATCATTTATTTAATTTTGCAATTGCAGAGCAAAAGCAATTTCAAAGGCTTCCTGGCTGATTTTCAGACTCTGTCTATAGCTTACAAATCAAACGATAGTATCAATAAAATGATTCAGGTCCCCAGTATGGTCGCCACTATGTTATCACTCAGGTTTTCCTAGAAGTTGTGTAAGAGGAAAGTATACCCGAGGTAACCACAAACCAACCTTTTAGATGCAGAATCTAGCCAATCTGCATCCAGAGAGGGCTCTCTCTTTATGATTTATCTTTGTTCTCGGAAGGTTTTAGGCTAGTTATAGATTCAAAGTTTGTTTTGGGAAAATGGTGGAATCCACAAACTAAGGGCAAGGTTGAGAGCTTTCAGTCCATTGGTCTATGGAGTCAAAGGATGGCTTTACTGGATGTTTATTCTAAGCACAAGATGGTATTACAGGGCAAGATAGCTAGACAGAGAACAATCCTTAAAATTTAAAGTGGATGGGATGATTCTTGAAGGGATGAAAGGCAGCTAAGAATCTTTCACCATGTTCAAAAGAGAGACATGAGATGACTACAAACAAAGAGCAATGAAGAATTCTTTATTATAGCAATCAACAGTGTTTAAATTAGCAAAGCAGGAGCATTTAAGAATTCATGCTTATAGCTAATTTAGAAGAAAACATTAAGAACAATCACATTTGAAAACAGAGTACAATTAAGCAAATTCCGTTTCAATCTTTTATGTAAATTATTCAGAAATGGATATGATGGTATTAAAAACTAATATAAAATTTCAGACAAAAGGTAGAAACACTTATTGAACTGTAGTCCAACACATGAATCCCGCAACAAGTCCAGTGCTTTCAAATCGTCATCCAGCAAGCCACAAGTAAATTTCTCCAAAAGCTTTTATTCCGAAAATCTCAATGTTACAGCAGAGTAATAGAATCCACCCTCAACACTCTCTTTGAGGGTTTATTTATACACAAAATAATCTTAAACAATCTTACACTATCTTAGCCAATAACCTAGGCTGACTTAAAGCATTATTTACAAACAAAAAAGAGACAAATGGTCTCGTGGATAGAATAATGTGTAACTGCCGATGTGCTGTTCCTTTCTTCGTGGACGTGCTGGAGGTAAGTGCTAAAATAGGGCTCTGTGCTGTCCCTTGCAGTATTTCTTTGGCTTGTTGGACACTCTTTATTTTCACGGATACTCTTTATCCTTTTCACCTGATACTCTTTCATCTGTTTTCCTGTTTTTACCATTTACTTGATAGTAAAGATAAATTCTCATCCTGAAAACGACTTTCATAGAATTTCCAACATTTCTTGCCACCATTGATCATCTGGTATCATAGTTCTTCTGAGCTTTCTTAAAGTTTCATCTGCTTCAGTAAGTTTATAAAAAGTGGGCTCATTCGGAAATAGATACTTTATTTCATGCTCCAGATGAAATAAATTCCTCACTTTATCATAGATACTTTTCCCAGTTGGTAATGCAGATTCCGACGAGCTAGTAGAACAATTAGCTGTGGTTTTAGCATGAGCCTTTATTCTCTTCTCATAGGTTTCTAAGTCTACTATTTGATCTTCTGTGAGCATGGGACTTGGTAACCCACTATCCAGCAAAGCTTGAAATTTCTCTCTGAAAACGTTGATATCAACCAAAATGTCTGTACACTTTCTTTCTAAATTTTGCATGAAAGTCCTCTTGGTGAAAACTCTCTTTGCTTCCAAAACTGCACCTGTCCTTTCATCAATTCCTAACAATGCAAGCTGTTGCTTTGTTCTGGAATTCAAAAATTGAATGAGCTGATTGGCCTGCTCAGGCCTGCCTCTTAATTCATTTCTGGTCCTGTTTATTTCTTCTTGGGAAATTTTAACCAGCTCATTTTGTTCAAAGATAGCTTGAATGGAGGGCCATATGACCTTTATTAACTGTATGATGTTACCCCAAAGAATGTCATTTATTTCCTTTAGAGGCTTTTCCAAAGAAAGATCCTTTTCCAAAGCCTCAACCAATTTTTCCAATCTTTTTATCTCTCTGGTGTTATCAGCAGCTGTCTTTTTAGATGTGTCATATTTTTCCTCCAATTTTGTTAATTGCAATTTTGTTTCTTGGAGTTATGTGACCCTCAGTTGCAAACTCTCCATTTGTTTTATTAAGTCCTCGGAACTTAAGCCAGAAGTGTTCACCTGAGATGGCTGTATCTGCTGTCCTGCTGTTGTAGTACCTGTTGCTGATGTCTGCTTGATAATTTCCTGTTCCTGTAATGCTTTTTCCAACTCCTTCTCTGTTTCATTAAGTCGCTCAGTCATATTCAGGAGCAACTCCATCATTTCTTCCTGTGAATTTCCTTTTATAACTTCGTGGGTCTGAGGGTGCCTCGAGGCTGGTAGTTTTAGCTGTTTTCTGAGTGCAACTATATCATCCTCTTTCTTCTTTACCAATGCCTCAATACCTTTAATGTCTTTGGGATTGTGACCCAAACCAATGATTATCTCTTCTAGAGACTTTATTCTATTATCCTTGGCATGTGAGGAGGCCTTCTCAATTTTCAATTGTGCAGTAGTGTTATTCAAAGAATCTTGCAGCGTTAAAGCTGCCATGGCCTTGTTGGTGAGAGTAGAATAAACCATTTCCCCAGTCTGTCTATGTAGCTCTATCTGGTCCAGGGGATGGATATCCTTTGCTAAAACTTCAAAATTTGTTCTGATGTAGTCTGTTGCTGAAGATGGCTTTGGCACCTTTGCTTTGAAGTGGCTCATTAGCATTTTACCTTGGGAAAGGTCAAACGCTGACATTAGCCTTTCTTGATTATGAGGAGCCATCTTCATATACTGATCATATACCTTCATTTTCAATGGATCATTCTTTGTTTTAATATTAATGAAGGTTATTTTAATGTCTCCAGTATCTGTCTTTGGCGGTCTGAAAGAAGATACTTCAATGCTTAATTGCTTTTGTATCCCTTTCTGGCTTATGTTTGTTTCACTTGCTGTGCCTGTTTGCTGACTATCTTCCCTACCATCATCAAATACTTCATCTATAATTTCTACATCTGGAGGTGGATCAGACTTGTGTTTCTTAGCTTCATAAACCTGTGGGGCTCCTTTTGAAGGTGTGGTATCTGGAGCTAGCCTCTTTTTCCCTATTTCCACATTCAGTGGAGTTTGCATCTCTGGAACTTGGATGTGTTTTGCTGGTGTGGGAGAAGCCTGATATTGTTCCGGTGCTTTGGAACTCTGTGGTTTTTCAGCCATGACCAAAGTTTCAATAACCTGGATTACAGGTTCCTTTCCTTTACCCTTGGGTTCTTCTGCTACTGATGGACTGTCTTCCTGTAATGCTTGCTGTAAAGTGGCTGCTGAAGATGTGCCAATATAAGGTACCTGCATTTGACCACACGTTTCTAGGTCAAAGTTCTTCTCAACATATTTCAAAATCTTATTCATTCTGTCTGCTTCACTTTCTTCTTCAACAAGAGTCCCTTCAACCCATTCATCTTGATTTGCATACTGTTCTAGATCAGGAATCTTGTGGTGTATATAGGGAGATGATTTGTTTTTTAATCTCTTTTCACAAATAAAACCAAAGGGGTCATAAGGAACCCAACGGAAAGATGTCTGGAACTTTTTCTCTAATAGAAGTTCTGCTTCTCTCTCAGCTTCCCTAGAATTGCAGATGAAAGGACCTAATTGGCTTTTGATCCTTAACTGAGCTTTCTTATTTACATTGCAGAAATGGATCACATCTGAATTGTTCATTTGCCTAAAGTATTCCAGGGCAAAAATTCTCATTGGTACATATCTGGGTAACTTGAATGGACGTAATTCACATCCATAAATCCTGATGACTGTATGGTTTTGGTATAAGTACCAATCCCCAACCTTATAACTCTTTGACAGTTGCAAGGTCTTTCTAATTTCATTGCTTAGTCTTGGGGGAGAAATTCATGTTAATAAAGTTGTTGCAGGATATACAAACTGATCAGTGAATTCTGAGTAGGAGTAGGGAGAATCAGAGGAAAAATGAATGATGGGGGACCAAAAAATGACTGACCTGGGATTTTTCTTGGCATCAAGTTTCTGTACAGGGAAAGGGAACCTTTCTGACTGATAGAAGATCATGAGATGATAGATAACTGAGGAGTACTTAAAAAAAATTTCAGTATCTAGCCTTAAGAATTGATCATGGATTTTGCTGGCTATGAAAGAAGCATAGTCATATTTGATCTCAGGAGGTTGCCCAGGAGTAAAAATGGATAGCAGAGCCAAGGTTATCTCATCTACATATTCACTGGTGTTAAATCCTAAGACAAAAGATATTATATTTACAATGAGCCTTCCCAATGTATTGAAATAGTAAAAACCATAGGGGGGAGACCCTTTTGGCTGATGCTCAGGTAACATGAAATGCTGGCACATGGATTTTAGCTTTTCTGGGGTTAATTGCCTGGTTTTCTCAATCAATCCTTCTATGGACAATGGTGCTAATTCTTGGTCTGGTTCAAAGTGTAACATGGCATTGATAGCCTGGGGAGTGATGGGAAACAAAACACTTTGATCAAAAGCTAATACAGCCCTCTGTGTGGGATCATAGTTTGAATGACAGTAATGAATGATTTCAGGGAAAATCAGGACTGAAGGAATGAGATACCTTGGGAGATTGGATTCCCACAACCCTATAAGATCTTGCCCCTTTGAGTATTCGTCTCTGCAGCGACAATAGCTCAATAGTGGACTTTCATCAAAATGCAGGTCTTTAATTTGGAAATCTTCATCTATTAGAGGTAAATAGTCTAATTCACGGTGAGGAGCATTCAATGGGGCGATATTCAGAGCTGCGGGGACCTCCATTTTGGTTCTTGTGGATTCAAAATGGAGGTTTTTGGTTTTCTTCACGGGCCGGGCGGAATTCTTGAAATGAAGGAAATTGGAACAATTTACAGGTTCGGGGAGCAATTTCACAAGTTTTAAAATCTCCAGGGAGGACTCAGTGATGATTTTTAACCACTTTTTCAGCGAAAAAAACAAAGGAAACTGAGTTTTACTTGCAGTCGGGCGTAAAGGATAAATACCTACTTTTAGACGGAAACTGGTTCTTTAACAGGTAACAGGCAATGGCGGGACTGTTCTTCAACACGGGCGCAGCAGAATTTTGGGGCGAAATGATCAATTACAGTGAAAATTTGAAAATCGCAGCGGGAGCTCTGTCGTTTTCAGAATAACGAAAAGAACTGAAAAAACACGAAAAAATGGCTTTATTCGCAAGTTAAAGGTATTTTTGTTTTTTTCGAGGTGATGACGTCATCGACGTACGGGGTGACGTAAGCCGGCAGTAAGCGGTAAGCGGTAAGTGGTACTCCCGCACCGCTTTTGGTCGAGGACGGTTTTTAACGGAGGGGCAGCGATTCCACAGGTTTCCTGCCACGTGGATGGTTTGACTATTCAAAACCACCCATCCCCCGCGGGTTAAAAAACTTACACGGGATGGGCAGCGGGATCAATGCTGGCCGTTGATCTGCGGGAGGCTGATCCAACGGCTGAGGAGATGGAAAGGTAACGGGATGGTTATTGCGCGGGCCCGGCGGGATTTAAATGCGTTTAACTTTTATTTAATCGCCCCGGGAGGATTTTGATTGGTGAGTGAAAGGCTATTAATTAGTTCAAATAACTAATTAATCCCATATGCAAAAGTAAAGGGTCGCGGCGGAGTTGGCTTAAGCGGAATGCCACATGGACGGACCACGGTGGCGCAAAACTTTTCGCAAAGTTTTATTGATATTTTTGGTATTAAACACACATATTGTATGTCTAAAGTTTTTATATATATTTATTATTATATGATGAATTAATTAATACAATTATTTCACCATAGGGGCGGGATTTATATTATAAGGATATATTTAACCAAAGGGTTTATAAAGGGGGGTTTTTACTGAATTTTGGGAAAATAATTACTTTGGTTAAACTATATAATATAAGGGTTTTTGGGATATTTATAAAAAAGGAGTTATATACTTAGGATAAGGTATTTTATTTAGGGATTTAATACAATAGAGTTAAATGTCAATATGGTAAAGGACAAGGAAAATCAAAACATTTTTGTACATCTAAGAAAGTGATAACTTGTGAAGTAAATTGCAACATTTTATCTTCAACACTTAAACTTAGAATAACAAGTTATTTTGAGGAATTTTTATGGAATTTTGCATCAGTTTCCTAAGTAAAATAGGATTTTACTTAGGAAAAAGTTAAAGATGGAAGATAACAATGATGAATTATCTCAAGTGCTTAGGTCTTTTTTATCATTAGGCCGAGGGTCCGGTCCCTCCAGAAGTCAAGGAAATGCCTTGAGCCCCTTTGATCTCCAATTACCTTAGTACTTTTGGGGAAGATTAGTAAAACTTTTGAGGGGAAAATGATAAGGGAAGTTAATGAATTTGACTTTTGCTTGCTGTGATTTTCCAGTGTATTTCCTGCTTCAGTACTTATGATGAAAGTAAAGGATCAAAAACATGTAGCAACATCATTCATCAGATAACACTTTGCAGCACCATCTACCTACCCTATCTACTTAACACTACCATTTTCTCTTCTTTATTAGGGTGCATTTAGACTTGCAAACCCTTTTCAATTTTTTCTTTTTACATGATAAATCTATCTATTTCTACCCTTATTACATCCAAGGGCTCAGATTAAAATGTTGAGCACCTTTTATTCACTCTACCTCGCTACTTATCTGCCAAGATTAAACTGTTTGGCTAGATATTTATTCTCTAATCTATAACATGAAATTGAAATATGACTAAGCCAAGTTTAAACAGTTTGACTTATTCATGAATTGTGGCAAAGGTTTGACAAGCTGCACACAATTGATTTATTACAAAAATGAAATAGCAGTGGCATTTGGATTTGCACACTTTCCTTGGTCTATTTTTGCTTGGGGTTCATTTCTTTTACTTTTTTGACCATTTTATTCTTTTTTACCCTTTGATCTTTCTTTTAGGGTATACCCTCTTTACATTTTTTAACTCTTTTGATTTTTTGGTTTTTTCTAAGAATATGGAACACCTTTGCTCAAGTAAGAAGGTTTGAACATATTCCATACTTCCATCAAGACAATCATGAAAGATGAAACCTATTGATATAGGAGGCTAACACTGGCTCCACTTGGGGATGGCTTTTCCTTGTGGAAAGTCAAGAACAGCAGGTTAGATGCCTCAGAATGTTTTCAAACTGAAAGTATGAAATCTTCTTTCTTCTGGTAGCTTTATTTTACATATGATAGTGAAAATTTTTGGAACTTAGGGCCTTCACTTCGGGCTTCAATTCCAAGAAGTCACCATCCAATCCAAACTGCATTAACAAAATAAAACAAGAAAACAATATATTATGTACAAGTTAGAAACATTAAAACATTCTAGTAAATTGGATCAAAATAATGCTTGAGCATTCGACCATTGACTGGTCCTTCTTCAACTTCTGAATTGTCCAAGTCTTTCAAAAAGTAAGTGTTGTTTCCCTGCAAGGCATGAATGATATAAGGCCCTTTGCACAAGAAATCAAACTTTCCATGTTTCCCTTTTTCTTCTCTTCTAGAATCCCATCTCAGGACCTTGTCTCCTAATTGAAAATCCTCTGCTTTAGTCCTTTTATCAAACATTTTCTTTAGCTTTTCCTGTAAGACTTGTGATCTTTGGAATACTTCTTCCCTGGTTTGTTGCAGGTGGATTGTTTGATTAATTCTTCTTTGAATGTCATTTGGCTCCACTTGAGCCTCCTGAAGTAATTTCATGACAGGAATTCCTAAAGATGAGGGGAATCTTGCTTCAATGCCATAAACTAATTCATATGGACTAGTCCCAATAGATTTCTTAGTTGTAACTCTGTCTGCCCATAATGCATAGGTCAATTTCTTGTGCCAATTCTTTTTGTTTTCTTCTAATAACTTTTTGATGATATTGATAAGGCTTTTATTAGAAGATTCCGCTAGTCCATTACCCTGGGGGTAATAGGCTGTTGAATGGCCTAGAGTAATATGATATTTATGGCAGAAACTAATCATTTTCTTTGATTTAAATGCAGCAGCATTGTCTGTTATAATCTTTTCTGGACAGCCAAATCTTGAAAGAATGTTTGTTTCTAAAAATCCTATGATCACAGAATCATTAGACTGTCTACATGGGATGGCTTCAATCCATTTAGTGAAATAGTCTGTAGCAGTTAAAATCCATCTATGTTGCCCTGAAGAAGGGGGATGAATTTCTCCAATAAAATATAACCCCCATTGTTGAAAAGGTCTTTCTGTGGAAATTGGTTTTAAAGGCAGAGGTAACAACTTTCTTTTACCCTCAAATATCTGACATTTATGACAAGTTGTTACAAATTTCTTAACATCAAAGAATAAAGTTGGCCAGTAAAAACCAGCCCTTAAAATTTTGTCTGCAGTAGATTTCCAGTAGAGATGTCCTCCACAGTCACCTGCATGAAATTCATTAAGCACTTTATCAGCTTCATATTTTAAGAGACAATTCAACAAGATTCCTTCATGATTTTTCCAAAATAAAGTGCTATCTAAAATACAATATTTCAAAGATGTCATTTTTAAAAATCTTCTTTTGGTTCTGGACAACCCCGGAGGAGCCTGCAGGTTTAATAAAACATGAATTATATCAGTGTACCAGGGTGAATCTAAGAAAGCTTGACTGATCTGAGGAGTCGCCATCTCCTGCTCGTTATCCAGTTCATTTATGTCTAAGGCTTGGCAATTGGTTTCTGTCATAAGTTGTGCTAAACCTTGGCCTTTTATCAGTTTTGTTGACTTAATCTCAATATCATATTCTAAAATGGTAGCTATCCACTTACCTCGTTTACCTTCAATGCCATCTTGAGTCAAAATATCTTTAACTACTGCATTAGGCACATAAGCTATCACATGAGAATATAATATGTAGACTTTGAAATCTTTAATTGCTTTTACCAATGCAAAAGCCTGTTTTTCCATAATATTGTATTTTAGAGATGCATCCCTCAGTTCTTTACTAAAAAATGCTATTGGCTTTTCACACCCTTGGTCATCTTTTTGAAGTAAAACAGCTGCAACAGTATGTTCAGAAGCAAATGAAAAAATGATAAAGTCTCTATCAAATTTAGGACTGGTCAGAACTGGTGTCCTTGTTAAAGCCATTTTAATTTCCTCAAATGATTGTTTGGCTTCTACAGTCCAGTCAATGCTTGAATCTTTTCTCAACATGTTAGTCAGTAATCTAAGTAACTCTGCTAAACTAGAAATAAATCTTCTCAAGAAGTTGATTTTTCCTATAAATGCCTGCAATTCTTTTATGTTTCTGGGGTGGGGTATTTGCAAAATTGCTTGAATTCTTTCTGGATCAATCCTAATGCCATCTTTAGAAATGATATGCCCTAAAAGCTTTCCTTCTTCCAAACCAAACAATGACTTCTTAGGATTCAAAGAAATTCCATATTTTCTACACTTTATAAATACTTGCCTTAGGTGATCTAAATGTTCTTGATTTGTTTTAGAAAAAACAGTCAAATCATCTAGGTAAATAACCAGAAAATCATGTATCTCTTTAGCAAAAGCAATATCCATTGCTCTTTGAAATGTAGCTCCTGCATTCTTGAGCCCAAATGGCATTTTGACATATTTAAACGTACCCCATGGTGTTGTGAATGTTGTTTTATCCTGATCATCAGGATGAACCAGAATCTGGTTGTACCCTGAAAATCCATCCAGTAGTGATATTCTCGAAGATCCTACTACCCTTTGCAGAATGTGGTCCATTTTCGGCAGAGGATAGTTTTCTTTTAAAGAAACTTTATTCAAATTTCTTAAGTCGACACATAGTCTAATTTCTCCTGTCTTTTTTCTTGTTGGTACCAGGTTAGAAACCCATTCTGAGAATCTGATAGGAGCTATAATCCCTGCTTCAAACATCCTTTTGATTTCCTTTTCAATTGAGGGTAATAAAACAGGATTTATTCTCCTAAGCTTTTGTTTAAAAGGTTTCTGGTCAGGTTTCAAAGGTATAGTGTGTTGAATGATGGATGTATCATAAGATTTGAGGTCTTCATGAAAGTCCAATAAATTGACTAATTTTCCAATTAAATCAGAAAAATACTAGGAAAACATGGAGACAAACGCATAAACATATCAAGATGCCAATAAATGTGCATAGAATATGAGATCAAATCATCTTCGGTGGCACTAAAGTCTGAAATAATATTTATAATTTACGACATTTATCCGAAAGAAATTGTATACCATAGAAGTCTGAAATAATATTTATCATTCACGACATTTATCAAAAAGAAACTTTATGGAAATTAACCACCGTATAGTTAAACCCTCAACCACCAGTTTTCTACTTATAAATTGTGGTTTACTTCTTATTTATATCTTAGCAACTCAGGATAAGGAATAAGCCATATACTTTAGCCATCACACAGAGATACAAAGCCTGTATCCGACAGCAAAGACATGCCTTACAACAAATTCTATCTAAATATTTTCAACCTCCCATACCTCACTCTTAGTAACTCTCATTTATCTATGTCTAGGAAATACCCTAAGGATATATAAAGCAACGACATATCTTACAACAAAGATTCTTCCTTTAAGAATATCAACGAGTCCAAATAGAAGCTCCCCACTATGATATCCCAATATAACTTATAACTACAAGTATAAATAGAAGCTCTATCTAAGTAACACTTACAAACTATGCTTACTAATCAGTCTATATAAATATAGGATTAACTAACCACTGGGAAAGAGGTGCGGAGAAAAGACAGATTGTCATAATGATTTTATCCAACCACAACCAATCTATGAAAAGGAAGGGGGGCCAGTGAGAAAACAGCTTAATCATTAGTCCCTTTTGGGCGATTTCAATAATCGAATTACGACACAGGATTAAGCCATCGTATTAAGCGACATAAGCCACAAAACCAATCAGTTTCGTCTACTGGCAGTCCTTTGTTGGATGATTCATCTGAAAATTCACAGATCTCTGGGTCTGCTGAGCTTCAACAGCCCGTCATCCCGTCAGAGTATCCCTTTGGAGAACCAATTGAGTTCCAATCACCTCTTTCAAACTGTTGGTTTGGATTTTGGGTTGGGGAACATTTTCCCCCTCTTACATCGAGATTGTCGTTTTTGGCTGCTATCATACCTCCTAGCCCTCATACTCTTTTACAAGATCTTATGGAGGATTCAGACATGGATTCGTCTGGTCCTAATGGTAGTGAGGGTATTCTAGTTTCTGATGAACAATACCAACTCTTCCCAGAAAACATCTAAATAGAACCTGCTCAATCTTCACCATCGGTGTCGCTTCCAACCGGATATAGGTCTTTGAGTCAGATTATGGCCAGTATTGCCTCCATGGAAACATCAACTCCATCAAGGGGTCCGGTTCTGCCATCCTTAGGTATGTCACCGACAACACCTATCTTGTCGTCGATGCCTTTTGTCACATATCTTCCCACTAGGCCCACTGTCTGTGTGGCTGCTTTGGCACCGATTGTCACTGCACAGTCGTCAGAATTTTCAACTTCGGTAGAAACCTCGATTTCCATCGCAATCCCTGACAACCTTTCATTTGAGGAGTATTGGCTGGTTGTTCAGTAGCAGGACTCCCAAACTTATCAATCCCCTCAAGATCCTTATAGGTCTTATTTTTCTCATTATGGAGCGGACAGTACCCCAATTTATTCACTTCCGTTTCAGTATGACGAGCAAGGAAACCCCATCTACTTGCCTGCTCCTGAGGCTTATCAGTTCCTCCCTGGTTTTATACCTACCTTGCCTGTGCAATCCTCTAACCAATAAGGGGAACCCTTCCAGGGACAACCTTCGGTTCAACAGGGGTATGCTTATGACCCATAAGAACAACCCTTTCAGGGACAACCTTCGATGCAGCAAGGGTATGTGTATGACCCACAAGGGCAACCCTTATAGGGACAACCTTTGGTCCAACAAGGATTGTTTTACGGCCCGCAAGGGCAGCCTTACAATCCTCAAGGTCAACCTTTACAAGCCCAGCCTGTGATCCAACCAGAGCAACCTCAAGGACTAGCTGGGTAGTCAGTATATCAACCAGACCTTCATACGGTCTTGGGGGGCAGATTCATCCATCTCAACCTTTGGTGCAACCTCAATAACCTTATCTTCTGATTAGTCCAAATGTTGCATAGCCAGGGCCATCTTATGGTCCTGCTCTAGGTCAACCTATTTATCAGGCACAACCTGGCCCTCAGCAGCCATTAGGCCAACCCTCTCAACTGGGACAACCTGGTGGCCCTCATTAGTCAAGTCAACCTGCTCAGCCGGGCCAGCCTGCACAGCCTATTCACCCTGCTCAGTCACCGCTCTACTCTATGCCGCAACCAAATCAATCACTGCGCCTGACGTATCCAGCTCAACAGGGCCCCACTTATCAGCAGCCTGTTCGACCCCAAGGCGGTTATTTTCCTCAAGGTCAATATTGACCGGTTTACAACCCGTCTCAAGGTCCTACTTATCACCCTCAACCACCAGAATATACTTATACTCTGCAGCAGAATCTTTATACTGCTCAATTGGGACCCTCGTATACTAAGAATCAGTATCCTGGTTTTCAACCCCCGTATCTTGGTCCTCAGCCTCCATATCAACCGAATTATCTGGCTTATACCCCTTATGGTCAAAATCCTACGGGACAGAACTAGTGGGGGCAGAGTTATACTCAACCAGGATGGAGTATGGGTACGAGTCCTTATCAAGGACCTGCTATGTCGTTTAATCCTCAATTACCTTTCCTCGCTACATTGGAGTTACTGGATGTGTCCAAATTGATAAATGATCCCATTCTTCATAATCCATATTGGCCTCCGGTATCGACGAAGGTTCTTGGTGATTGTCCCAAGTTTGAGGGCAAGTCTGGAGAGGACCCCCAAGCTCAGGTCATGACATACCATTTATGGTGTTATTCTAATTCTTGGGTGGATGATTCTTTTCGGCTCTGTCTCTTCCAACGCACTCTTACCGGTGCTGCTACTAAGTGGTATATCGAATTGCCTCGTGGCATCTTTCAATATTTCAATACTCTTGCTATGGCATTCCTGACTCATTTCCAGTTGCCAGTTCATTATGAAGCTGGGATGCATCTCCTCACATCCTTGAAACAGGACCGAGCTACCCATATCTTGGACCACATTCATGAATGGAGACGACGTCGTCGTTTGATCAAGTTTGAAATTCCTGATCAAATTCTTACTCATTGGTTCACTACCTATTTTTTCAATCAGATTGTGAAAGACATCGCCATGGGGGCATGTGTAACCGAGGAACAAGCCATCGCTCGTGCCCAGTACCTTGATTTAGTGTACTCTCAATCAGGCATTCTATATGACATATTGACTGAAGCTCCACGTACTGGGACCTCTAAAGCACCGGCTACCCCATCAGTCGATGACGTTATTGGTTTTGTATCTTAGACTTCACGTAAGTCTTCCAATGGGAAGCATAAATCAAATTCTTCCAATAATTCTACTCCTCAGGCTACCCCAGGTTCTGGTAAAACTGCAGAGGTCAACGCCGTTCAGACCAATCCTGCGGACAAGACTTCTAAGGGGAAAAATAAGGGCAAAGGCAAGGCCAAATCCTATGCCCCAAAACCAGAATCGTCTAAACCTTGTGCTGATGATGGTTCATAACGAAAGCCGAAGTATCCTTGTCTGATTTGTGATGAGGACCACTACACTAAGGATTTTCCTAGACGATCCGAGGTTAGTCAACTACTCAAAGGCGCTAAGGGAACTTCGGCGGTCCTTAAAGAACCTTTCCCATCTCAACAGACCCAGATGGTCAAGCAACTTTCCCCATCTACATCGTTTGGCTCTCAAGTTTTCATGATGAAAGGTTCTGCACCCGTTTCCATCACTACTCGGTCGAAGGATTATGCCGGATCACACTAAGCAGCCAGGAAAGAGGTCGTTGATGGTCCTCCTCCCTCGCCTACCTCTGGTCCCCTTGAAATTGAAAGGCCCTGTGCTAAACCCGTTATACGGCCACCTTCTAAATGTGTTCTCCAGAAATCTTCTTATAATCCTAATGCCTGTGTTGCTCAGCATTACAGTATTGTTGAGGATTTGGCACAGGCGCCTTCCGCGATGTCCGCATTAGAATTACTCCAAATTTTTCCGTCTCAACGGAAAGCATTATTATCTATGATCGGCGGGATTGACCCTGTTGATTCTAGCCTTCTCTCCTTCGATCTAGAAAATTTCGTCTCCCAACTTTCACACCAGATTGCGCTTGTTATACAATTCGGTATCAATGGTCTCAACATCCATAGAGCCGTAGTGGACGAAGGTGCATCTACCTGTGTCATGTCATCTACTTGCTGGAAGGCTATTGGCTCTCCAACCCTCAATTCGTCTCCCAATTCCCTTGAGGCATTGGATGGAAGGGAATCAAAACCCTTAGGTGTTCTTGCTAGCTTGCCAATTACATTGCAAGGAAAGACAGTCAACGTTGAAGTAGAAGTCGTTGATGCCAAACTCAACTACAATATTCTACTCGGTCGCAGTTGGAATCACGCTATGTTGTGCATTCCGTCCACCCTCTTTCAACTTCTGAAGTTTCCACATGAGGGAAAAATTATTATTGTTGATCAGTTGTCATTCTTTACCTTGTCTTTCGAGAACAACGTGCCATACATGGATCAAATTCCTAATCCCCCTGACAGGATAGGGCCAGGTCTTTTCAAGGATCCTGCTCTCATGGGTATTTTTCCCCTTCCGCCACTAAATACCATTCAAGTCAATATGGTCTCTCAGTCAGATGACCCTTCGATCAGGGATAATTTTAAGGATGGAAAATTATCTTGAAGTTTAAAAAATTGGCGAATCTCACTAGTCCCTAATATGCAAACTATAAAATGTTTGTTGATGTATTTGTAAAATTATTCAAATTTATAATGATATTATATATATTTTCTATATAATGTTGGTGATTTTTAACGTAAAATAATTTTATATTGTAAAATTTGGGTGAATCATTTTTATAAAAAAATGGAAATTGGCGAATTCTTTTTTTGGAAAAACCATGGAAAATTAGCCCACCTGCGAATATTAGCCCCTAAAATTTTCCATGCCTTCGATCATCAATTCACCTGAACAAGTTAATTCGTTTGGAGATTTGATGCCGCTTAGTCCCATCGAGATCAATTATTGTGAGCTTACAGCTGCATCTGATTCTCCCCCTCCTGAAGCTGCTCCTTTGAGCATGTCTCTCGACGTGTATTATTAATCCCTCTGGCTCGGCGATGCAGATTCGCCTGATCCTTTGAAAGAAGTGTTTCCATCCGACGAGGCTATCATGGAAACCATGTCTCTCGAGGATCTATCATGGAGCGATGGGAATCATCATTCCTCGTTCATGCCTTGCCTCGAGGCCATGTCTAACTGTCTTTAGTGCTTCACATCTCACGTTCCCTCTCCGCCACTTCAAACGCCCATTTTGACTCATGAAGTCTTTGCGGAGGGTAACTTGGGTAAAATTACTCAAACAATGCCTATTGACATTTCCATCAAACCAGGGATTGTCGAGAACATCCATGTGGGAGTCACTTACTCTTCTGAGGAAGACCAAGTATACACTAGTCTCTTTCGCGAATTCTGCGAGGTTTTCACCTGGTCTTTTGAAGAAATGTCTGGAATCGACCCCAGTATTGTGGTGGATGAGATACCCACCTACCCAGGTGCGAAGCCTGTTCGCCAACGTCTTCGTCCCATGCATCCTCGAAAAGTCGCCGCTATCAAAGCTGAAGTTGAGAAATTTCTTAAAACGGGTTTCATTTATCTGATTCCCCTGAATGAATGGGTTTCTAATATAGTTCCTGTAGATAAGAAGCAGGGCGCCATTTGTGTTTGTGTTTATTATCGTGATATCAATCGGTCCTATCCTAAGGATAATTATCCCACCCCGTTTATCAATCAGATCATTGACGATTATGTGGGAAGTGAAATTTTCTCCCTTATGGACGATTTTTCTAGCTATAACCAGATTAACATTCTCCCGTCAGATCAACACAAGACCTCTTTTATTTGTCCATGGGGAACGTTCACATATAGGAAACTTCCATTCGGCTTGAAGAATGCTGGGGCTACGTTCCAGCGCGCGATGTCCTATGCTTTCCATGATATTCGGCATATTGTCCAACCATACCTGGATGACCTTCCGGCTCATTCAACTGCGCGGAAAGACCACCCAGAACATCTTCGTCAAATATTTCTTCGTTGTAGACGTTACAATATTAGGCTCAACCCACATATATGCGTCTTCTGTGTCGACTCTGGTAGACTCTTAGGGTTTATCGTATCTAAAGATGGAATTCGCCTTGACCCTCTTAAGGTTGAGGCTATTGTCAATCTCCCCTCCCCGTCCTCATTACATCAGCTCCAGAGTCTCCAAGGGAAAGCCAATTTCCTTCGTCGTTTCATCCCAAACTACGCCGAAGTAGCCAAAGTATTTACATGAATTTTAAAGCAGGACGTCCCTTTCTGTTGGGATGAGATTTCTTAGCAGTCTTTTGATAGACTTAACATGTTTCTTGTCAACGCTCCGCTATTGTGTCCTCCGAATTACCATCGTGATTTCACGCTCTACCTAGTTGCTGCCTTCAGTACGATCGCCATGGTATTGGTCCAAGATGATGATGATGGTACCACATGTCGTTTACTACCTGTCTCAAAACCTTCTTGACCCTGAAACATGTTACACACATGTCGAGAAGTTAGCGTTGGCTGCAGTCCACGCCGTCCAACATTTTTGTCATTACATTCTTTTAGGCACGGTGACCGTGATTTCTGATTGTAACCCCATGATTGATATTCTGTCACAGTATTTGCTGGGGGGAAAGTACTCGAAGTGGATTTTCATCCTCCAAGATTTTGATTTGGAGTTCACTACCACCAAATCTAAGAAATCACTTGTTTTCGCTGATTTGATTTGTTCTCTCCCCACCGACTCTGCCCCTTCTTCCTATGAAGATCATATTCCGGACGAAACTCTCTTCCTGATCAGCACCCTCAATCCATGGTACGGTGATATCATCATGTACCTCCAAACGTCTACTTTCAGGTCTGAGCTAACGAAAGATGCCCGACGTCACGTTCGGCATCAATCACAACCTTATCGTATTGTTGGAGATACCATTTATCATGTCAGAGTTGATTCTGTACTTCACCGATGTCTGACCCTCGAGGAAGAGGAGAAGATTTTAAATGACTGCCACAGTGGCACCTGTGGTGGTCACATGTCTGGTTATTCCACTACATAGAAGATCCTTCGTGTTGGCTATTTCTGGTCGTCTATTTTTAAAGATTGCATTGTTGCAGTACGTAAATGCCATGCATGCCATATTTATCAATGCAAGATGTGTGCGCCGCCTGTTCCACTACATCCTTTCATTACCATTAGCCCTTTTTCCAAATGGGGCATAGATTTTATGACGTGCAACCCTCGTTCGGCCGAGGGGCATGCCTATATTATCCTTGCCATCGATTATTTTACAAAATGGGCCGAAGCAATGCCTACACTGGCTGTGGAAGGTAAGACAGTGACACAGTTCATATTCAATCACGTTATTGCTTGGTTTGGTGTCCCTCAAGCCATCGTCACTGACCATGGTTCTCATTTTCGGAATTATATGATGGTAGAGCTGACATCTAAGTTGGGTCTGTGTCACGACAACTCAATGCCTTACTATCCTTAAGCTAATGGCCAAGTTGAAGCTGTAAACAAGGTCCTTGTTACAATGCTTCAACGAAAAATCGGGATCCACAAATCAAACTGGCATCTCATTTTGTTCTCAGCTCTATGGGCTTACCGAACATTGATCAATAACGCAACTGGGCTTACCCCATTTCAATTGGTATACGGTCTGGAAGCCACACTTCCGATTGAAAGTGAAATCCCTTCACTGAAATTAGTTGTGGAATTACAGCCTGATAATTCGCCTGAAGAAGAATGTCTCCTCTATTTAGAGAGATTGGATGAAACTCATCGCTTAGCTGCCTTGGTCATCGAAGCACAGAAGAAGTGAGTCAAAGCCCATTTTGACCAATCAGTTTCTCCTCGTTCTTTCATCGAAGGTGATCTCGTTCTTCTATACGACCAAGATCATGACACGCTGGAGGCAGGCAAGTTCCAACCCATGTGGCATGGGCCCTACATCGTTAAACGTGTGTTATAGAATGGGGCTTATGAGCTTATTTCCTATGAAGGTTGTCCTTTATCGCAGCCCATAAATGGGTTGTATCTGAAAAAATATTATGCTTGATTCATTCACGCGTGATATGTTTACATAGGTGATTGTTTTCATTTTGTGTGAAAGCTTTGGTTTGATGTGTTTTGTGAGCTTTTTCTGCTTATTGGGTCTTGTTTGCTATGCAGATGTCTATTTCCCCTTATGTCGGTTTCGCGGATGGTGCCTCCTGCAGTACCAAGAGCTTGTCTTCGACAACCTGGGTAATTTATGATCTTGTTGGTGAGTTGATTAACTTACAAGGTATTTGTCTAGGACCAGCTATGAACAATGTCGCTGAATATAGTGCAGTTTTGGAACTATTAACCGAGGCAGTCAACCTCGGCATACACACATTGCTTGTAAATTTGGATTCACAACTTGTTGTTCTTCAGCTGAACGGTCATTATTCGGTTCAAAACCCGTGCATTTTAAGATTGTATTTGCGTATTCGTTTACTTGAACGACATTTTGATTTCATTACTTATCAACGTATACCAAGACGAATGAATACATTAACAGATGCAATATCTAACATTGTGTTAGATAGACATTTGCACAATTTATAAAAACATCATCATATGTACCTAGACCCATGCAGAAAATAGATGTATATATATATATATATATATATATATATATCGTTTGTTTACAAGCCGTGTGTATCATAAAACCCACAAAAAATAATATATGTCTATTTCGGTTACATCATGAGATAACATGTTTCTCCAAAATGTGCAGAAATAAAGCCTAAGTGCCTAGTCGGCGTGGTGCTCATGATAGCACATCACCGCCCATACCAACCGCCTCAGCAAGCAGTGGATACGGCTTGGCACTCCTATAGTGTGCCTCTGATAGGTTCGAGGTACGTCATCAAATGGTCATAATCTGGGACCCCATGGGTGATTCCCTCTAGGTTCTGTACTAACTCCTTGTCAATGCCCTCACCCTGAGGATCGAAGTCACGAGGAGTTCGCCTCGCTATTGGAGACATACCGGCGGGACGCTCTGGGTAAACATCTGCATCCATATGAGATTAACTGTCAGAACATGCATATATACCAAAAAATCATAAAACTCATAAAAATAAAAAATGAGTCTTACCAAGTTCTTCGTCCCAATCCTCTCCCTCCGAGAGTGGGAGGTCTGGGTCTCTGGTGAAGTCTGTGCTGGCGTAGGGCCAATCCTCCACAAAAATCAGCTGTCATTGGAACCAATAAAAAAACTCTGGCCTCCAGGACATCTGTTGGCCACCCCTTGCTCTGGGCATCAGTGTCGCCCATCGGGCCATCCGTGGCTCTCTCAGTGGTGGCTCCGGGACTGTAGCCTCTTGGCACTGAAATATGGGTAATCGTTCCAAGAAGAACGAAACCAGAATCGACCCATACCCAAACTGCTTTAGTTTTTTCATCTTGCATTTGGTGAGTTGCCGTTTGATGTTCATGGTTACAGCCTCAGCCCAGTTGAATATGGTTGGGTTCATAGACTCTGAAGCAATAAGTAATTGCGTCTTCGTAGCCTCATACGGTGCCTGCGATCCCGTGGCCCACGTGATAGTGTGTAGCACTACTCTTAGTGCTAGATCAGGGTCGGTTTGGATATCCACTTTACCTCTCCCTGTTCCTTTTCGTGCCCCTAGGCACACCCTGTTCATTACCATTGTCATGCTTTCCCCGAAAGGCCGAGTACCAGTCAGAATAGGTACTGCACCCCTACGTGACAGTACAGTGATGAAATATACATCAGATACTTTGAGCTCAAGCTCTTGGTCCCGAAGTACAAACTTATCCTGATCTTCATCCCAAATGCTGATAAGATATTGAAGCAATTCGAGTTGAGCCTGGAGACATGGTGTCAAGAAGAACTTTTTGAGCCCATAATTCCCAAGGGCATTCATGCATTGTTCGATTTACATTGCTTGTTCATCCTCTTCGCTGTGTTCTCTCTCCTTCCACTCCATTACCATCTCTTTTCGCTTGGTACCTGCATCAATTGATCATAGGAACATTAGAAACCTCCTTGGGTGTTTAAAATTCCAGTCTATTGGTTGTTTTTTTTTTTTTTAAATTTAAAGCGGATTTTGGGTTGCGCGGTTGGCGCGACTGTTTGGCTAACAGTTGCGCCACCTATTGCGACCCCTGCGTAAAACAGGGTCGATTGGCGTGGGTCCGTGCTCGAAACCTGCGCCAACCGCGGAGCCCTAGATTTTTCCAATCCTCCCCTAAGGGATCTCAAATGACAACTAAATGCAATAAAATATAGCTTAAAAGATGGCCAATGGAATCGAATCTTACCTGAAACAGACAGAATCCGGATTGGTCCACTGGATTGTCCACAATTGTTGCTTGAATATCGCAAGAGAAATGAGTCACTATTGCTCTGCAAAGAGGTAAAAGTGAAAAGTAAATATCTTTTACCATTTATGGTCTTTTATAACTTTTCAAAGTCCTAAAATAGGTTTTAAAACATCTTTGTCAATATATTTTCATGGAATATGTTTTACACGCGTATTTTTGTGCAGTGACAGGTTTTTCATATGGTTATGACAAACAGACGAGTTGTATTTTATACTTTTTCAGACTCGGTAAAAACATGAAAAAGTCACTACTGGAGTCACCTTTCAACTCTTTTCTGACTCTCTAAAACTGAAAATATTGTTGAGTCGCTTGTTGTTTTGAGCTCGATAAATTGGCTGCGAAGCGATATCTACCCAGTATACGTTTACCCCTTTTTCGGGCTGGGATAGATTATTTACGAAAAAGGAATACCCTAGCCTATCGCGACTAGGAGGTTCTCTCAGACATAGTTTTCTACCTTTTCGGATCTGTGGGACTATTTACGAAAAGGGGCTGCTGGAGTTTTCTTTTCCACTGTCTTTTCAAACTCTCTAAATATGAAAAGATGTTGAGTTTTCCCTTTGTCAGACTCATTAAAATCTGACGACATCAGACTTTTTCGCAATGACATTACTCGACTTCCTCCTTCCTAGGGCTCATAAAATGTACTAGGTTGGATTTGTCCGAAGGAAAAACTTACAACACAAGCACATGCTACCCCCTTCGAGCTTATTTTCAAAAATAATTAGGGTACTTGCCAGGAATGGTGGGGGAAAGTGGAAAAAATATCGTAGTCATGTTGGTAGTATGTCGCTCTTGAACATGGCACTTGTCTGCATTTGTGTCAGGTTGGGGACATCTCATCTCGTTATTTGCTTGACTCCATGGGTTTGGGTAATCTCTTTTGACCGCTCATCTGCTCTTTGCCACGTCACCATGACCTCAGATCCCTTGATGTCAAATACTGCCAAGTCCAGTGTCGTACCGTTGGTATGTTCAAGAGAAGTTTTTCCTCTGAAATTTTTAACCTCCCTCTGATTCTTTGTTGGTATTGATTCAAAAACATCATATTCCTCTATCTCGTGTCGATGATGTGGGAAACATTATGGCCCACCTTCGATCAAGGTCACTTCTTGTCGACTCCAGCTCATTATCCAGGAAGTTGATCTAGAGACTCCCTCCAGGTACCTTGGAGCCTGCATGCCTTAATGGCAAGTTCTTCGCACTCGACGTAAGGTCCACATCATTGACTTTCGATCGATTGACTCTGCGGGTGTTTGATGTCAGATCATTGTTCACATGTCGGGGATTGTACCTTGTACCTTGAGAGCCATTGTCATTATTGGTGGTTTCTCTCGCATCTGTTAACAGCTTTCATCATTGGTTGGTAATCAGACGATGTTCTTGCATGTTCGACTTCAGCTCACATATTCGCATGCTCGAATTTGTACTATGTTCGGGTTGAGATGGAGCGCAAGACCCTGGGTTTTGTCTGATGAAATCCAGGCTGCGGGTTCTTTGTGGATTATTATGACTTATTGTATGACTCCTTTGATTGGATGGCTGTGACCATACCTGAGTCTATTTATTGATCCCTACTGTTGGATGGTTGTGTCCATACCTTGGATCTCACTGTTTATATACTCTCTTATGGATGGATGTGCCCATGCCACATGTCATATATCAGATGTATCAGTTGTATTCATACTTGCAGGTCTTCCAATAGTAGTGTTTTGGTCGAACGCATTCTCATAAATCATTTCATCCCTCCCTCTCTCTCGGACCTCATGCTTTAGGGGGCATTTGTTACACAACATTTTTTTACCATCCCTGCAATCCCTCGCCCCACATATTGGAGGGTCTTTCCCGTGGCCTGTGAATAGTGTCAAACTCTGCAAATACATTCTTTTCATCCTTTTGCATAAGGACATGATTCTTCCTGTTGAAAATTTCCTTAGAAAGCACTCAAAAACCTATGTTTTGGCATTGGCACGCGTAGCCAGTTCACCCCTCACGCCAATGGGGAAGATTTGCACTAGAGGCGGCACCAACTAGCACTCTATCCCTGTGTTGAGCCCGCGCCAGCCTTTTTTGGAAATTTTTTTAACAAATTGGAGGCAAAAGTTTCCTTTCACCACCTCAGGAATGACTCATTGCAAGTGGTTAAACTCGATAAGCCACAGATCTCTTCCTTTAGGAAATGGTTGATGAAACATTCTAAGAGGATAGGAATCCCCCCATGATTATAGGGATCCTAACCTCTCCTTGTCCCTCTATATAAAAAAGCCTTCCCCCCTTACAAAAGCTAGCTGAACATATAGCTAAGAAGTTGAACTTGGAGAAGAGATATTATAGCTAAGTAATAACTATAGAGAAGGTTGAACCAAGGAGGATCCCGTAGAGAGAGTCTTGTCTAAATTTCCAATGAGCTTTGTGAGACGTGCTCCATTGGAACCCTGCTGGAGGAGATCGCAACGTCGAAGCCTGGTTGTATTATTCCTTCTTTAATTTAATATACTCGACTATGATATTGGTTCCATCTCTGTGTTATGTTTATTTAATGCATGTGATTTAGTCTTCTTCTACTGAGTGATAGTTAGGAATGCGAAATAGTATGTTGTGTATCGTCTTTGTTTCTTATGCATGTGCAGATATCCTGGCGTGAGAACGAGCGGATCGTGATCTGTCGAATTAGGAGAGGGAGGTAGCCATTCTTTCGGACGACACAACAGCACAGGACCTACGGTAAGTGATCTACCAAGTCTTTGTCCATTCTTAACTAGGAATTGATGTCATAGCATGTCTCGTTTGTGGCTATACCCACTCTAGGGCTAGTGGGATCGCCTCTATCCGCAGAGGGGATTTACATCACCAACAATGATGAACATGTATGTGAGAAAAAAATCAATAATGAGTCTATCGTAAATAACATGGAGGCTGCCACACCCACTCAAACACCCGCTAATTATGCATGTGATATTCAAAATGACAATGCCAATGTGGCATCAAATGAGAATGTAACAAGAATCAACAATGATAATTTGAGCATGCCAACCCAAGTAACCCCACCATCATGATTGGTAGAGGCCATGATGAATCACAACAAGCATAATGTGTCATCCGCCAATGATGAAAGCATGGAAATGCCTTCTCAACTAGAAAAGTTGAGCACTAAACTTGTTCATTATTTTGTGGACAATGGATCACATACTGAAGATTTTATTAAGAATGAAGTACCAAACAAGGACAACAATGAGGTTCAATCAGGTTTCCCTAAGGTTGAAAGGCAAGAGTCAAGTCATCAGGAGCATGTGACAACGAACCAACGAATACTTGGTAGGTTCCTAAAGCTACTAGTAGAGTGAGTGAAGGCTCATCAACACATTCGAAAATAGATTATCTTAAGTTAGAGAGGAATTCACAATTACTCACCTCTGAAGAATATATTACCCTAATGTTCAAGTATGAGCATAGAAAACTTGAAATTCAGGAATCTAAACAGATCATAAGGAGTTGGCGTTGGAAAAGAGAGATTCAAGGATTGCATCGGCAACAACTCGAGCAAAGGAAAGGCTCTAAAGACAAAAAACAAGGGAAGAGAAAGAACATCAAAAATAGTTGGCAAGGCAAGAGAGGGAGGCAAGAAAGGCTCAACAAGTGCTAGAAAAAGAAGGGGTGACAGAAAGGGAAGATTATGGTTCAAGTCAGTTGGAGGAAAATAGGATGATGTCCAACACTTTGGACCATATTATAGATCATACACCATCATACCGGGACCTGATTAACATCCAAGTCCCCCACTATCAACCCGGGCTTATAACCACCCCCTATACACCTACTAGTGCAGGGGTGAATTCTATGTATTATAGGATAACTCCAATTAGTGTTGGGGTTAGTAGCAGAAATGGAAAATTCGGTTATTCAATTCCTCCATGGTTACAAGGAGTAAACTCGACTCACTCACATGGCAGAAACTTCGAAGAGGTAGGCACTTCAACAAGTTTGGGAAATTCAGAAAATGGAGGCCTTCAAGCACAGGGGTGGAATGATTTTTTTTTTTGTAACCAAATTGCAATGTGGATGAAGATACCATCCCCTTTTGGTATGTTTCAATGTAAGTTGCATTGTGTATTTGGATATAGTTCAAAAGCCAAACATACAGTTTAATATACTAGTGAAATAATATGTTTCGAGTATGGTTTATACAATATGGTTTGGAGTATTGACTAACAAAATTCCAATATTACAAAAAACAACTGATTATAAAAACACTGCATAATTTACAATGTTCATCATTGCAAGTTAATCCAATTGAGAATTAAATCAAATTTAACTACATATACTTGTGCTTGGTGTGCATCATATGGACCGCATGCATCATAATTCCTTATGTACATGACACACAGGAAATTAAATAATTATTCATTCACAATGATTCTTTCGTATAAAAAGAAGGAATTATGAAGAAATGACACATAGAATTTGGCGTGCATCATATGGAATGTATATTCCCATATGAGTGAGGCCATAGAAATATTTCCCTTCAACTCCCAATGTTCTATAGAGCTCATGGAAAGCCTCTTCAATCTAAGTTGGAATAGGGGAGGGCCCAATTTAGACACCTAGCGGTACAACCAATTTCCAACACGTGCCTTCATGTGGTCACTTCCGCGTTGTGGGTCCAAGATACTTTTTCCCTGTCATTTACCTATTTATTCATGTAGATTAGGGTTTGGTCATTTCACCTCCTTTCATTTCTGTCTAGGCCCGATAGTAGCTCATTATGGGTACTATAGTTAATAAGTAGTAAAACCTATTTCCTCCTAAATTAACCTACAATTTGCATGGTTTAAGGTGCACCGAAATTAGATTATTTATTTTATTAATTAACCCACTGTTATATGAGGAGTTGCAGCAAAAAAAGTCCAATTGCAAAAGGGGACAACAAGGCTCCAATTGGCCATAAAATTATTAGGATCGGAGTAAATAAGTTTTTTGAATGTGAGGAGGGACTGCTCATCATCATGAAATGAGTGCATATAGGAGGAGGGGTGAACAAAGAGAAGAAAGAGCGTAGAAAAAGTAGAGCAAGGAGTCGACATGGTGCTTCAAATGGAAATTAATTTCAGCATTAGTCACAAACTAAAGATACAATCAAAACTTAAAATGAGATGGTCCATATGATGCGCAAAAAAAATCCATGTACATAGCAGCATCCATAAAAAAAAATGATCTCCAACTCAGTGGAATATACCAAAAAATTAAGATGACTTTAGTTATTTTACCACCCACAACATGAAAGTCCAATCAATTGACTAATTTTCCAATTAAATCAGAAAAAATACCAGGAAAACATGGAGACAAACTCATAAAAATATCAAGATGCCAATAAATGTGCATAGAATATGAGATCAAATCAGCTCTGGTGGCACTGAAGTCTGAAATAATATTTATAGTTTACGACAAATATTTGAAAGAAATTGTATACCATAGAAGTATAAAATAATATTTATCATTCACGACATTGATCAAAAAGAAACTTTATGGAAATTAACCACCGTATAGTTAAACCCTCAACCACAGGTTTTCTAGTTATAAATTGTAGTTTACTTCTTATTTCTATCTTAGCAACTCAGGATAAGGAATAAGCCATATACTTTAGCCATCACACAGAGATACAAAGCCTGTATCCGGCAGCAAAGACAGGCCTTACAACAAAGTCTATCTAAATATTTTCAACCTCCCATACCTCACTCTTAGTAACTCTCATTTATCTATGTCTAGGGAATACCCTAAGGATATACAAAGATTCTTCCTTTAAGAATATCAACAAGTCCAAATAGAAGCTCCACACTATGATATCCCAATATAACCTATAACTACAAGTATAAATAGAAGCTCTATCTAAGTAACACTTGAAAACTATGCTTACTAATCAGTCTATATAAATATAGGGATAACTAACCACTGGGAAAGAGGTGCGGAAAAAAGACAGATTTTCTTAGTGATTTTAACCAACCACAACCAATCTATGAAAAGGAAGGGGGGTCAGTGAGAAAACAACTTAATCATTAGTCCCTTTGGGCGATTTCAATCAGCGAATTATGACACAGGATTAAGCCATCGAATTAAGCCACATAAGCCACAAAACCAATTAAACCCTATATTTCAAGGTAAACCCTTAATTTCAAGTTGAACCCTCAATTTCAATTTATTATAGTGAAACAAATAAATTTCAATCATCGAATTAAGCCACAGAATTAAGACATTGAATTAAGAAACAAAATTAAGCCATCGAAATAAGACACAAAAACAATTAAGTCACATAACCAATTAAACCCTCAATTTCAATTCATTACAGTGAAACAAATAAATTTTAATCACAAAATTAAGCCATCGAATTATGACACAAAACTAAGCCGAATTAAGCAACATAACCTATGAAGCCACATAATCCACAAAACCAATTAAGCCCTCTATTTCAAGCTAAACCCTCAATTTAAAGTCATTAAAGTGAAAAAAAAAATTCACAATCATCAGATTAAGCCACAAAATTAAGTCATAGAAATAATACATTGAATTAAGCCATCGAATTAAGCCACAGAGCCAATTAAACCCTCTATTTCAAGTTAAACCCTCAATTTGAAGTCATTACAGTGAAACAAATAAATTTCAATCATCGAATTAAGCCAATTTTCATATACATTAGCTACACTCTGCATTAACTGGTGAGCAAAAGACTACATAATTATTGCCCACAACCTCAGAGGAAAAAACTTATAAATTGAATTTTATTAAGCCACAAAAGGCAAAGGGAAAATACATAGAAAGCATTTCGAGTAATATAAAACCAATTAAGGCACAAAAATTAACCCATTCCAACCACAAAAGGCACCAAATAAGTCATTCCAACCACATAATGCACCAATTAAGCCTTTCCAACCACAGATACTCCACAGAAGGCACCAAAAGCAAACCAAGAAAAACCCATTAAGAAAATTTAGCCACATAAGCTAGAGAAGGCACCAATTAAGCCATTCCAGTCACTTAAGTCACCAATTAATCCAATCCAGCCAAAAATACTCCACAAAAGGCACCAAGTAAACCAAGGAAAGCCCATTAAGAAAATTTATCCATAGAAGCGAGAGAAGGTACCAATTAAGCCATTCCAGCCACATAAGCACCAATTATGCCATTCCAGCCATAGATTCCGCAAAAGGCACCAAAAGAAAACCAAGGCAAGCCAATTAAGAAAATTTAGCCACAGAAGCCATATAAAGAACCTATTAAGCCATTCCAACCACAAAAGGCACCAATTAAGCCATTCCAGCCACCTATACTCCATGGAAGGCAACAAAAGCAAACCAAGCAAAACAATTAAGAAAATTTAGCCATAGAAGCTAGAGAAGACACCAATTAAGCCATTCTAGCCACAGAAGGAACCAATTAAGTTATTCAAGTCACCAAAGGCACCAATTAAGGCATTCGAGCCACAAAAGGCACCAAAAGAGAACCAAGGCAAACAAAAAATAACAACAGAATTGGAATTGACGAAAATAACAAATAATTAAGAAAAAATAGTACAGAAGCCAACTATTCCAGCCACTGAAGGCACCAATTAATTTATTCAAGCCACAAAAGGCACAAAACACACCAAAAGCATACCAAGGCAAAAAAACATAACAGAACTGGAATAAACAAAAATAACAAATAATTAAGAAAATTTAGCATAGAAGCCAACTATTCCAGCCATCGAAGGCACCAATTAAGCCATTCGAGTGACAGAAGGCACAAAAGGCACCAAAATCATACCAAGGAAAACAAAACATAACAACATAACTAGAATTGAAATAAATAACCAATAATTAATAAAATTTAGCACATAAGCCAGAGATTAAGACAAGACGAATGGTGTGAATATCGAGAAAATAAATGTGTTGAAGAACACGATTGCAGACATGGCTAGCAGGATGAAAAATCCTACCAAGGTTCCCTGACGCCAAGCTCCAAACACCTGCTGCAACGAGCCAACCGTGGTGTTCAGCGTCGGGTCGAACAGGGTTAAACGAGTTATAGTTGGAGCAGAAATGCCAGCATTCGGCGGCAGAATATGCTTTAGTGATAGAAACCCTTTATCGCGTCGATACCCCACCTCGGCGGCCGTACAACACACCTCAACAGTCGAAAAAAAACCCTGAAACAGTCAAGGAACACACTGTAACACTCGATAAACACTCCCTCACATCACCACAATGACAAGCGTAATAGACAACCACTGGCGAAGCACTAACTTTCAACCCCCCCCAATCACTCACAACAGTGGAAGGCGCTGCAGAAAAAAATCGATAGACAGAAATGAATGAGTATTGGGCCCGAATAGAAATGAATAGAGGTAAAATGAGCTAACCCTAATTCGTGTGAGGAGATAGGTAAATGGTGGGTAAATGTAACTTTGGGCTGACGACGCAAGAGAGACTGCATGGAGGTACGTGTTGACAGGTGGTCATACCTCCAAATCTGCTCGTTAGGTGTCAAAAATCATCTACATAGGGAGGTCATGAAACTACTGGCCTCCCTCCCCTAGGATTGTTAAAAAAAAGTCAGAACAATTGCTGTCATACATCTCGGGTTCGATGTAAAAGAAATCATGCCTATTTTTAACAAGGATTGGATGGAATGTTTAATTATGGGTTTAATACTTTGTTCCACCATGTATTGTAAGTAGCGAATGTCAAATATATCATTGTCTTGTAGTAATAACAAAAAATAATTATGTCATGAAAATGATTTTAATGTTACCTTAATGAGAATTAATGCAGATAGAATGAGATTTTGAACAATTTGGATTTTTAATATTTTTTTGTTAATTAAAATTTAAATAAGGAAATATTTGTTAATTGTTTTTGGATTTTAAATTGTCAATTCAAAGGAAAATAAATTATAATTAAAATATGATATGAAATTTAATTTAATTTATTGTAATAGTGTAATATAATGTAATAGAGTAAGACTTTAACACTTTAGATATATAATTTTATAATTTATTTATAATTTTTTTAAAATTAAATTTTGATGAGATGTTTACGGATTTTAAATTATTAATTTAAACAAAACTAAATTTTGAATAAAATATATTATAGAAATTATTGTGTTGAGATGGTATTTTAAAGTCTGGTATGAAGGTGATGTGTTATTTAGTCAAGGCAGAGTTCACACGTCATGTTAAAATTTAAAAGGTACATTTTTAGTTCTATTTAGCTAATAAAAAACTAAGAATACATGTCTAAATATAAAAACCACAATATAGTCTGTCTAACAAGGCCACAATTTCGCCCTGGAAATAATGGAAATTCTGGTAAGGTTTAGACAAAATCTCGCCAAATTTTTTAGAAATCTGAGTTACAGTTGTCAAAATTCAAGATTTTAAATGTCTCAAGAGTTTTGGATAGTGCTGAATCCATTTCCACCATTAAAAAAAATTATTCAAACACTCTAGTAGCAATATTTTTGAAATTTTTCTAAACAAAAATTGTGACCTCCAAAGATAATGCCAAATACCATTAATCTTAACACAATCAATAATGAAAGTCAGTCACTCACTTCGTTAGCACTTTGGATTCGGTCAAACATTTGTAAGGTGGAAGTTGGCTAGATTCGCTCAACCATTCATCAGATGAAAATTAGTTGTGAAAAGGTATTCTAATCATAAAATTATATTCAACACACTTCCATAGAAAGTAGCTTTTCCATATGCCATGGTTGGTTTTCTGTTGTCTTGAATGTCCCCAACCACAATCTAACTCCTTGTCGGCTAGAATTCAACTACAAATTTCCCCTACAATGTCCAGACTTACAGAGAAATTTACATCATTTTTAGCTCTGGAGGCTCACATGGAAGAATTGTGATCTCTAGGACAACTTAGACTAGGGGAAAATAAACATGTTAAAACTATTTTGAATGGAAGAAATTTTTGGGTTCTTTTGCATGAAAAGAAGAAAAGTGTGTCAAACTGCAGTATCCCCGTTTGATCTGAACTCAAAGTTTGTGCAGTGTTGTCTCGATCATTAATCAAAACAAAGGTCATGACCAAACACTCAAAAAGGCCCTCATTAGATTTGAATGTTGCCTTCCATACATAGAATTTTTCAATTGTAACCTGATGGTACCCTAACTTCAAATCAATCTAATTAAAGAATTTGGAACCCTTAAGCTTGTCAAGAAGATCATCAATCCTAGTGATCAGGTACTTTTTGTTGACAAATTTTTTTCAAGGCTTGATAATAAATATAGAGTCTCCATGTCCCATCATTCTTCTACACCAACACAATTGGACTCCCACAAGGTGAGGAGCTCGGTCGAATGTGGCCTTTTTGGATGAGGTCATGAATCTGGTGTTTTATTTCCCCATTCTCCAAGAGAGATAAAATCTATATTGGGTCATTAGGTAAAAGATCACCAGATATCAATTCAATTGAGTGTTTGACCTGCCAATGTAGAAGCACCCCCACAGGTGGAAAGAATATATCTTTGTATGTCTCTACAATCTTGTCCACGTGATTTTGTTGTGTAGAGAGTCCTTGTGCAGAGGTTGTGGTGGTTGCAATGATCTTCCTTTCATCTTATAACTGAACCATGAAGAGAAAATACTTTGTAATATGAGAGATTACCTTTTGGCACTGTTTTTTTTATGTTAATGAATTTTCAGTGGTTGGGAATACCTTTGGTATATTGTATGGATGACCTTCGAGAGTAACAATGACACTATGAGGACAAGACTCATAAACAACATGATGTTTCCACATATAAGATTGTCTTAAATGAAAATCACAAACTTCAAGTGGGGCAACATCACACAACACCTCGTCATCGAAGGGCTTGATGCCATAGGAAAAGTGATAGTACTAGGTGACATGGATGTCTTGTCCATGGATAAACCGACCAATGGTGTATTGTTAGGGGTGTGGCATTGTAGACAACTTCAATATCTTGATGATATCGACTAATAATAGATTCTTTTGGCTCCCACTATCAATGATGAAATAGAGTGGGGTCCCATTCAACCACATTTGTTAGTGGAAGAGGTGCTCCCCCTCTTCAAGATCCTCTAGCTCATCTAGTTGGATATTTTTGGTCGCTATGGCAGCATTGGTTTCTACATTGACGATCCAATTCCCTTTATCCTGTTTTAAATCATAATCAAATCCAGAGTCTATTTCCTTTCCTTTCGGCTCCATTAATAATGAATATTTCAAGTGACATTAATCAGTGTTGTGTTAGGGCCTTTTATGGAACTCACACTACTTTCCAGTGTCATTTTTTGACTTCCCATCACCCTTATTTTCTTAGGACTTGGGTTGGTTGTCTTGAGGCTGACTCTCCTTGATTTTTCCCTTGTTTTGTAAGTTAGGTTTTCCATTTCCAAGATTTTGTTGTGGAATATTTATGGGCCTGAACTCCTGCTTATCCCACCACTTCAATTTATGCTTGATTTTGTAAACATGTCAGTAACCATATCTCAATGAGGAGATGCCCAGGAAATCCATCTCTATTTGGATGTACCTGTTGGGCCGCGAATGAGACCACTTTTTAACACTTATTTCATCCATTTCTACTCTTCTTTATCATGTAATTTATCATAATTTATCATATAAATCCATTTTATAATTATTTATGCTCTTATGGATAAATATTATTTCTTCTCCTTTATTTTTAATAAATTGATGATTATTATGCATAATTTTATCAATGATGGTTTATTAATATATTTTGTAACATCACTCACCATTTTAGCCTCCAAAATATTTTCCAGATTGTAGATTTGATCTCCAGATCATCATCAAATATTCCAACTCAAAAATTCGTTGGAATAAGAAGTGACAGTTTTGCGGTTGAGATTATGGGCAAATGGAGAAGAATCTGGAAACTTCAGAATATGGGTTTTGTCTAGAACGGACCAAATTAACTTTAGTAAAGAACGATTTGCCCAAGTTCGGCCTGTATTGAGAGAAACACAAGGTTATTTGAGCATGATTTTCTCAGATTTACTGTTGTGGCCGTCCTCCAAATTATCTCAGCTACAAATCCAAATTCGAATTGCTCTTGTTGAAAGATTGATGGAAATATATTTTCTTGTTGATCAATTGGTTAGGGACAATCCAATTTTGTTATGAAAGATCATATTTACTATTTAATTTCTCCTCTTTCTGATTATAAAAGGAGAATCATGTATTGCCATTGGAGAGACTTTCCTTGTTGTAATTTTTAGAATTGTGCATCGACTCTTGTTAAGAGAGTACGAACTATTTGTAAACATTATTCATGCCTGATTAATACAAGAGTACATTTCCGTTTAATTTCTTAATGTTGGAGTAAAGCCCAGCGGCATTTTATCAGTGGTTGAGGGCCCGGCCCTGGTGGATCGATCTGCTGGTTGTATCATTACCTTTCAATTATTGTCGTGTGATAGTTTGTGGTTGTTCTCATTACATTTGCAGGTTACTTAGTTTTCCGTTGAATTATTGATTGATTTCGTTATGTTAATGAATCGCATTGTTGTTTCGTTTCAGTAAGGAATTTAACTCCAATATTATTCATCTTGTTAACCCTTACAGAGTATTTTTGTTCAGCATTAGATGTCCTGTTCCAATTAATTGTTGTTCCGTTGGATTGTTGTTCATGTCGATTATTATTTAACAACATTTGTTGTCGACAGGGTTTTGGTGTTTAATAGAATTTTTGTTTGATTTCATTAAGTTAAAGATCTGCTGTTCAGATTCATTAGTTAATATTTGCTATTCGATTCTTCTAGTTTCAGTTGGTTATTCATTTACATTGCTGTTTGATTTCAGTGTGCTATTCATTTCCAATTCATTAGTTAACAGATTGCAAAGAGTTTGCTTTCGAAGAGATTTCTTAGTTTACTTTCAATAGCAGCTTTAGTTCAATTTCTATTTCTCTTTGATTGCTTTAACACAGGACTGTCAACTATAGAGAATATTGGTTATTGCTTCCACGTTCCCAGATTAATTGTCTTGTTTCAGTTTGATTTCAATTGCATCAATTTCTAGAGGAATGAGTTATTGCTACTGTATCCTCGATTGATGGTTGTTGAGTGAATAGATAGATTTTAAGAGCATTTGAGTTCATGTTATTGTAATTAGATTTCTTTTTCAAGCATCTGTTTACTCTTGTATTTAGAACACTGTGCTACATCTTACAAAGCATTACTCTTAGCTTGAATTGCAGCCTCAAACAGAGTTCACTCTTGAAATAAAAAGTCGTTCCTGGATTGATAAATAATGTAGGATAAATAGGTGTTAAAATGATACCTTTTATACCTCAACATTTTGGCACCGTTGCCGGGGAGAGTGTATGCCATTTAGAAGGAGTGATGCACATTTGACCTTTTTTCTGCTTAGGAAGAATTGGGTATTAAAGACGGAAGGTAAGAACCTGCGCACCGAACAAGGAACATACTTGCTCACAGCCCGCTTCACAGCAGAATTGGGTAAATTTATTTGTTTAGGTAGGAATGAAGGCTTGCTTTTTTGAATGGATAGAAAAGCTAAACAAGAGAAAATTCCTCCCAAACCTGAAAAACTTAAGGGATCGGTGACCCTTGGGAGAACGACCTTTATTGACGAAATTCTTAAGAAAACTGAATCTCAGCCATTAGTAGGACCTAGGAAAGTTATTTCTAGACAACCTGCTAGTTCCCTTCAGGCCACAGAATCACCATCTGTAGCTTTTGTTGAGGTACATAGCCAAACAAAAGAGACTGAGCAAGATTCCCAAGAAATTGAGAATTCTCGCCCAATTTTTTTTTACAAGAAGGGAAGTTAGCTTCTCATACCCTACTATTTATCAACATGCATTTTTCAAATTTGGGTATGTACATACTAGAGGCCTTATTTTGGAAATGGCTCCACTGGGAATAATCTTATACATAATATTTGATTTTCAAAGAAGAGCAGATTAGTGGAGAAAATAAAATAAATAAGGAAATAAACACATTTTTTTATTATTATATTTTTGTAAAAATAGTTGTTTTTGTTGCAACACGCTGTGGAAATCAACATCGGTGATAAATATTTTAATATATTTTAATATGTAGATGCATTATATTGAAAATAAAAATTCTACAAACACACATATCCATTTTTATCACCAATATGGAAAATTTTCTTAAATATCATATTTTTTTGGCTTGCAGGCTTAATGAAATTTCTGAAAACACAGTTGGGACATTCATGTTTTGGGGGACAAAAAGTGAATATTTTTAAAACCTGTTTCTATCCGAAGTATCCCTTTATTTCTACTTTCCAAACCAATTTTAATCACTCAATTTGGATTTGAAACGAAAAAGTTAGAACCAAAACATTGATAGGGTGTCTAGTAGGCAGCTCAACAATAGAGTTGGGACAGTCAGTTTTTGGAGGTCTAAATGACTATATTTTTTAAAAAAATTTCTATGGTAGATTCCTCTATGAATCTAGTTTACAACTCAATTTGAATCACTCAATTTCGATATCGTATGAAGAATTTATGACCAAAATACTGACTGCCTATCATAAATCAACACTCTTGAAACTCTGTTTTCTCGGTTGTTCATTAACGTATTTGACCCATCAATTCTTCTTGTATTCAAAACCTGTTTCTATTGGAGATCAATAAATGAATATAATTTAATCTCCAATTTGAATTGGTTCAATCCGCCATCGAACGAAAAATTTATGCTTGAAATATCAACTATTGGTCTGAGCTGGAAAATCGAAAATGACTCTATTATGCAGGTTGTTCTAAGCAAATTTAACATGCTATTACATGAAATTTTTAAAACCTGTTTCTATTGGAGATAAAACTTTGAATTAGTTCTCATTTGGCTTTGGAATCACTCAAATCGGACGAAAAACAAAGAAGGTAGGATTAAAACACTGATGGCTAGTATAGTCGACCACTGCTCTCCCGCAGGTGACAAATAAAATTTGTTTTATTTTTCCGTGGATTTGTTCTACATAGTAACTACTTGTTAGATTTTTGCATAATTCTTGGATTAGGGGAGCCCGATAATCTCTCTTTCTCCATGATTTAATGTTTTATTGCAGGTAGACACTCGTTTTTTGCAGGTCTTAGGAGAACAAAGAAGGTCAATTTATGGTCGAGCGATTCTTGAAAGAAATTTTAGTGAAACAAGGACATTTCATCCAGTTCATTACCTAACAGATTCATAACAAGAAGAAATGAAGAATTGGTTTCCATTCGAAGATTCATGTCACTGCTGCCAAACATTTTTCAAAAAGATCATTTTTTTTCCATTAACAAATTGATATTCCCTTAGGAAATAACATCATAGTTGTTGTAACTTAATAAAGTGTTGTTTCTTTTCTGATTTCTTTTATGTTTTTGTATTTCAGGTGTTGATCCCTCCAAATTTTAGTTTCCGTTCCATTTACAATTGCACAATAAGGACCCCACCATGCAAGTTTCAGTTGTAGAAGGCAATTCTTTGGCAGCACAAATTCTGTAAAAAATTACTTTTTCTTGAAACCTGTACATAAATTTTCCTTTCTATTTGATTGGATTTGCTTGACAATGGATTGCACATTAGCTTTGTTCTTTCCTTTATTTTATTTTTCCTTTGTTATTTCCTACAGTAATTTCTGCGTGCATTTTCTTTGCTGTTCCTTATAGGGAACAACACTTTTTGTGTGCCATTATTTTTCATGTTGTTCCTCTTAAGGAACAGCTGTTGTTCCTCTTAAGAAACAACAACCATTCCTCTTAAGAATCAGTGCATTTGTGTGTTTATTTTTTTTGTTCCTTTTAAAAGGAACAACATTTCCGTTGATTATTTTTGTTGTTCCTTTCAAAAGGAATAGCATTTTTGCGGCCTGTTTTTGTTGTTCATTTCCAAAGGAACAACATTTTTCTCGCTTGTTTTTGCTGTTTTTTTCAAAAGGAACAACATGTTTTTGCCTATTGTTCTTACTGTTCCTTTCCAAAGGAACAACATTTCCACTGATTGTTTTTGTTGTTCCTTTCGAAAGGAACAACATTTTCGCAGATTATTTTTGCTATTCCTTTCCAAAGGAACAACAATTTTTGAGTGCATTTTTCTTGTTTTTTTTTTAAACAACATTTCTAGGAATTTTCTGAATTCTTCATGACTCTTTGAAAGACAAACATACAATTTATGCAAGGATACACAAATTAGAGGTTACTGGAATCAACAAGTTAAGAGAAATCGTCATTTTTAGCAAATTGTTTTGTAGTGATAAGAAAAAGGAAATGACACAACCATCTATATCACTTTGCTATCTTTATTTTTCACTAAAATTAATATGATCGACTATCTTTATCATGTTGGTTCTTCCCTAAATCTTCACAATTCTCTTTGATTTTTATTTATTGAATAAGAATAAGGGCATACTTTCTCTATTAAGATGTTCAGACTTCTTCCACCATCCCTACTCTTAAAGAGTGTTGAGCCATCCTCTATATATAAGTAGGGAAGTGATATATGAAAAAGAAAAAAGAAAAAAAGAAAAATCCCTATATGATTACTAACAATTCTATGATATTGCAGGTGGAGGATAGGGGGTCTCATCAAGAGCCAGCCTACCATGATCATAAGAGATCAGTGAAGTGGCATTACCATTATGGCCACCACACCAGGGATATGATCCAATGGACAACTCATAAAAATAAAAAGTCCTTGGAACAGGAGGTCTCATCACGAGCCGGCCTGCCCACCTTTCACTCCTTCCTGGTGAATGGCATTGTGATTCATCTAGTTCCCAAGCTAGTACAGTGGCCTCCATCATGACATCACACAGCACTTCCCTAGGCATAAATAAAGGATAATGGTTCCAAGGGTGAGAAAGCAACTTTGTCAAAGTTATAGACACCTGTGGGCAACAGAGCTCTACTGATGGTATTGAAGTCATATTTTTCACAAATCAATAGTAATGATAAACCCTTTTCTTATATCTTTAGCTAATATCAAATGAGAGTATACCCCTAAACCCTTTGTTCGGAACCGCTTATGCATGAAATTTATTTATAAATCGATCATAATGATTTATGTGGATAATGACCGCATAAGTATTTTTTTCACATCAACTGTCTTTTTTCCTTATTTTCGAATCATTACATAAACATTTCCATATCTACTCACGATTTCAAAATATGCATTGATTTCAATAATGCGATAATTTGTTGATCATTTCATAAGTATGTATGCCTTTCCATGCTGTACAATTGTTGTGCAGTACGATGCTCTTCTATTTGCCACAATATTCATACTGCATTTCTACAGAAGTTTTTCTGCTTAAAATTTTTTGCATGCATCTGTTTCCATTCAAAACTAAAACTGTGGATTCAAGAAAATTACATACAGAATCATGATTTGTTTACAGGAGAACGACACGTATGGGGAAAATTCTATTCGCAACACGACCACATTATTGCAACTAATAGTAAAGGCTCACTCAACTTGCAAACATGCACAATTCTTCAAACATGATGTGCTTGCATGGCTTCCACCTTTTGCATCACTTTCAGTATCCGCTCATCCTACATCAGCTTCAACAAAGGCCAGTCCCTACATGTCATTTCACATTTTTTCGGAGGTAACACTTGAGGTAAAATAGCGTAATTTTTTGATTTATTATGAATTTAGGAGAATTTAATGAAAATCCATTGAGCATTATTTATCATCATTCATTCCACATCTTTACCACTTCCCATTTTTCAGAGACATCTCATCTTTCAGTTTGGGGGAGTGTTGCTTTCCTTCATTTCTTTCTTATGACCATGTCAGTAATCTTCTTTATCATCCATTGATATTCTTATTCATTCTCAACACCTCCCTTATTCCATGTTATTTTACACCAAGCATAGATTTCAACATATTGTAGCAACCACCTCTCTTTCTTTCTAGCATCGCATGAGGACATGCTAATTCTTCAGTTTGGGGGGAGAATTGCTACACATGATTGATGTTTTCTACTCTCTTTCTCGTTTAAGGCATACAATTTCATTTTTATATAGTGCAAAAATTGATTTGCATATATCTTTAAAACTATGAACTGAATTCTTGTGCTTTCTAGATAACAAAGAGGTATCATTAAAATACACAAACCCAGATAATTTCACGCTAAATTAGTTCATAAAATTTCAAAAATTATGCACGATCACCTACAACCATTTTGTTTATATCTCATGATCTGTGCATCAAAACGATCTGATTTTTGAGAAAATGATTAATGAAGGTTGTTGTTACTTATGTCACATTTTTCTGCAACTTCATATACATATAGTTGAACGTCAACTGTAAAAATTGTTACGCCTTCATCAAGATTGCTAAAATTGAATATTCATTATTTGAGAAAAAAATCATTTGTTCCATCCATTTCATGAGTAGGGATGAACAAATTTTCTTTGCTTGTTTAACACATGGGTTTTGTTTTTGGGTTGCATGAGGACATGCAATATATTCAGTTTGGGGGTATGTTGGGCCGCGAATACGACCACTTTTTAACACTTATTTCATCCATTTCTACTCTTCTTTATCATGTAATTTATCATAATTTATCATATAAATCCATTTTATAATTATTTATGCTCTTATGGATAAATATTATTTATTCTCCTTTATTTTTAATAAATTGATGATTATTATGTATAATTTTATCAATGATGGTTTATTAATATATTTTGTAACATCACTCACCATTTTAGCCTCCAAGATATTTTCCAGATTGTAGATTTGATCTCCAGATCATCATGAAATATTCCAACTCAGAAATTCGCTGGAATAAGAAGTGACAGTTTTGCGGTTGAGATTCTGGGCAAATGGAGAAGAATCTGGAAACTCCGGAACATGGGTTTTGTCCATAACGGACCAAATTAACTTTAGTGAAGAATGATTCACCCAAATTCGGCCTGTATTGAGAGAAACAAAAGGTTCTTTGAGCACGATTTTCCCAAATTTACTGTTGCAACCGTCCTCCAAATTATCTCAGCTGCAAATCCAAATTCGACTTGCTTTTGTTGAAAGATTGATGGAAATATATTTTCTTGTTGATCAATTGGTTAGGGACAATCCAATTTTGTTATGAGAGATCATATTTACTATTTAATTTCTCCTCTTTCTGATTATAAAAGGAGAAGCATGTATTGCCATTGGAGAGACTTTCCTTGTTGTAATTTTCAGAATTGTGCATCGACTCTTGTTAAGAGAGTATGAAATTTTTGTAAACATTATTCATGCTTGATTAATACAAGAGTTCATTGCCGTTTAATTTCTTAACACTGGAGTAAATCCCAGCGGCGTTTCACCGATGGTTGAGGGCCCGGCCCTGGTGGATCGATCTGCAGGTTGTATCATTACCTTTCAATTATTGTCGTGTGATAGTTTGTGGTTGTTCTCATTAAATTTGCAATTTAATTAGTTTGCCATTGAATTATTGATTGATTTTGTTATGTTAATGAATCGCATTGATGTTCCGTTTCAGTAAGGACTTTAATTCCTGTATTAATCATCCTGTTAACCCTTACAGAGCATTGTTGTTCAGCATTAGATGTCCTGTTCCAATTAATTGTTGTTCCGTTGGATTGCTGTTCATGTCGATTATTATTTAACAACGTTTGTTGTCGACAGGGTTTTGGTGTTTAATAGAATTGCTGTTTGATTTCATTAAGTTAAAGATCTGTTGTTCAGATTCATTAGTTAATATTTGATGTTCGATTCTTCTAGTTTCAGTTGGTTATTCATTTACATTACTGTTTGATTTCAGTGTGCTATTCATTTCCAATTCATTAGTTAACAGATTGCAAAGAGTTTGCTTTTGAAGATATTTCTTAGTTTACTTTCAATAGCAGCTTTAGTTCAATTTCTATTTCTCTTTGATTGCTTTAACGCAGGACTGTAAACTGTAGAGAATATTGGTTATTGCTTCCACGTTCCCAGATTAATTGTCTTGTTTCAGTTTGATTTCAATTGCATCAATTTCTAGAGGAATGAGTTATTGCTACTGTATCCTCGATTGATGATTGTTGAGTGAATAGATAGATTTTAAGAGCATTTGAGTTCATGTTATTGTAATTAGATTTATTTTTCAAGCATCTGTTTACTCTTGTATTTAGAACATTGTGCTACATATTACAAATCATTACTCTTAGCTTGAATTGCAGCCTCAAACAGAGTACACTCTTGAAATAAAAAGTCATTCCTGGATTGATAATTAATGTAGGATAAATAGGTGTTAAAAAGATACCTTTTATACCTCAACGGTAACCATGTAGGAATCTACGTGACTTCAAGACTGGGTGATGATCTAAGTCTATGATACACATCTTTGAGTGCAATGTATGGAAATTATTAGTGTACTTTGGCCCTATTTAGTCTCTCTCTTGTTTCAAAGTTGTCCATATTGTGTATTGGTCATCATAGTTCCCTACAAGGTAGAATTCCTCCTTAATGAAATCAACAAAAGTTTCCCAAGTTGGTCCTACATTGAACATTCTAGACTCATCTTCATTTTGCCTCTCCCATTAACCTTCCTACAAATCATTGACATGGGGAACGACTTCTAGTAGCGTGAAGGAAATATTGTTTTTTTTTTTCTTTTCAGAAACTAATTGGAAAAAGGAATATCCCTCTAACATATTTAAACATTTCTCCAAACCATACATATATTTGTCCCTCAAATAAGGGGATATTAAAGTTAACTTGTATCTGGAAGGGTGTCGCATATCTAAAATTGTCGCTTATTGAAGGCTTCTTTGGCCATTGTTGGTAGTCGTCGAAGGATATAGGAAAATTTTCCCATCATTTCATTCCTCTATTATGTGAGTTCTTCCTCGAGCAAAAACTTGATAGGATCTCCTTCTCCATCATCTCTTTTTTCTTATTCCATGGGATAGTAATTGTGTTAGTGAGAACGATCATTCCAATGTGAAACTAGGTCGAGAACCAACTCTTTGTACCATGACCTTGTCGGGTACATGCATGGAGAAATAACAAGGAACGAATTTCTCTGATACCACTAATCAGTTCCATACAAATAATGAAATGAAATGTAGAAAAATAATTAGAAAACATAGAGAAATATAGTAGGTATTACAATAATGTGGTGAAAACAAAACTATTAATAAATGCAATATAGAATATTTTAGAATATGAATTGTCTAGAATGGTGGTAGGTATCTCTGAACGTAAAGATATGGAAGCTACACAAATTCATAAAAATATCACAAGAGGTCTAGATAATGACCTTATAACATAAATCAAGAACCTTAGAGGTCAAAAAACCTAACCCTAGAAGATGAAACACCAAAATATTTTTGGGCCCCATTGGGTTAGTTGGTACATCAACTTTCCAGGGTCATAATTTTTGCATACAATCTCTATTTCACACACTCGATAACTTGTTGGAAAGGTCTAGCTAATAAATACACATTCTGACTAGAGTTAGGCCAGAGCATATGACCATTGCCTAATCCTCATCCATGTAAAAAAAAAAACATCGTTTAGGGCCTCAAAACAACCTCAGAAGTTTAAGACCCAAAAAGCTATAGAAAATTTGCCAAGATGGAGAACTGTGTTTTGAGCCAGTAGAGTATGTTGATGGCCACCAATATCTACTTGGATCGCTTCATCCCAAACTTTAACATTAATATCTTAGCATTATAATTTTACAATAAAATTGTTTTCTCGTTATATATATATATATATATATATATATATATATATATATATATATATATATAATTTGATCTCATATTTCTGAATCCATCACATTCGAATTTTCAATTGACATTTCGAGCCAAAAAATGTGGTCCATAATAAAATCATTGATAAAATCCTTATGAAAAAGAAACATTAAATTAGTTAAATGTTAGATAGTCAAATATAGGAAAATTAAATATTCTTTTTAAATGTATTGTTTTTCTATAAAGGAATTATTTCAATATTATAAAATCTTGTAAAGAGTGATTATATATATATATATATAACCTTAAATTTTTTTAAACGAAACACACATTCGAAATGGAAAAAAAGCCTCTCATCTACACAAGACCCATAAATAACAAAGAGAGTGTAGAAAAATGATTTATCTTTCCCTTTAAAAAAACATTTCTCAACATAGTTATTTTCACTGAAACACTATGGTAAATAAAGCTTTTATAAAGGTGGGAGGATTTTTTGAATAAAATTTTATTTTTCCTTTGAAAATAAAATCCTCTTTTATTTGAGGATTTTTATTTATTTATCTATTTATTTATTTGATATATGAGGTGTATATTAGTTTCTCTGAGTGGGGTTTAGTCTCCACCAAGTCTCAATTTTAAATTTTATAGGGAAGAGTTGAATATGGAAATCATTTTTGGGAGAACTAAATTATTTCAAGGGTGTCTAAGCTAGACCCACCTTCTCATAACTATCTTCAGTTACAACTAGCACAACTGAGTTTAACTCACTTAACTGAGTTAAACTACTTTACAACTCACATAACTACACATCCAACTCTGTTACAGATTTGAATCACTCAGTTACAACTAAGTCCACTTGCATGTCCCACCAACCAACCTTTGAACTCGAAATTCCTTCAGCTAACTGGTTTGCCACTTTAGTTAACTGCTCCATGAGAATAGATTAATATTTATTGTCCAACTATTATTAAGGGATAATAATAGTCGACATGCATCTATAAATAGACATGTGATCTATAAATAGACTTCGCACATACATCTAAAAATATAACATCATCTATAAATAGAATTTTCTCACCATCTATAAATAGATTTCCATTATAAATAGAATTTTCTCATCCATTCTAAAAATATAATTACACCTAAAAATAGCCCGAGGCTCCATCCTAGTGTAGGTGCTTAATATTCACTAGGATCATCATCTTGTTGAATCTCAACACTCCTTCTCAACAAGAAAGGGATTATCCTTCACCCTGATCCTGTCTCTATCGTATTCGAATTTTCTCCTGGTGAGCGCATTTGTCAGAATATATGCATCCTGATCCTCTGTAGGAATGTACTGAAGCAACATGATCTTCTGTTGCACAAAATATATGATATGATGATACCAGATATCTATATGCTTAGATCTATCATGAAAAAAAGGATTAATCAAGAGTTTAATGCAACTCTGATTATCACAATGAATCACGATAGGATCTAAATGAGAACCAAACAAACCAACCCAGATCTTTCTCATCCAGATAGCCTCACATGCATCTTGACTTGCTGCCATGTATTATGCCTCCACTGAACTGAGTGCCACGGATCTCCGTTTCCTGCTGTACCAAGAAACAGTTGTAGATCCGATACTGAATATCCCTCTTGATGTGCTCTTTCTGTCCATTGGGCTTCTCTCCCAATCTGCGTCCGTGAATCCATGCAACTTCACCTCATCTGTTTGTCTGTACCACAAGCCATACTAAGATGTGCCCCTAAGGTATCTCAGGACATTCTTGCCTGCCTTCCAAAAGATCTTGGTAGGCTTAACGATCACTTGGCTAAGCTGGTTCACCGCATAGCATATGTCTGGTCTTGTATTCACTAAATAGATTAGCGAACCCACTAACTGTCGATAGACAGTAGCATCCACTACCTCTCCATATGTAGCATCCTCTTTCCTCCAGTTTCTTGGAAGAGGAGTATCCATGGGTTTGCAGCCCTCCATGTGAAACTTACCCAGTATCTCCCTTGCATATTTTCCTTGAGACACAAAAATTTCACCATCTCGCCACCATATTTCCAATCCAAGGAAATAATGAAGGAGACCCATATCCTTCATCTTGAACTCCTTTGAAAGGTCCTCCTTGCATGAGTGTATCAGCTTCTCATCACCAGTCAGTATTAAATCATCAACATAAAGAACAATGATTAAAAGCTTACTCTCCACCACAATCTAGTATAGGTTTGCATTCGCCTCACTCTTGGTAAAGCCAAGTCTGGTGAAATAGCTGTCTATCCGAGTGTACCAAGCACGGGGTGCTTTCTTCAGCCCATACATCGCTCTTTTGAGTCTACACACATGCGACTCGCTGCTGAAGATCTCAAATACTTCAGGCTACTCAATGTACACTTCTTCCTTAATGATCCCATTAAGAAACATAATCTTCACATCCATCTGATGAATGTGCCAAGCCATCTACACTGAGAGAGCGAGGGTGGTCCTTATGGAAGAATACCACGCGATAGGTGCAAAGGTTTCTTCATAATCAATCCCATTGATCTGTGAGAATTCGCGGGCCACAAATCTGGCCTTTTATTTCTCAACACTCCCATCAGTAGCTTGCTTTACCTTGTAGATCCATCTTAAACCTACCACTGATTTATCAACCAACCTTGGAACAATTTCCCAAGTACTATTTATGACAATGGCGTCATACTCCTCCACCATTGCATCTACCCATGTGGGCTCCTGCTGCTTCCTAAAAGGAATATGGCTCAGTCACAATACATATTCTCATGAGAGCTATGCATCTAGTGAATCGGTTAGGAGACTGTCTTTGTATGCGCTGTGAAGTAGGGACTCCTACATTCTGTGCATCATCGAGTTTCAACCTCTCAGCTTATGTGGTACGCCTTCTGCTAGTTCGGATGTTTGGATCTACGTGAGTGGACTCCTCCACTCCATGAACCTCCTCCCATGGTTGATCCACATCTAGAGACTCATCTTTGGGAACCAACAGTTCCTCCTCCGCATGCACGTCCAGCTCCCTCTCAAGCGACAACTACATGGCTTTCCCCTCATCGAATTTTATATTCTGTCACATAAAAACCATATTAATGTTAGGAAAATACACACGATAATTATGGGGTGTTTCTATGTACCCCACAAATATCCCAACTTCAGCAGTCGGCTCCAGCTTCTTCTTGGCGTTCTTGGTCACATGCACATAAAAAGATGAGCCAAAAATCTTAAAGTGAGAAACATTCGGTTTCTTACCAATGAAAGCTTCTTCAGGTGTACTCATGCCAAGTACTCTATGAGGAAAAAGGTTTTGCACATAAATCGCAGTGTTTCATGCTTCCGCCGACAAATGAATTGGTAGGCCCTGATCATGCAGCATTGCTCGTGCTGCACCCATAATCGTTCTGTTATTCCTCTCCGCGACCCCATTTTTCTGTGGGTTATGAGACCTTATGAGTTCTCTTCGAATTCCTTCTTTGCTACAAAAGTCTTTGAATTCGTTCGAGATGTATTCTCCACCATTATCGCTCCTAAGAGCCTTCACTTGCTTCCCCAACTCTTTCTCCACCAATGCCTTAAACTCACAGAACTTTGATAATGTTTGATCCTTCTTCTTCATGAAGAAGATCCAACATTTACGAGAAAAGTCATTAACAAAAATAACATAATACCTGTGTTTTTTTGTTGAAGCAACTGAGAATGGTCCACACACGTCTATGTGAACTCTCTCTAGGATCATTGAAGCACGGTTCTCCTTTTCATGAAAGGTGGAATTTACATACTTCCCTATGGTTCAATACTTGCATTGATCTAATTGAGAAATTTTTCCCATTGGAATTCCAGTAGATATTTGTTGCATGAATTTCAAGGCTCCATGATGAAGATGGCCTAATCACCTGTGCCATAATTTGCCCTCATCTTGGCTAACCAATTTTTCTACCTTGCCCATCATGGCAGCGCAGCCATCTACCTCCAGCTTGTAGAGATTATTAACTTGAATCCATATCCTCTTGGCTTGACCCATTGTTTTATGTCACAGGAAATATTTTCCATCACTGAAAACAACGTCATAGTCTCTGTCCTCCAACATCGCGACTGAGACCAAGTTTTTCTTCAGACATGGAACATGCATAACATATTTCAATTGAAATGGTTTACTTGAATCCCTCTCAAAGGTAATGGTACCAATTCCGGTCACATTTTATCGTCCATCATCGCCCATCTCTATATGCATTTGGAGATCTTTCTCCTCCAAGTTACTAAAAATTTCCTTATCTCCCGTCATGTGGAAGGAAGCACCACTATTAAGATACCACACCAATCCCAATGCACTGGACATAATGCATGAGATAAAAGTGAAATCAAGTTCAAATTGCAAGGCAAGGGCCTCACCAGCTGCAACTCCAACAACCTTCTTGTTCTTCTTCTTCTGTGGGAAATTAGTGGCGAGATGCCCATGTTCGTGACAGTGAAAACACTTCACCTTGGACAAATCTAGCTTCTTGCCTTTAGACTCGGATTTTGAATGGAATTTATTGCCCTTCCCTTTCCTTGCCTTGGTATCCAAAGAAAAATCCTCTTCATCATCATGTTTTGATGAAGAGCCATCTCTGGTGTTCTGCCTGAACTCCTCCTGCACTAGATCTGACCACTGTCGTTCACAATCCAACATTTTTTCTTGTCCGTTGAAAGAGTCTTCTAACTGTGCCAACTCTTAGGAAGTCACAAGAGAGCCAAGCTCACCAAATCATCATCGGCAACAGTAATTCCCACACTCCCCAGTTCATCCTGACAATGGACAAAATTTTTGAGATACTTTGGAATGTTGTCGCCCTTTTCCATCTTGATCTTTCTGAGTTTATCCTTCAGCGCCAATTTCCTATGGTCGCTGCTGCTTTATAAAATATTCGTCAAATAATTCCACATAGCATATGGAGTGGCTTTCCCATGAAGGCTTTAGACAATGTGGTCTCGTACACCTTCCAACAGAATCCTTCTCACCTTCGCTACTTTATTTTTTCATGCGTCAAGTAATGCAACATCCGTCGAATTGGGCTTAGGAACATCACTGTCGATGAATTTCTTCAAGCCATTATCTTCAAGCACTGCCTCCATCCTGTCCTTCCAGGCAATGTAGTTCGAGCTGCCCTCGAGTGCATACTCTATCCGCAAGCCATTGAAATCCATTTCGATGTTTACTCCACTGTCGCACCAAGAAATTCTTGCAGCAAATTTGAATTGTTTCCACCAACAAACTCAACTCCTACTTCAAAATTGAAATCTTCTCTACTATGACACCATATATAAATTTTAATACAAATATGTAGTGCCTAGATTCTCCTGATCTAACAATTATATGCCACTATTAAATACATAATCACTTCTACAAAAATTCTTGCGGAAATTTAAAACACAATCGCCAATTGCAAACACATGAAGAAAGATCATTCACGCATAACACATATGTTTTTACCGGGAAAGAATAAAGCTAAAAACCCCACTATCATATATTATGTATATATCATGGATCATGAAACAATCTCATACATAACTATAATCCAAGATCTCTCAGTACAATATACAATCGTCTCACATTGTCTTGCATAAATTGACAAATTCCTTAGCCAAATTTCAGCCTCACAACAACCTGCCTCCATTGCGCAATCCAAGTTGATTACAAATACCAATTCGATGCAATCAGACCCTCCTTGACTGCGCAATCCTCATGAGCATATCCAATGTGTGTTTGGCTTGCAAGTGTGCAATCTAATATAGTACAACTGATAGCCAACTGTCCCTTTCACCTACCTCTCAACTGGGTCTCCATTGGATCTGACATGCATGTAGTTAACAGTAGTAAATATTCAGTTGCATGTGAGATCACTCTATGTGAATTAATTTAATATTTAATTCACCGATCTCTCACTAGTGTATCTTCAGTTACAACTAGCACAACTGAGTTTAACTCACTTAACTGAGTTAAACTACTTTACAACTCACATAACTACACATCCAACTCTGTTACAACTAATTCCACTTGCATGTCCCACCAACCAACCTTTGAACTCGAAATTCCTTCAGCTAACTAGTTTTCCACTTTAGTTAACTGATTCCAAGTGCTCCATGAGAATAGATTAATATTTATTGTCCAACTATTATTAAGGGATATTAATAGTCGACATGCATCTATAAATAGATATGCGATCTATAAATAGACTTTGCACATACATCTAAAAATAAAACATAATCTATAAATAGAATTTTCTCACCATCTATAAATAGACTTTCGCTATAAATAGAATTGTCTCATCCGTTCTGAAAATAGACTTACACCTAAAAATAGCCTGAGGCTCCATCCTAGTGTAGGTGCTTAATTTTCACTAGGATCATCATCTTGTTGAATCTCAATGGTTCACATCACTACTCAACAATGATGCATGCTTCTGCAAATTTACCGCATCTCGTTGACTTCTTTTTGGAGGCAACATGTGAGACTCCTGAAACATATTATCACAACCATTAGCAACCTCAATGAATTCAAAATTTTCATATGATGCATCACCTTGAAAGGCCTCATTCACAACATCTTGATGCTTGAAATCTAGCAAATATTTTTTTTTACTAACATTCACAATTTTCTTCATTTGTCTAGCATGCATAAGAGATGAATTCATCTTCTTACTATGCGCTCTAACAATGTACTCAATCCAATTCTTGAACAAGTGATACTTATTATCATGGTGATGAAATATTTCTCTCCTATCATAAAGATATGGGCTACCCAAAACAATACCATAAATATCAAGAGGAACAACATCAAGTTCAACTTCATCAAGAAAGTTTGCAGTGATTTCAAATCTAAGTATGCACTTCCTCGTCACCTGCAAATTTGCATTCTTACATATCCAACCTAAAGGATAAGGTATTGGATGAGGAATGTTTCTAAATTCAACTTCTTGACTAAGTCTTTAGAAATAAGGTTTTCATGTGAACCACTATCAAACCGGGTGTCAATCTTACTATGATTTGAAATAAATCTACATGGAAAAAGGCTCAATTCATGTTTCATCGTCTTGAGTACTATTTTGACAACTTGAAGAAATAGTACTTGCAATGTCCTTACCTTTAAAACTCATTGCAGTGATCTTTCTTTCATCTTTGAAATTAGAACCTCAATCATGTGTTATTGTTGCAGCTTTCTTCTCCTTATCCTTGTTTTTAAGCTTGTTGGGTCTCATCTCTAGATGAATTTTCCAGCAATGATCTTCATCATGCCCATCTTTGGAACAATGTTTGCATGTGAGTTTTTCTTTCTCCATCTTGATGCATGCATTATTCTTCCCTTTACCCTTGAACTTACCCTTTCATTTCTCTCCAAACTCAAAGGTATCCTCACTTGTCTCCTCTAAAACATGTTTCCCTCTTGCCTCTAGATGTCTGGCATGTACACATACTTCATCTAAATTTTAAGGATTAAACATGGGAATAGTATGTCTTAGGTAACTATGCAAACCTCCAATGTAATTTAACAAAGTTTCTTGAGATGTCAAATCTACACCCAAAATTAGTGCTTTTCTCCTAAAATCTTGAGTATGGATTTGCACACTATATCCTTTACCTTTTGTAAAGTTTTCATAGTCCATTATAGCATTTTGCATGTATGCTAATGGATTAAATTGTCTCCTTAAGGTAGAAAAAAAATCATTCCAAGAGGTTGCTGCCTTCTGGAGTTTTGGCTTCCCACCAAATAAGAATTTCACTTTCAAATATTAGTGAAGCAAGTTGACATCATACTTGATTCTTTGTGTTAGTATGAATCTTGATTCGAAGTGTAAGAAAAAAGATCACTTTAGCTGCGCATAACAAACAACCCTAACAACAAAAATGGCTGCTAATATCTTCAGATCTACAATTAGATAATCAAGACAAATGCTGCAAAAATATAGATCTATGCATTAGAAGACATTAAATAGTAGAAAAATAAGATTTACTCCAAAGATTCAATAGACAAGACAAGAATATATCCAATGAAATTTTTATTAATGGCACCTGGGAGGAAAACACAAGAGGGTGTTCCCTGTTCTCCTCAATGGGATGGGTTCTTGAAAGTCCTCGGCACTTCAGATTTAGAATTCCTCTCTCTTGATGGTGTAGAAAACCCAGACAAAAATGGAAAAATATGGCTATGTTTATGGATAATAGCCAAACCAAGAGTTGAGATCCAGACTGATCTTTAGGCAAAAAAAGGTGACAAATGAATGGGAAAACCCTTCTATTTATAACAAAATATTAAGTTAGTCTAGAGATTGGTGCATAATTAAAATATTATTAACCAAATCTAGATCCAACTTTTATGGAATATTTTATTATATTTGTTGGAGGGAAAAGGAATTTTGACTTGAGTCAAATCCCTTTATTTGTAAATAATAAATAAATAAATGATTTATTTATCATTTTAAGGATGTGGTTAAGTAATAATAAATAAATAAATGATTTATTTATCATTTTAAGGATATGGTTGATTAATAATCAAATAAATAATGATTTATTTAATTATTTAAGGGTGAATTAGTTATATTTAACAAAGAATATTATTTAAATAAGATTTAAACAATTATTATTTAGAAAATAATAAGATAAATAATGATTTATCTAATTAATTTCCTTGTTTTGGGTTAAATATAACCAGAAATATTAATTAAACTATTGTTTAACTAATTATTCCTTGAGGAAATATAAGCAAATGTATATTTATTTAATATTTCCTTATGGGGTTTCCTGTTTAGGCCATAAACAACTTAATAAAGGTGATTTACTAAGTTATTTTCATAGTGAAAGAAATTTTACTTGGTGTAAAATTGGTCTTACATGATGTACTTGGGTCCATCTAATGATAATAAGTTAGATGACCAAAAAATGGTGTAACAGATTGCCCCCCAGCGTGCAAGCGATAGGAGCTAATCGTATGACCTAAGTACGTTGTAAGAACTCAATCACTAGACATCGAAGGGGAAGTCAAAGAGAGAGAAGTATAAGGTAAACCAAAGTGCTGAAAGACCTAGACCTTGAGGAGGCGACTTGCAGGTGCGACAAGTCTCTTTAGTGAGTACTTGCTATAGGCGGCGGGGGAGGCATACCTATGCTCGTCGAGGCAATAGTACAAACAATAAGGCGTCCGAAAAACCACGAGACGACATAATGTTGGCGTAAACATGAGCCAGATAAACAAAACAATAATGAATCCCAAATACATATTGTGCTTGGGATAACAGCTAGGACTTGTACAATGATATCTGAGTACATGAGATATAAATGCAACCCAGATGCCCTTGAAAACAGGAAAGGGCTCTGAAAATCTGACTGATACATGCAAAAAAGGGGCTGCAAGCGGCTAAGGCCGACATCATCAAATGTATGGAGTTGCATCGATGGCTGTAATGAAGAGGTCATCCGAGTGTGTGGGGGGCTACCTGTAGGGCCACCCCCTCATGAGGGCTGATACATCTCACACACACCCAGGAATCACTGATGTCAGCTGCTGCATCACTGAACCATCGAGTATACGGATCTCGATCATGTTGAAAGGAGCTGGAGCTGAGAAACAATCAAGTCAGAGGGAAATAAGGAGTCCCTTTGCCTGATCTGAGGCACTGAACAAGAGTGGAAGTTGGAACCAAGGTACACCGCCCTCTAGACCTGTCTTCTAGAATGAATGAGCTGATGTCGATAGAAGGAGGTCCGCCATAGGTGAGGTAATAAGGGATCATCAACTAAGGCATGAGAGAAAATAGTAGAGTGACTAACAGACTGACACCAATAATGATGATGAAATGGGGGGGGGACTGAGCAGCAAATGAACGACTGCCCTTTTTAGAGCATAAATGGCATGAATGACCTGGCAGCGACTGATACGATATCATGAGGGATAGGGGACAATGGAATTGAGGCCATAATGTGTGACACGAGAGAGGGACCAAGCAATGAATGATGGAGGACTATAGCGAGATGCAAAGGAACTTGGGATAAACTCCATGGATGCAATGATGACTCCACGTTGATGCTCTAAACAAGGGTGACTCGATGGTGCTGCCACATATGTAAAGGGTCCAATGGGGGCCATAAAAGCATGAGTACAAGATGGTAACTCACGGCGAAAGTCGACACGAGCGTGGACAAGTATGGAGGCAACATGGTGCCCCCAGTACAAGTGTTGCAAGTGAAGAAATTCGATTTTGAGGAGGGGTGAAGTGGCCCTTCTTGGACAAAATGTGTTCTGGTGAAGTATCAAATGAAAAATTCTAATAGATACCCATTTGCGGGCTTGGTGAGATATTTCCAATGGTATATATGATTCGTCAAACTAAGCTATAGTTTGGTCGCAGTAAGCAAAAGAAAAATTAGGGGTTTTCTTTTAATAAGGTGTTTTCCTTCCAGATTCACTTATTTGCTGGTGGAGCTGTGGTGAATGTCGTGAGGAGAGGAGGCCTTAAATATTGTGGCAGTTGTAGCGGATAAACCGACCTTTGGAATTTGAGATCTATCAGTTGTAGGTAAGAGGCCTAATCCTACTCTTTCATTTCAGTGGATTGAAAGTTTAGTTTAGGTACCCAGAGCTCATGAACAGGCCAAGTCTCACTTTTTGGGATCTGTTCTGCGACTTGGGTAGCAGGTTCTGGGAAGAAAACTGCGACCTGTCCCAGGAAATGACCTGAATAGTGCGACCTGTCAGAAAAAGGGGTTTTCAGTGATGTTTTTGGCTGAGATATGGGATTTTTATGGTTGAGGGGCATAGGTGCCCCCAAGCATGTTGTGGACATGCCAAAATGTATTTAGAAAAAGGGAAATCTAAACACATTTTAATGATGTGGTGTGCCATTTTTTTCGGTATGGTTACGCAGTTTGAGAAAGGAAATAGACGATTACCAATCTCTTTTGGTATTGCATATATGAATCAATTGGACTTTAAGTTTCTAGGTTGGCATACATGGTGCTAATATCCCAAAGATAGTATTAGGGATAATGAACTGATTTTCTCCCAAAAAACCTATAGGTTGGTCAACCACAATGTCTATGAGACTTGGTTGCTGATGAAAAAATGAAGGAATGATGAGGGGTATCATTCCTAGAGTGATATTGAAGTGATATGGGACTCTAGAAGTTCTTCTAAATGTGGAAGAATAATGGGACAAGATTCGTCACGACTAGATTCACTAGGAGAGTAGTGAAGAACTGCTTCTCCTGGTCTCTCCAATATGGGTGCCCCCCTTACCCAAACATTGGGTGTCAATGTAATGGCCACATGGTGCATGTGGTTCAAATGCATGAGTTTGATGTAAGGGGGATAGATAAAGTCAGGAGTGGCCGCTGCTTCCATAATGTCATCATCATAATAGAAGATGGGGTGACTGATGGAAGAAAGACCACCTGACGCGATGAAAAAACCTTACTCCTCATCATGAGAGGAGAGGTTCGTATGCGCATCATCATAAGGGGTAGTGGGAGAGTGAGTAGACAGAGGATCCACCGATGTTGAGACTAGGGAGGGGACTGAAGGGAGGTCAGGCGAAACATCAGGGGAGGTCTCATCGTGGACTTTCGACCAAGGCCCCGTTATCTCAACATCATAAGGGGAAAAATTAATGGGAGCATCTGTGTCCTCGGGTGTTGCCGAAGCAAGATGCAAAAATAAGGGAGCGGGTGACTCATGGCGCTCGGCCTCTAATCAGCGTAAGGCTTCTAAAGAGGAACAATACCCTTCGAGGCGAGGACACAGGTGAGTGTAATGGCCATGGAAATCACATAAAGCACAAGGGTGATTTTTGTGCAATGGCTTGAGTTTCGGGATTGAATCGGGTATAGTGACATATACCTTTGGGATATCAGATTTCGGAAACGGATCATTGACCATGGACTCGAGGTGAGGTAATTCTGGGCAAGTATGGGTGACGTCGCTGACAACGTCACACAAATCACACTGAATGGTACGCTTTGGAGGCCAAGAGGGGGCAGGGTTTGTCGGGGTAGCCTTATCCTTTGATGCTCCCTTGTGAGATTTGCCATTCTTACTCGAAATGGTCACAACGGGAGGTGGTTCTTGTTGAGGTGAATGAGGCACTGTTGCAGCGGGAGAAGTCATAGGGACCAGTTGAACCGGGGTCAAAGCAAGATAAGGTTTAGGTTGACTAGGCGGGGTAGCGGCTGGAGGATCGAGGTACCAAACAGGAATCCCAAGGGTCAGGTTAGGAAGAGAGAGGGTGGCCATAACAGGTACTGTGTACACTCCTGGTGGGGGAGCTAGGAACAGTATCTGACCAAAGGGGTAATGACCAGGCGGGACGGCTCCAAGATGGTCGAGGCTAGGAGGAACTGTCCCAGGAGGGTAAAGGGGGTCATGAGTACTAACTGAAGGTGAAGGGCCAGGAGAAGAAGATTCATAAAGCTTACCACCTGTCCTTCAGGTGGTTGGGTAGCCACAAATCGCTGTTGAGGGAAAGGATCAGTAAGAACAACCGGTTGACTAGGTGCAGGACTGGGAGGAACAGAAGGGATGGCTTGTTGTCCTCTCATTGTTGCTTGAGACAACCATAGCTGTCGCATTTGTGGTAGAATAGGACAATCATGTGTATAATGACCATAAACACCACAACAAGAACATGGCTTGTTCGTACGAAGAGGCCTATCCTGCTTGGGTTGAGTAGTGTTAGGAGCATTACCGTGATTAGGTCTAGGATTACTAGAGGAAACTTGATTTTGTTTGCCTTTCCTCTTCCTTTTTGAGGGAGGAGGATTATTCGTGCCCTGTTGTGCGTACACCTGTCCTGAAGGGGGTGGTGGTTGTTGTTGCGGGGGTTGAGAAGGCAAGGGAGGAGGAGGTGCTAATGTTGTAGGAGTTGGAGCACCAGGATGTGGATACAAATAATAAGGAGGTTGGGTAGCAATGTGGTAAACAGGGGGTCGGGAAAAAGGAGGAGGCATGTCGTATCCTGGATACGTGCTACCATGATTTCTCTAGAATAGAGATATGAAGAATCTGTCCACCAATAGGCACAATGTGGAAGTGTCTGTCATAACAGGATCAGGATGAAGATGCTGTCTCCATAAACAATATTGCAGCTTGGGGAAGGGAACACAACTTTAATGGTGTAGCCTTTTACCCCAAGGTCTTGACCGCTGATTCACTTAAACTGCATATTTCTCAACATGTGAATGAAGGAGTTGTCGTCGAACATGTGAGAAATCGTCTGATTACCAGTCAATAATGAAAATTGTTAACAGACGCGAAGGTGGCCACTGATAATGATGATGGTCCCTAAGATGCCCAGTACAATCTAGCGAGTGTGAATAAAAGGAGTTGAAGTCGAACACTCGTAGAATCATTCGACCAAGAGCCAATGATGAAGACCCTTGATCAAACACAAGACTACCTGCCACTGATGTCTGCAAGTATCTGGGTACTGATGTGTTTCTGGACCAACTTCCTAGATAAGGTGTTGAAGTCGATAGGAAGTGATCTGTTGAAAGGTAGGCACTGAGGCGTCCTACATCGGTCAACACGAAACAGAAACCAACTGATTTTGTTTATGATTTGAGATAAGGAAGAGTAACTGGGAACGTCAGACGACAAATAATTTCTGGCATAATGAACGGTTTGGTTGATAACAGGAGCAGTAGATAGCGAGATCTGCTTGAACAATAGAAGGCACTCTAGTAGGGTACTAGGCAGCTGAAGCGTGTTTGAACACCAAAGAGTGTGTTAGGATTTTACCAGTGCAGGGACACTGGGAAATGAAGGCTAATACTCATAGATGGTAGGGTTCGGCTAACTGCGAAAGAGTTTTCTGGGAAGTGCCATGTTCAAGAATTTTGCTGCCAAATCGACCTTTTTGAAAATTTAACAGAGGTAATATCCATCTTGTCCAAATTTCTCCCCGTCTGATTAAGTTTAACGAGTCCAGACGAGTAAACTCGATGAATTTTTCATTTTTAAAGAGTCTGAAAAATGTCAGGAAAGACAACTCTGTGCCCCATCTGATTAAGTTTAACGAGTCCAGACGAGTAAACTCGATGAATTTTTCATTTTTAAAGAGTCTGAAAAATGTCAGGAAAGACAACTCTGTGCCCCATCTGATTAAGTTTAACGAGTCCAGATGAGCAAACTTGATGAATTTTTCATGTTTAGAGAGTCTGAAAAATGTCAGGAAAGACAACTCTGTGTTCTGTCTGATTAGGTTTAACGAGTCTAGACGAGTAAACTCGGTGAATTTTTCATGTTTAGAGAGTCTGAAAAATGTCATAAAAGACAACTCCATTGGGGTACCTTTGTCATGTCTTGATAACCGGGCACGGCAAAGGGGTAATAGTAAGCTCGAAACAGTTCATTTTCCGTTAGTGAGTCCATCGAATCCGGAAAAGTGAGAAATCTATGTTCAATGGACGTCTACCTCATTTTGTTATGAGTACGAGGAGACGAAGTAAACTCAATCTTCTTTGTGAAATTTTAACGAGTCCAACAAAGAAAACTCGGTACCTCCGTGAAATTTTAACGAGTCACGCGGAGAGAACTCGATACCTCCGTGAAATTTTAACGAGTCACGCGGAGAAAACTCGATTTACTTTTTCTGTTTAAAGAGCGTTGAAAAAGAGGAAAAGAATGGCTCCTTGTTCTTTGTCTCAGTAGTTTAACGAGTCTGACAAAGGTGACTCGGGATTTTTTCGGTTTTATGAGCAAGAAAAATATTCCTAAAAAGAATGCTCATTACTTCTCCATAGTTTTTACGAGCCTGAAGAAGAAAACTCTAGGTTTTTCGGATTAACGAGCAAGAAAAGATCAAAAAGAATGCTCGATGCCAACTTCGTGTGAGTTTAACGAGTCCGAAGAAGAGAACTCGAGGTTTTTCGGATTAACAAGCAAGAAAAATACCATAAAAAGAACGCTCGATAAAACATGAGTGTGTCTGCTCATAAATCTTGATCCCTTATTAGAACCATCAGTACCAAATCTCAAGAGTTGCGACATGTGTGCAGCGAGGAATCACGACTTTGCCGACTGACTTAAGAGAGTCATGCCCCAGAATTAGCTATAAGAAGGTCAGAAGACATTCATTTTCACTGTTTCAAGTGCTGTGAAGAAGCTCTGGAGTGGAAAAGGGGTGAAAAATTCAGCTGGTGATTACGGTCGATCCGGGAAACAGTTTTCTATTCCGCGAGATCCAGGTAAGAGCTAGAACCTCCTGTTATCATTTAATTGCCAATTTTTTAGTTTTTACTGGTTCAAAATTAGGAAATTTTGAGGCCCTAGAAAAATATTTGCGCCTAACGCGGGCCAGGAGTATAGCAGGCGCGTTAAGCGCATAACCCATGAGGGATGTAAGCGTTAGAACGCTCTGTTTTGCATTAGTGACCGCGTTAGGCGCAACATGCTTTCTAGCAACTCAATTTTTTCATTTTTGAAGTGGTCCAGGCAAATTTTAATCGGTTGGAAATGTTGCATTTGCAGGTGTTCAGCTGTTAATCATGAGTATCTGGCGAGAGAGAGAGCATGAGCGGGAAGAACGAGAAATGGTGATGGATGCGGCAAGTTTAATGGCTCTCCGGAGGTGCGGATTGCTTAAGTATGCCCGTTTAGAACTGATGAGGGGTCAAGAGGACCTCCTGAGGTGGCTGATCCAGCAGTGGGATGAGAGACATCATGTCTTTCGGATTGGTGGCAACGAGCTCGCCATTGAAAAAGATGATGTTTACTTTTTGACCGGCTTGTCATGTCGTGGGGCGAGGCCCAACTTGACGGGGTCCAGAGCTGACCCTCGTTCCACTACTGATTTGATCCATGCGCACTGCATACGTGGCACCCAGGCTGTGAGTAACCGGATACCTATTGCACAGGTGACGTTGAGACCCTTGCGGTCTATTCTATGGATGATTGTTCGCTTGGCAGGCGCCAAGAGTCAGCATGTGGCTACCAAGGCCCAGATGCTCCTAGCCTTGGATTGTATGCAGCTTCAGGTTTTCGACTGGTGTGACGGTGTAGTTCGTCGGGTCCGAGCAGAGCTTACTGCATGCAAGACCCGTACTCAAAGAGAGTTTGGGTACGGAACCCTGATTGTTTCTTTCATATTGGAGCGGATACCACTGATGAGGCCCAGGATCCCGACAGCGCCATTGGGTCCGCGCGAGCCTAGGCAGGCTCAGTGGGCCACTTTGCTTCCACGGACTGGAGAGGGTCCTGTCCGTCACTGTTTTGATGAGGGATTTTTTGATTGGCTGGACTCTCAGATCATCATGATTGAGGATTATCCCTATGCAGGGATGAACTTCACAGGCGATCCCGAGCTAGTCCTGCCCCCTGGCACCCAGTGGGGGCCCGATGGTAAGAAAAATGATCAGTGTTTTGCAAAGAAGTTTTTGTTTTTAGCTTTTGAATGTTTATGTAAATTTTTTTTTTTTTTGTTGAAAGGGGTGAAAATTAAGTTTTGACATGAAACTTTTGCTTGCTTGACACAGATGTGGCACCTGTCCGTCCAGCTGGAGCCCCTCGCTATGCACGGCGAGGATTGCAGCTACCCACGGCTGGCGTGCCTGTAGAGGAGGCGGAAGCCGGCGACGACGATGATACCCAGATTTTACATGAACTCTCCAGGAACCTGGAGGGTCTGAGTATGGGTATACCACTGCTTCCTATGCGGGAGGTTCCAGTTCGTCTGCAGCGGCATACTGTGGGTGTGCCAGAGAGATACCTGGTTCCTCTGAGGAGGATGGCTAGAGCAGTTGTATGCTATTATGAGCATCAGGCTTAGCTGTTTGGAGTAGATGTATTAGTGTCAGAGCATGGCTTAGTGAGCCAAATTTTGTAAAACACCCCGAGTTTTGGGAGATTTTTCTTTTTTATGTTTTCTATGTACTGGACACGACATATATATATATATATATATATATATATATATATTTTGGTGATTTTGTGTTTTTAAATTTTTATGCATTTTTTGATGTGATAAAAATATATGTACTCATGAGTAAATCTTTTACAATAAATGTGACAAATGCCAATCTAACACATAATTTGCCAAAGAATCAGCTAATGCATTAAATTCCCTAGGAACGTGCTCAAATGTGATTGTTTGAAATTGACGTTCTAAAAGTCGCACTCGTAAAAAATAACGCAACAATACAGGGTGGCGGACGCGGTAATGATTGTTTAGCTGCATAATGATGAGTTGGGAATCTAACCTGACCACTAAATCGGAGATGTCACGAGATGTCGCTTCCGTGAGGAGTTGGATCACTGACATGTACTCGACCACATTGTTGGTGGCGTTACCCAGGAAGATCCCCCCAGAACCAAGAAGGTCCGACTCAGGCGTATAGAGAACCCAAGCAGCTGAAGCAATGTGTCTAGTGTGATGACTAGCACCGTCTGCATACCCGACGTATGATAACGAATGTGATGACATCTGTGCGAAAGAAAAAGATTACATGAGAAACACTTCAAACCAAACAAATAATCCAGAAGCATCAAAATAAAAATAGGCAAAACTTTTATACATAAAATTACAAAGCATATGCCTAGTGCAAAACTAGGCAAAATACTTCTTCAGATAGAGCCCGTTGCGGGGCTCCTCGAGTGGAATTCCATTGCAGTCCTGTAGTTCGTAAGCTCCTTTTGAAAGGGCTTTAGTAACGATGTAAGGACCGAGCCACAATGGTTGGAGTGTTCCTGCCCCCAAGAGATCGTGTTTTTGATCATAAAGTAGAACAAGATCGCCTTCTTGGAAAGAACGAGGCTTGACAGATTTGTCGTATTGAGCTTTAACTCGGCGCTGGTGAGCTTCGAGTGCTAGTGTAGCATCTCGACGAGTTTCGTCCAAGTGATCGAGTGAGAGCAAGCGCTCTTCGGTGGCGGTGGTGCCAGGCAGGAGTTCAACGGCTAGTTTAAGCGATGGGATTTCGCACTCAATCGGAAGTACTGCCTCCAGGCCGAAAGCAAGTTGGAAAGGTGTAAAGCCTGTGGCAGTTTTAACTGACGTTCGGTATGCCCATAACGCGGAATATAACTTCCGATGCCATGTAGTTTTATGGTTTCCGACCAATCGACGAATCATGGTTTTGAGGACGCCATTTACGGCTTCTACTTGACCATTAGCTTGAGGATAATAAGACGAAGATTGATCTTGTCAGAAACCTAGCATGGATGTTAATTCGGTCATCATATGATTTTGAAAGTGAGATCCATGATCTGTGACAATCGATAGGGGTACGCCGAACCGACAGATAACCTGATTAAACAGGAAGAGAGCGGCGGTTTCACCATCGGCCTTAAAAGTGGGAAGGGCTTCAGCCCATTTCGTAAAATAATCGACCGCAACCACGATGTAGTTGTGTCCGTTTTCCGAAGCGGGATTGCAGGTGACGAAGTCAATTCCCCATTTAGCGAAAGGACCGACGGAGATAACCGGGTGAAGGGGGGTAGGATGTGCGCGCATTTTCTTTGTGAAAATTTGACATGGATGGCATTTCTGGACTGCTGCAATGCAATATTTAAACAAAGTGGGCCACCAGTAACCAGCGCGCAAGATTTTTTGGGCAGTAGCTATGCCCGAAAGATGACCACCACATGCCCCTGCATGGCAGTCATTCAAAACGTGTTCTGCCTCATCGATAGTGAGACAACGTCGGAGAATAGTATCAACACCACGATGATATAGTGTATCATTTAGCACGAGGTATTGCCTTGCTTGGTGGCGGATACGACGACGGTCATCAGACGTGAGAGCTGGGCGGAAGCGTTGAGTTTGTAGGTAGACTAAGATGTCTCCATACCAGGGGTCCGAAGAGTCGACCAAGTAGACAGATTCATCAGGGAATGGATCATGAGCTACTTCTGCCGGGTCGATTCTGGGAAGGTCCAACAGTAATTCGGCGAAAACAAGGGATTTCTTTGCTTTGGCAGCCGTGAACACCAAATCAAATTGTTGGAGGATGACGATCCATTTGGAATATTTCCCTCCAATAATTTGTCTAGACAAGATATGTCGCATGGGATTCTCCAAAGCAATCACCGTAGTCTGTCGCAGCAATATATAATGTCGGAGCCGGGTGACGGCGAAAACTACCGCCAGAGAGAGTTTCTCCACATGTGAATAACGTAATTCAGGTCCAATGAGACCTTTTGATAAGTAGTAAATCACATGTTCGCTGTCGTCATCGTGTACTTGAACCAAAACCATTCCAAGTGAGGATGGTGATGCTGCGAGATAGAGAAGAAAGTCGCGTGAGTAATCGAGGGCACTAAGGAGTGGGGCTGAAACAAGTGCCTGTTTCAAAGCATCAAATGACCGTTGAGCTTGGTCATCCCACAAGTATAATGTTCCTTTCTTCAATAATCGCATGAAGCCTTTCGTCATCTCAGCATAGTTAACGATGAAACGTCGCAAAAAGTTTTCCTTCCCCTGCAAGCTTTGGAGTTGAAGGATGGATTGTGGTGCTGGCAATTCAATAATTTCTTTTACCTTATCGGGATCAACCCTAATCCCGTGCTTGGAAACAATGAACCCTAACAATCATCCGGACTCGACCATAAATACGCATTTATGAGGATTCAAGCGTATATTGTAGAACCTGCACCTAGCAAAAATTTCTCTTAAATGAGCCAGGTGGTCTCGTCGCTTCTTGGAATGAGCCGGGAGGTCATCCAAGTATGCTTGTACAATATGTCGAATGTCATGAAAAGCATAGTCCATGGCCCGTTGAAAAGTTGCTCCAGCATTCTTCAGGCCGAATGGGAGCTTTTTATACGCAAAGATGCCCCAAGGACAGATGAAAGCAGTTTTATGCTGGTCGTATTTTTTTATGGAAATCTGGTTATATCCCGAGAATCCATCCATGAAGGAAAAAGATTCGCATCTGGCACAATCATCGAGAATTTGATCAATGAACGGCGTAGGATAGTTGTCTTTTGGACAAGCGGCGTTCAGATCGCGATAATCGATGCAAACTCGAATAGTGCCTTGTTTTTTATCAACGGGAACCGGATTGGAAACCCATTCAGTTAAGGGAACGGGGTAAATGAAGCCAGCGTTTAAAAGTTTTTCTACTTCGACCTTGATGGCGGCTGCTTTGCGCGGGTGGACAGGTCTGAGTCGTTGCCGGATAGGTTTAGCATTGTCATAAGTCTTGATTTCATGCTCGACAATAGAAGGATCTATGCCGGGCATTTCGTCATAAGACCAAGCAAAGACATCGCGGAATTCTTTAAAAAGAGATGTGAAGGACGCAATTTCCTCAGGATTGCAGTCGGCTCCAATCTGAATATTTTCCACGATACCCGTTTTGACCGAGATATCGATGAGTAGAGTCTTGGATAGATTACCCATGTTCCCCTCTGAATCGATAGTGTGGACAGTCGTATAAGAGGAGGGAACGATCTCAGGTTGGTTAAAGAACGGGATTTCAGTTTTTATCGCCTCCGAATCAATCATCGAAGCGCGATGGTGGAACTCTCCCCAAGGTCATTCTTCTAATGACATGATCTCTCGAATAGCTTCGTCTGTAGGCCAGACTTCATTGAGGAGATCCTTAGAGAGAACTATTATGGGAGAGAGGGTTGTACCTGTGGTCGAGACCATATCAGTGGAGGGTTCAGATGCGACTTGGATGGCTTGGTAAGCCAACTCAACCGGCGAAAGCGGCATCTGATCTCCATAGGAATCAATTTCTGAAGGTGTTGGAATGATCCATGGGTCGATAGAGCCATCCGAAGAGGTGGATATCATTGCAACCGTGTTTGGGATCTGAGGCGGCGGTAGAGGAAAACAACCCAGTAGGGAAGATGCCTTCAGAAGACCGGTACCGATACTGACGTAAGAGTCAGGGACACCTCCTATTAGGGGTACCGAGCTACTTGGTAAAGTGGAATAATCAGGGGTGCAGAAGGATAGCTGATCGACCGTGACTATTCGCCCATCAAATGGAAATAAGATGAGTCGGAAGACCGAAGACACGATGGCGGTCATAGCATAAGACCAACTGCGACCGAGCAGTAGATTATAGTCGAGATGACGCTCTACGACTTCAACGTCCACGTTTACCGTTTTCCCACCCAGAGTGACGGGAAAGCTAGCAAGGTATCCTTTGGGTAGGAACGTGTGGCCATCGAAAGCTTTCAGGGAATTCGATGGTGGGGTTAGAGTAGGAGAACCTAAATTCAGCCAGCAAGCTTGTGACATAACGCAGGTCGAAGCACCTTCGTCTATGACAGTGCGATGGATGGGTCTCCCTTTCGACACAACCTGCACCTGGAATGCGAGTTGATGTGAGAGGTGAGGTTTAGCCTTTTCCATATCAAATATTGCTAGCGTGGAATCCTGGGGGTCTATTCCGCCAATGGCCGAAAGCAAGGCTTTCCTTTGTGCTGGACAGGTTTGTAATACTTCAAGTGCAGACATGGCTGATGGTGCCTGCGCCAAATCTTCTACAATATTGTAGTTTTGGGCTGCACGTGCAGAGGTATTATGAGTCGTGCGTCGAAGTGTCCCTTTGGGGGGATGAATTACAGGTTCAACAGTAGGCCTTTCGATATGTAAATCGTTGGGCGGCGGCGGATTGGAACTAGTTCCCGGTTCCTGAGCATCTATGGTAGGAGTTCCATAAAGCTTGGTGCGAGTTTGAAGGTCAATACTCTCGATGCCATAAATGGTAGATGGTCCTTCGCCGGAAGGATTCGAACCACCATTGCCCCGTTGATGGGGTTGTGGCGGGTTGTCAACCATATGTTGATGTTGCTGCTGTTGATTGGGGAAAGTATTGTGAAGAACGGCAGGTGTTCTCCCAGAATCCTTGTTAGCAATAAAATCAGTGCATTCCTGCAACCGAGGACATTTGTATGTCAAGTGGTCCTCCGCACAGATTTTACAAGGAAATATCATGGGTTTATCCTTTCCTTTTTCATTAGCAGCATTTTTCTGATTCGAGTTATTCTGATTATTCGACTGCTCTTCTGAAGAAGATGTTTTCTTCTTATTCTTCCTATTTTTCCCGTTGGGTTTTTGTGAGGTTTGCACCGAATTTACCTCAGCGGAAGGGAGAGGAGTCGTTTGATGGGGGGCGGTGGCAGCCGAGGATGGCTAGGAGGTTTTCCCCCGAGACTGATTGGTGGCTACACCAAAGATCACGCCAAAGAGACCATCGGCATGAGCTCCGGTTTTTTGAGTAGCCAGAGGGTTGGGGTTTCCAGGGGCATGGGGGAGCAGATCGTAAAGCGTGCCGGATTGTGAATAGATCAAATCCAGGTGCTAGGCACGACGAATACATTGATCTTCTGTCACCGCACCAGAAAGGCCAATGTCTTTAGAGATATGGGGTAAAAGAGACTTGCAAAACCAATTTGCCAAGAGATGGTTCGGTATTGGTGCTTTGACAAGCCTCCTCCTACGTCTCCATTCATGAATATGATCGGAGATGTGGGTGGCGGTGTCTTGGCGCAGTGATGTTAACAATTCTGTGCCGGTTTCCACTCTAATTGGTAGTTGAAAGTTCTTTAAGAACTCCGTCACTAAAGCGCCAAACGTATTGATGGTGGCGCGTGGTAATTCAATGTATCACTTGGCGGCATTGCCTGTAAGGGTGCGGGAGAAAAGTCGAAGGCGGACACTATCATCTACCATGGAATTGGATATGGACCACAAATGGAAGGTAGTGATGTGTGCGGCCGGGTCATCTCCATGCTTCCCGTCGAACTTCAGGATATCTGAAGGAATCTTATGCGGTATAGGAGGCCAAAGCGAGTTGTGATTGATGGGGTCGTTTGTCAGCTTATGGATGTCAGGTATGTCCAAAGCTGCCAAGAAAGGCAATTGTGGATTTGCCCCCGAGTCTAACCAAGGCAGTATGGGCTGACTATTTGGACCATAGGGTCCCCCCATCCACGTGTTGCCAGAAGGGTAAGTGGGACTTTGATAAAAACCTCCCATAGGTGGAGGAGTAGGAACATACGGTTGCTGTCCATAGGGCATAGCGTATTGAGGGGCAAATGGTTGGTTGCCCCCAGCGTAAAAGTGCCCTCCCACTCCCGACGGAGGTTGGGGTTGGTTAGTCCAAATGGATGCAATAGAGTTTCCCGGAGGCATACTAGTATTTGCATAATTTGGCAACGGTATAGATCCTACGCCTATGTTTGAACCACTTAAGGGGATAGTATTTACAATGGGTTGTCCCATTTGTCCTAAGGATTGCATAGGAAGAGAAATATTCCCTGCTACCTGTGTACTGATAGCACTGCCCCCTGGTATAGTGGCCAGGGGGTTTGAACTCAACAAAGGGTTCCAACCGAAAGGGTTGTTAAAGGGCACCGAAGTAGTCGTGCTCGTGGGAGGAGCTACCATGGTCCCCAATGTGGTCACGGTAGGAGTAGATGCCGAAGGGTTCGGTAAACTACTGACAATTGTGTTGACCATAGGGTTGGGGGTAGGCATATGTTGACTACTGGGGTTACCCAGTAATGACATAGAACTGACCACTGGCGGGGAGGATGGTGGCGAACCAGGAATGGTTGCCATTGGTATCGACCCTGTGGATACCGGTGGAGAAATAGATGTTGGTGTTGCCGCAGACATATCTTGGCGTGGTGGAATCTGGATTATCACCGGTCCTAACGGATCAGTGAGCGGAGGATTGTAATTAGGTACAACGCCTTCAGTGAAAGGGTCCTCCGGGAGTTCCGGCTGATAAGGGTCTATGTGATAATCCAGATTAGTCAAAGGAGACTGCTCTTCCGTAGAAGGCCCGGGTTCAACAAGGTTCAATCTTTCCTCTAAGGTGAGAGGAGGTAGACCTTGCTGTCGTCTAGACTGACGGCGTGGGTCAGGGGACGCCACGGTGACCGGTTTAATTTTAACAAATTTTATTTAAAATGTGATATATTATGAAGTCTCAAGTGACAGTAACCACACACTTACTAAAAAGAAAAGACTCTCTAAAATCAATCAGCAAGCAGCCAGTATAGGGTGCCCTGTCTGAGTACTACCGTTCACTGGTGATGAAATCCAGTCTCACAATACCATACAGAGAGGGTTGGTCGAAAGTACAGTTACGGTTACTCTAGAGCTTCGCCCGAACCCCAGACGATAGGTGTAAGCACTCTCGTGAAGACGAGTACCCTCCTAAAGACTGAAGACAGAGTAGGTCCGTCTGTTTCAGGTACCAGGACAGCCTGTCCCAGTCACCTTGTGTAAGTCCCTAAAAGTATGGCCACTAAGGATACCTCAAATCACAGACACTATCAGGGGGGTCCACGGTCAAGGACAGTGTGCTATATGGGCAGAATACCTAGATCCCCGATCTAGTTTCGACATCCCCGAAGGGAACCCCAGTATATAACACACCCACAGGATGCAGTCGAAGGTGGGCTACCTTCTATTGCACCCAAGTGTTGTCTCGCGCTGAGCTCCGGTAAAGGAATGGTCCCAATAATGTGAGTGCAGCAGGATTTCACTCGTTAATGACTCTAGTTTTCAAGTTTTGAGATCTTGGGTAGTTTTCTCACTTTCCTAACCCAAGATCCTAGCCTGAACTACTATTTGTGTGAGCTCAAAAAGAGTTATTAGATTGATTTTATTATCGCTTTGTTTTTAGTGTACTTTGTTATTAGTCTTGTGGAGGGGGAATGGACGTATGAAGTATAGTGAGACTCTTGACTCAATAAACCATGCAAAACATGCTCTAAATATTAACTTCAATGAATAGTGTTTCTACAAGGAGAGGTTTCTTTTTCAATCATCCATGCACCAACATGTAAATAACACAGCTCAACTTTCAAGATTCAGACTTCTATCTACCTCTTTAACAGTCTGTGAACTAAACTTTCAGAATAAACTCAGCTAATATGTAGAAAGAAAAAAAAAAAATTCTCTTTAAAAAAGTAAATGCTTTGCACACTAACTAAATAAGAGAAACAAATAATCAATGCCAGCTTTAGCAGACAAGCACAGGGATTCAGTCTGTGAAAGGTACTGGTGGCCAAAAAACTCAACAGCTAAAACACAGTCACAGTAGTGAACAGCAGGGTTTTGGCTGGGTAACGCTCTGTCTGTGAGAAAATACAGCGTTATAACGCACTGTATTTAAGCCTAGACCATGTTATAATGCACTGGATGAACTGCATAGGTCGCGTTAACCAGGGAAAAGCTCTTCAGTTGGCCAGACAGGAACAGGGTTGAACTCTGCAAGCGTTTGGTATGTCTACTGGGCATTAAAAAATGGTCAGAAGGATACTGAATAGAGGAGAGAAGAAATGAAAGGAAAAATAGTCCGGAAACTATGGGGACACTCCCTAGCGGAGTCGCCAATTCTGCTATAGGGTAAACTGCTTGGGTGGTTGGTTTTCGTATATCCCTCTCAGGGCTTTCCGGTGCCCGAGGCAGACAGTAAGATTAGCTATGTTGTTCACAAAGATGGCATGAGTATGTTCATATTAGCTTGAAATAACTTGAAGGAATACAAATAGAGAATTACCTCTTTGACGGTTTTGTAATCTCTTGGAGAACGCTGTGCAGCAAAGTAAGAGTCCTTCTTCGCTGGCTCCAAATCCGAGACCTACAATCAGTCAAAGCACCCGCGTAATTTCTAATATAACAAGTATTCTATCAATTAAATCAACAATAAACATCTATATTATACACATCTGAGCCATTCATATCATACTAAGCAAATGTTGAAACAACAATATAACATCAAGCATTGAATGGACAAAACGAACATAGTTCTATTAATTTTGAAAGAAGGAGGATTACAACCATCGGTTGTACCAAGCCCTCCTCAGTCTCCCGATCTCTCTTCTTTCTCTAGTGAAGAAGTCCAAGTCAACAAACTCTCTAGGAGCCTCTTTGACTCTTGGCCTTCACAATGTCACACTATTCTCTATTCCACAAGTATGCAAGAACCTTGAGCAATCCTTCGACCTTCAATTAAGAGCCTTCAGCTCCTTCTTATAGGAGAGGGAGGAGGCCATTGTTGCCCTTCTCTTTCCACTAGTTTGGAATGGAAAAGGCTTAGATGTTTCCTTGATCTCCATGCTTTTTCCTCTCTTGGAGTTCAGTCTTCTATGGTAATGACCAATAATGAACTGGTGCTTCTGCAGTTTCCTCTGTGCACTGACTCCTTCGTGAGGGAAAGTCGGAGATTCAAATCTTTCTCCGCGCTCTTTTCCCAATTCAAACTTAAAACACGGGTAACACGACCTTTTAGTGTAAACAGAGCGTTGCCCTAGCCACTAACGCGCATTTTCATTGTAAACATAAAACTTCAAAAGGCCAAAAACATCATAAATCAACATAAAAGACCAAAACATCACAAAACACTACACACAACGCACTAGGAAACAAGCACCTAGGTACATATGGTACATTTCACTTCAGCAGTTTACAAATCCTGGTTGACAATTAAATGAGCTCAGTTTAGGAGACTAGATTGAGGCACAACAGGTGGCGTGTCCGAGAACATCACACAAAGCACACTGGATGGTATGCTTTGGAGGTTGAGAAGGGGCAGGGTTTGTCGAGGTAGCCTTGTCCTTTGATGCCCCCTTGTGAGCTTTTCCCTTCTTACTCTAAGCAGTCACAATAGGAGGTAGTTCCTGTTAAGGTAAATGAGGCACTGCTGTAGCAGGAGAAGTCATAGGGGCTAGCTAAACCATGGTCAAAGAGAGATAAGGTTCATGATGACCAGGTGGGGTCACGGGTCAAGTTAGGAAGAGAGAGGGTCGCCATAAAAGGTACTTTGTACACTCCTGGTGGGGGAGCTAGGAATGGTATCTGACCAGAGGGGTAATGACCAGGCGGGATGGTGCCAAGATGGTTGAGGCTAGGAGGAACCGTCCTAGGAGGGTAAAGGGGGTAATGAGTACCAACTGAAGGTGAAGGGCCAGGAGAAGAAGGTTCAGAAGGCTGACTAGAGGACATCATGAAAATATGGTAATCGAGGGAACCATATGGAAGAGATTGAGTAGCCACCTATCCTTCGGGTGGTTGGGTAGCCATAAATCCCTGTTGAGGGAAAGGATCAGTAAGCACAACTGGTCAACTAGGTGTAGGACTGGGAGGAATGGAAGGGATGGCTTGCTGTCCTTTGGATGTTTCTCAAGACTCCCATAGCTGTTGCATTTGTGGCAGAAGGGGACAATCATGCGTATAATGACCATGAACACCACAACAAGAACAGGGCTTGTTTTTATGAAGAGGCCTATCCTACTTGGGCGGAGTTCCTTGTTACTGGTTCATAGTGTCAGGAGGATTACCTTGATTAGGTCTAGGATTTCTAGGGGCAACTTGATTTTGAGTGCCTTTTCTCTTCCTTTTTGAGGGAGGAGGATTAGTCATGCCCTGCTATGCATACACATGTCCCTGAGGGGGTGGTAGTTGTTGTTCCAGGGGTTGAAAAGGCAAGGGAGGAAAAGGTGCTAATGTTGGGGGAGCTAGAGCACTAGGCTGCAGATACGGATAGAAAGGAGGCTGGGTAGTAGTGTGGTAAACATGAGGTTAGGAAAAAGGAGGAGGTATACTGTATCTTGGATACGTGCTACCGGGAGGGGGAAAAGTGATGGAGGTGCTGGCCCCGCCATAAGAGAAACCATAGCCCATTAGAGGTTGAGCATACGGATTAAAGAGAGCTCCACTGATATCGTCGGTAGTGTGAGATGCCCCCGGTGCGTGGGCACCATCGGGTCTAGGAAGATCGATAAGAACGGTATAAATATAACCCGACTGAGCATAGATCATGTCATATTGTAATGCAATTTGGAGAGTGACTTCTTTGGTTTGAGGAAAGTGCGATGCGACGTCCTTCCCAATAGGTGGCAAGGGAGTCCTAAGGAACCAGTCCATATAGACACGGTATTTGAAGGTAGGGGCTTGACATAGGCTCCTTCTTCTTTGCCATTCCTGAACATGGTCATATAGGCGGGTCACAAACAATTGACAGAAGGAGGTCAAAAGCTCAGTACCAGTGTCATAACGAAGGGGAAGCTAGAAATAAGACAAAAAGGCCCAGGAAAGAGTTGCGAAGGTGGTATGAGAGGAAGGGGCTTGATCAACATACCACTTAGAAGCTTCACCAGTAAGCATTCATTGGAACAACTAAAGACAGACAGAGTCATCGGTAATGGAATTAGACAAACACCACATGTGGAAAGATCTAACATGATTTGTGGGATCTTGTCCATCAAGACCTTCAAACTTTGGGATATCTGAAGGGAGCTTTGTTGGCGTAGTGGGCCAACTATCATCATGGTATATAGGGTTGTTTATCAACTGGTCAAAGTCGGGGAGGATGAAGCTTTCCATGAAATGGAGAAAGGGTGCAGCTGGGGTAGTGTCCGTTGTGGTCCCACTAGTGATATTCCCAGTGGGAGGGATGGGGTTACCACCAGTATTAAGTCCTGCACCAAACATGGTGAAGGTGACAAGGGGATAACTGAAGGCAGAATGAGAAGGAGAACCCAAAGGACCAAAAAAAGAGTTGGAGTGCTAACTCGGTTGAGGACTAACTCGAATCCTGTGTGGAGGAGTAAGTCTCCCTACCAAAAACTGAGGATGAAGGCCAAGAAGTCTCCATGATGAAGGCCTTGGTGGTGCAATGGTGATGACACAAACACAACAAAAAGGAAAAAGAGACCGAAAAGGGCCAGGAGGTGCAGGATCAACTGATTACAATTTCAAAAGAAGGGCAAAGAGGTGCAGTATCAATCGATTTCAAAGTTTTAGAGTCTGTGCTTGGTAGTGTTAACCAAGCCCTTTTTCACTTAGGGTGTGTGTGTAAAAGTGTGTAAATTTTGATTTTTAAACCCAAACATTTGTAGAGAAAAAGAAAAAAGTGTGTCGTATAGCTGTAAATAACCTACAAATGATAGTATATAAGCCCGCAAAACAGAAAAAAATAGCTAGTAATGCAATAATCTAAACCCAAGAAGGTGGGCCTCTCAAAAACTATTCTATAGGTGAGTGAAAAAATTAATCAAAACACACTAAAAAAAAGAATAGATATAAGATCAGAAGGGACGAGGATCTAAAGGACAAAATCTGTTGGAAAGTGGTGCAGAAACAACAATAGATCAGTGGAAAAATTGTTGTAAAAGGAGGTGGCGAAAGGCTATCTCCAGGAGGAAAGTGGAGTGCACCCTAAAGGAAAACCCAAAAAAAGAAAAATGAGGAGATTTGGATGGATAACAAGCCAATCTAAAGTGGATCTGAAGGTGAGGTATCAGATTTGAAAAAATGGCTGAAGGCTCTAAAATTTCAGAAAACCTGCAATAGCGAAAACTCTTCCACAAAATGTGGAGGATACTAAAGCCCTAGGGGGCTAGGTTCCCACTCAGTTGAGTGAAATAGAAGAATTACTAGTCTAAAACGGGTGGAGATAGAGGTTAGACAACCCTAAACAAAGCCTTATACAAACCCAGAAAACTTTCAGAAACATCCCTGCAAAAAGTGCAGGTCGCAGTTTCTAACCTGTTTTTAGTAGTGGTCACACTTTTTGGGCAGTAAAGTGCATCGTGGAGATCCAGGTTGCAGGTTTTGGGATGAAAATTGTGACCTGCATTTTCGGCACTCTCGGTGGCATATTTCAGAAAAATTTTCCATCTCAACTGCGGCTGATGTCTGTCACTTGCGCAATAGGTCTGAAAACACACGGAAGTTAGAATTTTTATCATTTTAGGGTTTTATGGGTTTAAAACAACATCAAGAAGAGAAAAAACAAGGGGCTGAAGAGAAATCCTAGGGTTTTAAGTAGTTGGATATGCAAGGATCAGGAAAACGACATCGGTCATAATTGTAAACACTTGTGGAGTTGCCAGTTGTTAGTATGAATCTTGATTCGAAGCATACAAAAAAAGACCACTTTAGCTGTGCATAACAAAAAAACCAAACAGTAGAAATAACCACTAATATCTTCAGATCTGCAGTTAGATGATCAAGACAAATGCTACAAAAATCTAGATCTACACATTAGAAGACATTAAACAGTAGAAAAAATAAGATTTACTCCATAGATCCAAGAGACAAGACAAGAATATATCTAATGAAATTTTTATTAATGGCACCTAGGAGGAAAACACAAGAGGGTGTTCCCTATTCTCCTCAATGGGATGGGTTCTTGTAAGTCCTCAGCACTTCAGATTTAGAATTCCTCTCTCTTGATGGTGTAGAAAACCGAGACAAAAATGGAAAAAATATGGCTATGATGGTGGATCAATAGCCATACCAAGAGTTGAGATCCAGAGTGATCTTTCGGCAACAAAAGGTGAAAAATGAATGGGAAAACCCTTATATTTATAACAAAATATTGAGTTAGTCTAGATATTGGTGCATAGTTAAAATATTATTAAGCAAATCAAGATCCAACTTTTATGGAATATTTTATTATATTTGTTAGAGGGAAAAGGAATTTAACTTGAGTCAAATCCCCTTATTTGTAAATAATAAATAAATAAATGATTTATTTATCATTTTAAGGATATGGTTGAGTAAAAATCAAATAAATAATGATTTATTTAATTATTTAAGGGAGATGTAGTCATATTTAAAAAATAATATTATTTAAGTAATGTTTAAATAGTTATTCTTAGAAAATAATAAGATAAATAATGATTTATCTAATTAATTTCCTTGTTTTGGGTTAAATATAACCAGTAATATTAATTAAATTGTTGTTTAACTAATTATTCCTTTAGGAAAAATCAATTAAATATGGAGTTATTTAATTTTTCTCCAAGGGGTTTCCTGTTTAGACCATAAACAACTTAATAAAGGTGGTTTACTAAGTCATTTTCCATAGTGAATGTGATTTTACTTGGGGTAAAATAGGTTTTAATTGGTGTACTTAGGTCCATCTAATAACAATGGATTAGATGAAAAAAAAATGGTGTAACACTACAGTCTTCCTGGACAAAGGGATATCCCTTTATCAGGTTGTCATCCACAAATTATTGATGAGAGGCTGGGGGTAGGTTGTGGTGAGGTAATCCCAACAGTGCTCCTATCTGAATGGATTTTTTGATCAGGCAGCCCAAGCCTTCAACCTTGATAATGAAGATGAAGGGTGAAAGGGGGTCCCCTTGTCTTATGCCTCTTGAGGGATTGAAGGTGGCAGAGGGGATGTCGTTAAATAGAATGGAATGAAAGGGGGAGGTTATGAGAGTCATGATCCATGATCTAGGTGTAAGGGAAGCCAAAAGTTGCAAGGATATTTTTTATGTAATCCCAAATAAGTTTATCGAAAGCTTTGGAAAGATAAATTTTGAGAAGCGTACTTGGTTTTTTGGTAGTTTTGAGGGAGTGTATGACCTCATGGGTTAAGATGATGCCATCCAGGATCTTCCTGCCTTCCACATACCCTGTTTTCTCTGGGGAGATGATGAGAGGTAGAAGCTTCTTCAAATTGTTAGCGATGACCTTGGAGATGATTTTGTAAATGGCATTGCAGAGGGATATAGGTCTGTACTTACTGGGCGAGGCAACTCTATCATATTTGGGGATCAGAGTGATGAAGGTAGCATTTAGAGTTGGTAACAGCCAGTGAGTGGACCTAGATTCCTCCACTACTTCCGAAACTTCATTTTGGACATTGTCCCAGAAGAAGTGAAAGAGGTTCATGGTGAATCCATTAGGCCTTGGAGCTTTCCCAACTTTTAATTGGAACACTACCTGTTCCACCTTAGCAGTAGTGGTCGCAACCAGCATCATCCTTTTGTGATCATTTTTTATCAGCTTGGGGATGTGTTGAGTAATTTTCCTAATGTCTTCCTGCCTGTAATTTTTTGGTTCCTGGAGGATGTCCCTGAAGTGGTTGCGCATCTCCTCCGTGATGGCTTCTTGCGTTTCCATCCTTTCCCCAACTTGATTATTGATGACAGTGATTCTGTTGTGCATTCGGTGTTGTATGGTGGATCAGTGGAAGAATTTAGTGTTTCTTTCTCCTTCTTTGAGCCAGTTGATTCTGGATTTATGCCTCCATAAGGCCTCTTCTTGGTTCCTTCTTTCCTCCAACTGGGTGTTCGTACACTTCTCTTGATGTGATGTCTCATCTGTGCGTCCATATTGGATGATATTCTGTTACATAATTTTCATTTTGTCGTCCAGGTCTTTATATTCTGTGAATATATTATGAAATGTAGTTTTATTCCAAAAATTCAAATGTATTTTGAGAAGTTTCTACTTTTTTTTAGAATTGAAGAACTTTGGTTCTTGGAGGGGGGACTATAGAATACCACCATTGGATTACCTGATCTTTAAACCCCAGGTGTCTGAACCAACAATGTTTAAAACATAAGGGTTTGGGAGCATGCTTACCTGGGTGGAGCCAATGGAGTTGTATCAGCCAATGATTAGATCTCGTTGCTGGATTGATGGTAGTATCTAGATTCCCTCCTAGGCGGATGAAGTCATCGGTGATGAGAAATCTGTCCAACTGAGAGGCTATCTATTGAGTACCTCCTCTTTTTTTGTTCCAAGGAAAGATCTCGTTGGAGGTTTGGAGATCTATAAGATTGTTGCTTTGGATGAATTATTTGAATTCATTACTGTCATATTCTAGATGTTATATCCCAACTTTCTTTTCCTGGAGGGTTGTAATCATATTGAAGTCTCCTCCTACAAGCTAGAGTGAACAGGCTCATTGATTGTTGAGTTCCTCGAGATTGTGCACGAACATCAGTTTTTGCTGCGCGTTTTGGGGTGTGTAGACATTGGTGAGCAGTCTGTGGATATTAGTACCTACCAAGTGGAAGTAACCCTGGATGAAGTTTTCGTTATCTTGCAGGTTCTCCAAATTAATGATTTGAGGGTTCTAGATGATGGTAAGTCCTCAAAATGCCCCATTTGCATCGACTGCTATAATGTTGCTCCTTTTCCATATTTTTTGAAGATAGTTTCCAGGGTGGAACTGGTACATTTGGTTTCTTGCATGTAGAAAATTGCAAGGTGTTCCTCCATAATCATTTTTTTATGATCCTGTGCTTCATGGGTCTATTTAGCCCTTGAATGTTCCATGAGATGAGCTTCATGGGATATATTGGGATGTGAGGGCATAGAATCTGGTTAACTTGGGGAACTGGCCAGATTCCACCATTACTTTCCCTACTTCAATAGTTCGTTGTAGGGAGGTTTTCCTTCCTCTTTTTCGGGATTCTTTCGCAAAGTATTGGGTAGTGATAATCGTACTTCCCTGTATTCCTAGAGAGGGTATCAGCTATGCCCTAGCTAGTAATTCCTCCATTTTTTCAATTTCCTGCTTTGGGATTGAGGTGTAGTCCTTTTAAGTACATGCTTCTTTTAGCCCTGCCAGATCCAATCCTTCTAGATCTATACTATCTAGATATTCTTCCATTGCCTCTGGTATCATTTCCATTATTGGTTCCTTTCTTTTGAGTTGGTCATAGTCCATCTTTGTGTGGGCATTGGGAGGTTTTAAGAAGGTCTCTGAGGAAAGCTTGTTTTTCTATGCCTTTGCTAATTGTGTCTGGGTAATGGAGGTGCTTCCAACCTCCTTACTTGGAGTTGTATCATTTTTGCTGAGCTGATTAAGGGAAGTGAATATGTTGCTAGTAGTTGGTGCTTTTTTGTTCTGCTACGGGGTAGCTCTTTTGGTATGTATTTTTTTACTTGCTACCTTCGTGAATCCCTCATTTTCCTCTTTGTCACCCTTTTCCATTGTTTCCTTCTTATTCATAGGGAAATCTCTAAATAGATGCCCTTGTTGATGACATTTCCTACATCTGAAGGAAATTTGTTCATAGTCAACAATTTGAGTCCATTCATATTCTTCGTGAAAGAGACTTATCTTGCTTGGGAGTAGTTCGGCCAAATTCATGTAGACACAGATGCAGGCATATGCTGCATACCGGTTGATTTTGGTTTATTTTGTGATATTGACAAACTCCCCTAGGGAATTTCCTATGTCGTGCAAGGTGAGTTCATCCCAGTAGTCCTGCGGGAGTGAGTAGAGCTAGATCTAGATTGGTTCCTAGGTTAGATCTTGTTTTTTTGGGTTGAAGCGTTTCATCCAAGGTCAGAGGTATAAGCCTGCAGAGTTGAATAAATACGGCCCGTCATCCATGATTATGTCCTTATCTTCAGAGCAGGTGAGGAGGATGTTAAAGAATCCCTTTGCACACAGTTGCAGATCTATGTGTCCTTTTGGTTTCCATTTCGAGGCTATCCATCCCCACAGTGGCTTTTCCGTGGGCCAGAAGCCCATGAACTTGCCTATTGGTTTCTAATTCTATTTGATTGCTTGCATTACATGCATTTATTTCAGTGTAGAATTTGTTTTCTAATATTATTTTATTAATTGCATTAGATGCATTGATTTCAGTGTAGATGTTGATTTTTGATTTGATGTAATTGGATGTGTGATGGTACATTAATTTTAATGTGTTGGATTAATGATGTGCATTGATTTCAGTGTAAGAAGAAGGCATTATTCACAATGTACATTGATTTTTTTGTTATAGTAATTCAAGCTATTAATATTAGAGAGAAAGAGAGACAAGGTATGATGTTTACTATAATAACTTGAGTTAAATATTTAAATGGTTTATGATTTCAACTATCCTTTTCATATAATCGATATAGAAATATGAAAAAACTAATAAGGGCGACAATACGAATAGTAGAAGAAAAATAGTTTGATATTGATCAAAATGAAGACTATTTGTAATGGAATACATTATTATTATTCACATATCATTCAACAAACTTGGGTAACTAACCAAATTTAAAAATAAAATGGCTAGGTTAATCTCATACATATTCGACATATTTAAAATGATTATATTAATATTAGATATATTTACATATTATTGATAAAATTAATCATATTTTCGATAGATTTTCCTTGGACACACATGATTTAAAATGGCCTATATCCATCTTAAATCGGGATCTATCAAGCGCCGAGAGGGATCAAATCTCTCAAGCTGAAAACCTTTCCTCAAAATTTTCACTCAAAAAAGCGGTTTGCACCTCGAGAGATTTGATCCATCTCGGTGCTTGATAGATCTGGAGTAAATATGGAACTAGGCTAGTAATACTAACAATCCTTCACTCCATCTCAAGGATAGTGCTAAATACAAACAATCCAAGCCTAGATATGCAAAATTCAAATTTTGGTTTAGGTAGAGCCTTGCTAAAAAAGTCAGCTATATTTTCTTATGTAGAGCAATACTTGGCATACATTTACTTCCTGCTGATGTGGTATATGATAAAATGGTATGTATTCTCAATTTTTTTATTAAAATTATCATGAAACAATAAATTTATGTTCAACTTTACGTAGGACAAATTATCACAAAAGGGAAATGTAGGAATTTTCTCCATCACTCCAAGCTCAAGAAACAATTTCTCGTGCCACACTACTTCACAGATCTCGGTAGATGTAGCAACATACTCAATCTCTATAGAAAATAAAGAAACACATGCCAGTTTCTTACTGCAAGAAACCATTCCATAACCCAAGGAGAAGGAATACCGTGTAGTGGAGTTACTAGAATTCACATCTCCGATTCAATATGCATCATTAAATTAATGAAAACAAGCATCCTGGTCTCTTTCATACATAAGCCCATAAGAAATGGTCCCACTCAAATAAAAAAGTACTCTTTTACCTTCCTTCTAATGCACCTTTTTTGGTTTCATCATAAATTGACTTAATACATTCACAATGTTTGACAAGAGAATGTGATAACCACATTCTATTTTTATCTTGTTGTCTTCGTAATATAGTAATAAATTAATTTGTAATATTGATATTGTAGAATTTTGATATTAAGTGTAAGTAGTGGCCCTAAGACTTTGAAAAATGTGATCCTAAGAGTGGAGTGTGATGCTATAGGATTAGGTGGACTATACAAATAAAACATATATGCATACTGAAAGTCATAATTTAACTCTTCTGAGGATAATAATTTTTTTGTAATTGAACCAAGCCATTTGAGAATTAATAAAATACACATACCAAAATATGATGGTAAATTGGTGACATACCAATAAGTAAGACACAACGAGTATTCTCTTGCTTAAGGTGAATGGTACGCCTGCAACATGTAACAAAATAAATTAGCATATTAAACTGAAATCAAAATGAAACAATGATGAAAATAAGTAAAATAAAATAGAGACAGATAAAAGGTAGTATGGAGAGCAGCATAAACATTAAAATGACTGAAATCTTAAAATAAAAACGACTAAAATCTTTTGGCTCTGAGGATTTAACGCTGAATGAACCCGAGAAATGGTAAGCCAAGGTGGATCTTGGATCCGAGCAACAAAAACGTTGCAAATGAAAAACCATGAACCAATTCGCAAGTGAGAAACCCTAACCTTGAGATTGGAATTGGGAAAAAGGATGGCCACAACTGAGCATAGATTTCATGCTCAATCTATCATACATCTGGCCATTCATGTGAGGTCCATTTGAAGGCCATTATCAGTTGTACGAAAACAATTATGATAAGAAAAATAAAAACTATAATAAGTACAGAGGTTACTCTCAAAGTAATTGAACCATCAGTGCAACTAAATGCATACATTCATTGAAATAATAAACCAAATATTTCTTTGAAGAAAATACTAGTGGAGCTTTATACAAGTCTAATCTCCATGACCTAGGTTTTGCAGGATTCCACGTTAGCTGCCCCAGGTAGACCTCCATCCCTAGACTGTAAGGTCGTGACCCCTCTCTTGGAGAACTTGAGGCTCACCGATGACCGACTCCAGTGGGGGGGGCGATGCTCCCCACATTACAGGCCAACCTCCCATAGGGGCGATAGTAGGGGTTGATACCATCAATCAGTAGAACTCTAGTCTGTCTCATGAAAGGTTTACTCCCACAGCACAACTGAAAAACACACCATCAACAAAAGAAACTAATACTAAGTCAGCAACATGCATACCAAATAACCCCAAGAAAAAAGTGATCGAGCACCCAGGGCATCGCATCAATGGAAGAATCATGCACTAATAGGAAATTTCATGGGCTTCTAGCCCATGTAAAAAGAGTTTCAAGGATGGACATCTTTGAAGTGGAAACCCAAAGGCCACATTGACTTATAGATGTGTGCTAAACGCTTCTTCAACGTGCTCTTCACATGCACTGAAGGCAAAGAAATAATTATCGACGTAGGCCCCTATTTCTTCAACATTGTAGGTCTATACCTCTTACTCTGGATGAAGCAATTCAACCCTAACAAATAGAATCTTACTTGGGCTCCGGTCTGGATCCAGCTCTACTCCCTCCCCCAGGATTACTGGGTTGAGCTGACCCTTAGAGGAATTGGCAATGCCCTAGGGGAGTTCGTCAAGATCGCAGAGGAGACCAAGATCAACCGCTATGGAGCATATGCCCACATCTGCATCTACATGAAATTTGTGGAACCTCTACCAAGTGAGGTAAGTTTACCACATGAAGATTTTGAATGGACAGAAACTATATATTATGATCACATTCCTTTCAGATGCGGGAAGTGTCACCAGCATTGACATCTCTTTAGAGATTTTCCCCTAAACAAGAAAGCTACGAATGAAAGGGAATCAAACAATTAGGAATAATAAGGATTTAGGAAGGTATAAAGAAAAAAAAGGCACAACAAGAGAGCTACCCCTTAGCAGAATAAAAAATGACCTATGACTAGCAACATCTTTCGATCTTTAAATCAGTTAAATTAAAATGAAAATGAACCAGTCATCGAAGCCGGGCACACCTCCACGGAGTAGGCCCAGTCCTCAATGGCTCAATAGGACAAGGTCCCCCTTGAGACCTTCCTGAAACCTCTAACTGTAAGCTATGCAAGGGATAAAAATGCATCAAAAGGCAAAGCACATATCACAGAGACAATCCCAGAAGTAATGGAGGAAGAACCAAAAAGAATTGGTCTTGAGGGAATGGATCTCATAGGGTTAGAGGATGCCTACAAGAAGAAATACTTCAAATATATTCCAGAGCAACCACTCCAAAATATGGAAGAAATCCTAGCCAGAGCGCAGTGGATCCCCTCTCTAGGTATTTAGGGGAGCACACTCATAAACACCAAATACTTCACGAAAGAGTCCCACAAAAGAGGTAGGAAAACAACTCTGGAATGAACTATAGAAATAGTGTTGTAGGTCAATTTGGTCACCATTCCCAATGACCTGGCTAACTGAACATCATCTCTAGAACCAATGAATAGGGTCTATCATCCCCTATCATTTCAGTTCTTACATGCCCTAAGACAAAGAACAAGACAAATCGTCCATGACTTTCATTGCAAAGGTTTTGAAGATTTGAAGTTTATATTATATCATATGATAGCTCACCAACGCTGCCTCTCAAGGGAATAAGTGCATTTCATATGCAGGTAACCCCACTCAAGGGTGCTTTTCAAATCACTTCTCGACACTCATAGGTGCGTTGGTCACATTGGGAGAGAAATTCTCAATGTTCCGGAATCTCCACTTGGCCAGTGCCTTCTAGAAGAGTTCACATGTGTCAAACTTGGAATCCATGTGTCCATTTGACATCTCGAATATTTGGAACATGTATTTCCTATTATTAGAGATTCATTGATTGTAAAAATACCTTCATCTCATCTATAAATTGAGCACATATCCTAGTGCTTGAGAAGGAAAAATTTGAGTAGAGAAATGTTGGTGGAATTTTAATTGAGGAATTGATTTGAGTGACATGCTGTTGGAGAGATGCGCATTGTGATGAGGCTAGGATGTTGTTGGATATGGTCACACTAAATCAATCACTGGGTTGTAACCTCCCCTTCTATCCATTAATAAAGGTTTCTACTTACTTTCCCACATATGTACCTGTATAAGCTTCTGTCTCTGATATTAAGAATTTGTACCTGATGTAAATGGTTTATGTTTCATTGATTTTACGAAATAAATTGAATAAACATTTGTATTATTGCTATGTTTTTCTTTTTAGTGTTCATCTTTGCAGGAAATATTTTGGCAATCTAGCTAAGATTTGAAGCTACAACAAAAGCGACAAAAGGAGAAAAGGAAGCACTTGGCCTCCAAATAAGTTCTTTGATCTGTTCTTTCTGTCTGTTTTCAGTTAGTAAAAGTAGTCGCAAAGTCTTTAATCTTTTTTTCTAGATGAGCACTACATCTATGGAAGAATGTTTTATCCATAATCCATAATTCCGCATAACAAATTGGTAACTCCATTGGGGAATTTACCCTTCATCCTTAGTATATTTGCCTCTAATTTTATCTGTTTATTAACCTAGTAGCATTTACTAAGAAATATTTTACTTTTTGAAATCAAAATTTTCATTAGAAGTGCGTTAAACAATTGATTTTTCATTCTTTGACTGCGCTCAACGCACTGTTGAACACAACACGGTACATTGCATAACACTGTATCCCTTCTAGGGCTGTGTTGCAATGCTCTGTCTCCCCTTATAGACTGCGTTGGCCCATATAATCAGCCAAATTCCATTTGTTTTTTCATTGCATTTTATTTTAGTTTGTTGATTGTTGTGTTTTAAAGATACTGATACCTTAGATTGACCAGTAACCTTACCTACTCCTTCCTCCTTTGGAAAAAAATTTTGTTCAATGTTTATTTAAAGTGTTTTTCTTTATCATTGATGAATTAATAGTGAACTATTTTCATTGCTACGCTAGATCCATTTTATTTTCAAAAAGCAAATTATTGTTAAATTCTTCATTTCCTGATAGGAGAAATTGTTGTTCTATTCATCGTTTTTCCTACAAAGAGAAATTGTTGTTTAAATTCTTCATTTATAAAAATTAAAAGGAATTTGTTTTTATTGATTTGATGCACTTAGTTTCCTTTTCTAAATCCATAACATTAAAGATACTGAAAAGAAAAACCTGCATTTGGATGTAGTGGATTGTGTGTTTTTCAAAAGGAACAATTAGGAAAGCTACATTTTAGTTTGTGCTCTTTGATTGTTTGCTCTCAAATTGATTTCTCTTTCCCTCTAGTAGCTAGGATTTTCATTAGAAAACTAAAAGTGAAAGATTGCTTATCATTTTAGTTAGAATTTTAAGAATTTACAGTACATCATCGCGGTGAACCTTGAAAGGACAATTGATAAACAAGATCAACTTCAAACTTATCTCAATTTACCTAACAAAGCATTGGAACCATAATGATAAAATTTAAAAGGTCTAGGCTAGAGACGTGTTCTGGTGTCATAAAACATAGCAACTATTGTTAATTACCTGTGATACATTCTGAGTGTGATACCTCACTCCACATACGTAAGTATATCGTATCTCATCCACATACTCTTGGGTATACTGGGCGGTGTTATAGTACGAAAGGTATAAAGGGGTGCTCTCACTGTGCGGTTTCGCATCAGACAACACTATTATAGACTTGGGCCTCCACATACCTTCAGATATATTTGGGAGGAAAAATTTAGGATGCTATCCTTCCATAGTGAACCGATTCGACCTCCTTGTAAATTGTGATACACCGAAGATAGCATCTGGGGAGATTGCCTACCCGTACTTCTTGGTTCGCTAGGAGTTCTTCTACAGTTCACAGTTTCTTGGTAAACCTTTTGCCTAGCATTACCCTTTTATTTTGTTTATTTTTTTTTGGGTAAAATAAATCAATAATCATGGAAGAAAAAAATCCTTCCCCCCTTCCTTCACGTAGATTAGCATTGACACCACCTTTACCACCAAAAGTTACTCCTGGTTGGCAAAGGCAGCAACACTCTGCCAAATAAAGTACTATCAGTACCTATGGTGAAACATCATCTTTCCATATAATAGTGTTGGCACAAGTTGTTTCTACACATCCCGGTTCGTTTATTTTTATCGAAACGGAGTCCTCACAGCTACCCATGGTCACGATCCATCCAATCAGTGATACCATACCTCCTAGACCCAACATTCTTCAACCAAAAGTTGATTCAGATATTGTCTCCTTTTTTCCATAACATATGAATCCCAAAGTCGGACAATCGTAATTTTTTCCTGTAGTGGTTGTTAGCCCCCTATAATTTTTTGACAAGAAAAAAGGGGGCTACAAAGTTTTTGAGCCTTCAAGGAGTGCATTTCCCTTGAAAACACACCATTCTTGAAGTATTTTTATGCCCTTTATCCTTTGATCACCCCTCACTACTATTTCATAAGTCAATAAGCCTATCTATTGATAAGAGGATACCCAAAGGCTTTTTCTCCTTATTTCATCCTCTCTTAGCCTCTATATTCCTCTCCTTTTCCCTCCCTTAATTCCTTTGAATAATCCCAAATCCCCCCTAAGCCTCACAAATACCATTTTTTTGGCCAAATACCCCTTTTTCCCCTCTACCGTTTCCCTCTTTGGTCTCAAAATACATGAAACTTGGTCCAAAATCACCCCTTTGTCATATGCAGGCTTACCCCCTTTTGGCCAGCCTCTGCAAACCATTTCTCCACATGACTCGGGCATTGAAACTAAGCACCGGCCCGTGACACACTTATCATATCAATGGTCGGGTGTAATACCAGCCGTCAATCTGATCAGTAGATTAGCGGCCCACAATCCAGCCATCTCGGTGGTCCCAGCAATCGTGCCCCGTACAAAACAGGCGGTTTTTATCACACTGCTTTTGAAAGGAAGGTGGTATTTCTCATTCGGTAGCGATCATCATCACCGAATGACACATGGCTGCAAGCAGTCTTCAAATACCATTTTCCCTAGGCGTTAAATGCCGACTGCGGGCTCGACTCGATATGCACGTACGTCGTCCGATCTGAGGCTGCCTCATTGGATGGTGATCGCACCCCCAAGATGTTCAGGGGATAGTCCAAGGAAAACATGACCCCTGACCCACCATCCATCTCCCTCTGATGTGATCACAGTCATCGATCTCCTCCTGAGATCAGACGGTCCAGATTAAATCCTCGTCCCTGCCATTGACCGGGTCCCACTGCCTATGCTCCCACATCACATTTTTCATCGCATTTTCCCATTTTCTTAGTATTTCACCCAATTCCAAAAGTTTTTCCACTGTTTAAACTCTGCCATTGATCATCGCCATCCCAGCTGATCGGATGGTCCATATTCATTCTTCCACTCAGCCTCCATTCCCACTGTGTGCCACCGGTCCTCCAGGCCTTCACCACATGTCTTCCGCCACCCTTGATTTTGTAATTGGTTTATTTCATTGATTGCAGGTTTTGCAGAATGGAAATTTTTGCTCTGCCTCCATAATCACAACACACTGTGATTCTGAAACACAACAGTGGCAGGATTACAGGGATTCTGGCCTGTTAATTGCACATTCAGCGCTTGATCCCGCGTTTAAAGGACGAAGACGCAGGTTGAAGACTAAGGGCTCAGAAAATGAGATACCAACATCACCATCAGGAGAAAGTTATTTTCCATGAAAGGATGAAATGTCATTACTGTTTTCATTCTATACCGTGTTCCATAAGAGATCTCTGCCCTGACAACAGTCCTGACGCTACCAAAATCATTGCTTACACAGTATGGAAGACCCCAGAATCATTGTTCTACCTTTGTTTAAGTCACCAGATTAGCACAAGTACTACATTTGAGGATAATGTTTGTGCTCAACCTAGTCTCCTAAATTGAGTTCATTAATTGTTAGCCAGGGTTGGTAAACTGCTGAAGTGTTGTGCACTATATGTGCCTAGGTATTTGTTTCTCACTACATTGTGTCTAGTGTTTTATGATGTTTTTGGTTTTTATGGTTTTATGTTCACAAGGGAAAGAACTAAATGCTGATAAGAAGAAGCTACTGGTTAAAAACAGAGTGAAGCCTAAATTATGGATGGAAAATGACAAATGAAAATACTGAAACAGAACAAAGCCTAAAATATGGCTAGCAAACAACAAATGCAAAGCTTGATAATGACTTCAAGGAAATAAATCACAACATGAGCTTAAACTTTATCCAATTCATTCATTAAAGATGTGTTGGAAGATTTTGGGAAATGGACAAGTTAAGTGTAAATGAAGTTCTCCTAACTAAACAATCAACAATCATCTTACAATGTTACAACATCTCATCCATGATTAAAGGTTTATTGGAATATATTTGGAAAAGAAAATTTGTAGCATAATAATATTTCTACTCTAAAATAGCTTCTAATTCTGTTCTGCAACTCAATTTAACACCACTAGGCCTCACTCAGAAGTTATAGATTTCCTTTTTAGAATGGTCTTTGAGAAAAGGCTTGTTTGTGAAATGGTAAAAAAAAGGTTGCAAAATACTCTAGGTCTTAGACTGATACTAACTTCTGTCCAAATGATTATGTATTAATATGAGGTTGGAACAAAAGAATTTTTGTAAATAATGAAGACTGTGGTATTTAAATTTAACAACTAATATAATTTAAAAATGCAATGGATGACAACTAAACTGGAGTGCTAATACAGTGAGCTAAAACTAAACTAGAGTGCCACTAGTCTATTTGAAGTACAGTGAACAATGTTAAAATGGAAAGCCATTATCAAACTAGAAATGAAATGACAGAGATGAACCACATGCATTCTACCTCCGGAGTTCTATTAATCATGCAACTAACCTAAGGAATTCTACAGCCCATCTCATTCAGTATGAATGATATTTTGGAAGAGTTTGTGAGAACAAGTATGGCTGTATTATTCAATGCAATTGAACATAAACACAAGACTGAAAGCAAATACAACTAAAATCTAAGACACCACAACTACTTCTTACTCATTGTTATGATATTTTGGAAGAGCTTTGTAAGAGTAAGATTGGCTATGCCACTTAGTGTAAACATAAATTCAAAAGGAAATGCAACTAAGATCTAAGACACCACCACACCACAAGTTTGTTTCTTACTCATTGTTATGATATTTTGGAAGAGCTTTGTAAGAGTAAGATTGGCTATGCCACTTAGTGTAAACCAGCAACTAAAACCTACAATACCACAGTTATGCCTTATTCATCATAATGATATTTTGGAAGAGCTTATTAGAGTAAGTCCAACTGTGATAATTAACAAAAGAAAATGCAATAAAAACCTACAATACCACAGCTATGCCTTATTCCTCATAATGATATTTTGGAAGAGCTTATTAGAGTAAGTCCAACTGTGATAATTAACGAAAACAAGTATGAACATAAACTTCAGAAACTTCCCTAAACTAGAAATAAAAATAAGACTAAAATACTTATCTACTGTATAAACAAGGCTGCTCAGGAGGCAGGGGCCCTCTACCACCAGAGTAGCACGGAATCTAGTTCAAGATTGACTCAACGTGTTCAAGGAAATGCTGCTTCTTTCATTAAAGAGGAATCACTTCAAAACAGAGTATTCTCGGACTTCAAAGATCTAGCAGTCAACCATAAAATCTAACAAAAATCTAACCTTGTCTCTCGGTTTCCCGAGCTACATTTATAACAAATTTACATAATAGAACTTGAGATAATACAGGGATTACTGTCTTTCCATATTAAAATCGAATTAGAACTCTAAAGGTGGCATCGTAATATGACAAAGGACATCTGGACTGTCCTTGTCCTATTAGGAGTCTATCTCCTAGCTTGAGTTTTCACGTGCATAACCACGTACAGAATTCCGTTCGATCTTCATGGAGAGCAACAAATGCTGAGGGCATGAAGTGGAATACGACCATGTGTGGCTTTCCCTGAGAGGACATCTGGAACCTGCTTAAACATGAAGATGGCTGCAGAATTGGCAACTAGCTACAGAATGTATGCATTCTGTAGCTAGTTTCAGTTCAAAAAGTACTACAATGACAAAATCATAAAAACATAGCAAGTTAGTCATAATATTCATTCTTAAAGCAATTTTAACTAATTTCATTGATCATTTGAGCCTGGGATTAATAATGGAAAAAATAAATGGAGTGGAATGTGGTGGAAGAAAGAACATTCTTGGAGCTCAACATACCCCCACTGCTAGATTCTTGCATGTCCTCATGCAACTATTCCATGAAATTAGAGACCTCTGCAAGAACATCCAACCCTCTTCTTCTTCTTTGCCTGGTAGTTAAAGGCCTTCTGGGCTTCCTGATGACTAACTTGAACCTTAAATTGGTAAGTGCCCTGATTAACTTTTTTTTCTCTTTTTCAACTTTTCATTGGCCTTTTCCACTTTGTCCATTTGTAGAGACAGGGTTGAGTTCATACTGGTTTTTAGTTTAACTTGCTCCCTCAGAATATCATTCTCAGTCCTGATATGTCTATTAAGTACTTCTAGCTCGTACTTATCTCTTCTTAGCACATCTATTTCGGACAATGGAGGACTAGGGGTTTTGTCTCTACTCTCTGAAGCTTTCCTCTCCAATGTTTCAACATAGTTGTAAATTTCTTATTGTGCAGGATCAATTTCTGGAACTTCTTCATCAAAATCCTCCTCAGTAGGTGTTTCTTCGTCTTCTATATTTATAACTCCAGTTTGTTTAACTTTTGTTTTCTTTAGTATGCCCCTCAGTCTGTGGCTCCTCCTCGGTTGAGATGGCCCTTCTCCTTTTTCTCTGGAAAATTTTCTTATGATCCTCTCTTTCTTAAGCTGCTTCTTAATCTGAACTAATTTTTCAGAGATCATTTCTTCACTGCTTTCTTGTATTGTTTTACCAATTTCAGTTTTGGAGGATTTCCATCTTCTGCTTCTTTTTGTAGGTTGATGTTCAGGTGAAGGTTCTTTTGGTTCCTCAAAGTGATTTCTCACCAAGAATTCTTTCCAATTATCCCCTATTTTGCTCAAATGATGTTCAATCAAAATCTTGACTAAACCATGGTGGTATAAGGTTGTCTCCAGAAATTGAATTCTCTTTTGAACACTTGAAGCCATTTTCTTTAAACTTTGAAGCAAGAAATAGGGCAAATTAAGTTCTTCTTCTAAGAAATGCATTATCAACCTAATATGGTAAACATAGAAAGTACCATATCTACCTTCACAAGTGATGAATTTTTGCAGGATAAGCAACATGTTCTTTCATTTGTTCTTTAATGCAGAACTAGGGATACCCTTTTTAAAAACAGTGACATCCATACCTGGTGACTTGAGTATCTGCTTCCATGCTTCGTTATGGAATTATCTGTTCTTAAACCACCTTTCTCCTTGTCTAGGCAGTCCTGTTGCTTCTGCAATAAAAGCCTCTGTGACAGTGAATTTAATATCTCAAACTTCAACTTCGGCCCCATTAAAAGATCTTGCAAAAGTTTTAGTAACCTCTTTGTGGAAGCCACTGAATTTTTCAAGGAATTGCAACCATGCTGCTTGTTGTAAGATTTCTTGGATTTAAGGATAGCGTTCCAAGTATTTAGTGCCAACTGGTTCTGTTCTCACGATGAGGCCCATAACTCTTCTTCAATCTTCAATTCACCAGCCTTCTGCTCACGGTGAGAATGGTCGTTAACAAGTTGTTTTTTCTCCCCAAATGTTTCCTCTGTTCACGGTGACAATGGTTGTTACAGAGATACCTCTTTTTTACAGAATGAAATGGTTAAGAGTTGGCTGCGGAAAGAGTGATATGGAGTGGTTACGGAATGAATTAATGAGGTGAGGTGAAGAAAACGAATCAATGAGTGAAAAGACCACTGAGATATTTTGTAACGAATTCAAAAATCATCATTAAATGCTTAGTGACGTGACTAATCCAATCACTTCAGCACTTTAACCGTTTAGATTTTGAAATGATGATCGGATATGGGTTTTGAAATGGTGGAACAGAAGGAGTTTTATCCAAAGTTTTTGCAGGAGGTTTTTTAGGCAAGATCAACAAAATTAATTAAAACACTTTTTGAATAATATACAACTAAACTACGCTAAATTTTTTCATGATATGTCATTATAATCACTTCATACCTTTTCCTTTGCTTCGATTTTCTTGTGATCTTCATATGCTTTTCTCTCCCCTGAAAATCATTACTTTTTGAGTTTTCATAACCTTCTTGATTTTTCTTGTTCATAGATATGCAGGATCATTTTGTTGCAAATCAAATGATTACTAGCCAATGCTTTCAGGCTCTCTGGCTGCAGAATGTTTGACTAGCTGCAGAATGTCCAACTGATTGCAGAATGTACCTATAGAGGACTTGAAATATGGTTTGAAGCTGGAATGATGAAAGGTTGTATGAAATGAATAATGAAATATGGTAGGATGGAGTATGAATTAAATGAATAATGGAGTGGAATGGATCACAACTTATGAAATGGAGTGAAAAAGTGCCCTGCAATTTCTGCTGTGTATTATTCAATTGCAGAAAGGAGATCAAACTTAAAGATATGAAATGGAAATGAAGTGGACCATGAAGTGAAATGGATGAAGTGTGGATGAATGAATGGAATAAGATATGATATGAATGAATGGAATGAAATGAATGAAGTATGGAATGAAATGAAGTGAAATGAGATGGATCATAAGTGAAATGGATCTGCACTTATGATTTTGTAACAGCTGCTTGCAAAAAAAACAAAATGGAAAAGTTAAAGTGTCAGAAAGATTTTGATTTTAACTCTATCTTTTCTATATAAACATGCCAATCAGTGATTGGCTTTCATGTCTATACTTTTTTTTTTATTTTTTATTTTTTATTTTTATTTTTTATTTTTTTTAATTTTTTTTTTCAATATGTCTGACTTCAGTAAATTCAATTAAGTTGATGAAGAAGAAAGATTCTTCTTCCTTAACTTCACATCACTGTTTTCCTGGAACTTCTTGACAAATTCTTCTCTTGAGAGTGGTTTGTGATACAGCTTCAATCTATGACCATTCACAAGAAAAGTAACCTCTTCTTCATCTATTGTCCTGATTTTTATTGCTCCATTGCCAAAAATTCTCACAATTTCATATGGCCCAAGCCAATGTGTTTGAAGTTTACCTTGAAAATCCTTGAACTTTGAATCAAACAAGAGAGCCCAGTCACCTTCTTTGAACGTCTTTTCCTTGATGTACTTGTCATGTCATCTAGCCCTCTGCTGTTGGACTATACTGGTTTTCTGAACTGCATCTTGTCTGATCTCATCCAATTCATTAATCTGCTCCAATCTGTGTTTTTGTGCCTCTGATAGATCAAGTCCTAGCTGAACTGCCATTTTGAAAGTTTGAATCTGGAACTCTATGGGAAACAAAACTTACTTTCCATAAACAAGTTCATAAGGAGTATGGCCTATTGTGCTTCTCCATGTAGTTCTATAGGCCCACAAGGCTTCAGGAAGCCTATCTACCCAATATTTTCTATGTAAATGGACAGTCTTTGTTAGGATCCCTTCAATAACCTTATTAGTAGATTCCACTTGACTATTTGCTTGTGGATGATAGGGTGTAGATTTTCTGTGTCTGATTTTGTACCTCTCCATCATTTGTTCCACTAGCCTTGATGTGAATTGAACTCCTTGATCTGTAACAATTTCCCTTGGGACACCAAAACAAGTAAAAATATCCTCAAAAAGAAAATTAACTACAGATGCTTCATTAGCAAAAAGTAATGGCTTGGCCTCTACCCATTTGGTAACATAATTAGTGAAAACTAATATATATCTCTTTTGTCTCGATGGAGGACTAATAGGTCCTACAAAATCCAAAGCCCATTTTTCAAAAGGTTCAATATGTACCTGAGGTTGTAATGGCATCTCACCTGAAGGAGAAGGTTTTCCAACCCTTTGGCAACTGTCACACCTTTTGACATACTCTTTAGCATCTTTAAACAAGGATGGCCAATAATATCCCAAATGAAGGATTTTATAGGCTGTCCTCTTGTCAGCAAAGTGTCCGCCACAAGGTTCATCATGACATGCTTTGAGAATCTCAGGCATCTCATCTTCCCAAACACATCTCCTAATGATCAAATATGGACCTGTCTTGTACAAATCATTAGCAACCCATGAATATTTTGCACTGTCATAAATGATTTTTCTTTTCTCTCTTGCATTCATTATTGAAGGAAATTTCCCTGAAACTAAATAATTAGCAATGTCAGCAAACCAAGGAGTATGAGTAGAAATTGCAAAAATATATTCATCAGGAAATTGATCTTCAACTGGAGTGTCATCTTTGATGTTTTGGAGTCTACATAGGAAATCAGCCACTGTGTTTTGTTTTCCAGGCCTATCTAGAATGGTAATGTTGAATTCTTGTAAAAGCAATAACCATCTTATGACTCTGCCATTAGTAATTGATTTGTTCATTAAATATATAATTGCAGAGTGATCTGTGTGAACAAAAGTTTCATAGCCTGTTATATAGTGTCTGAATTTGTTTATGGCATGAACAACAGCTAAAAACTCTTTTTCAGTTACAGTATAGTTTAACTCTGTAGGAGTCAAATTTTTACTGGTATAGTAGATGGCATAAGGAATCGGGTCTTTTTGTCCCAATACTGCTCCTAGAGCTGTATCTGAGGCATCTGTTGAAATATGAAAAGGTAACTTCCAGTTAGGTCCCCTTAAAATAGGTGCTTCAAAAATTTTTGTTTTCAGGGTCTCAAAGGCTAACTGGCAATCAGAATTCCATTTGAATTCACAGTCTTTGGTAAGAAATTTAAAGAGTGGAGATGCTATCTTGGTGAAGTTTTCTATAAACCTCCAATAATATCCTGTAAATCCTAGAAAACTCCTAACATATTTTTGACAACTTGGAATAGATAAGTTAGAGATGACTTCAACTTTTGACTCATCAACTCTAATCCCATTCCCTGAAATGTGATGCCCCAAAACAATACCTTTAGTAAACATCATGAAACATTTCTCATGACTAAGTGAAAGATTTTATTCTTGACATCTCTTTAAAACTTTTTCCAAGTTTGCTAAAGCTTCTTCAAATGTGTTTCCATAAACTGTGAAATCATCCATATATACCTCTACACAATCATGTATTAGATTTGAAAAAATTCCTAATGCTGCCCTTTGAAATGTTGCAGGTGCATTGCATAATCCAAATGGCAATACTCGGTAAGCATAAGTACCCCAAGGACAAGTAAATGTGGTTTTGTCTTGGTCCTCAAGTGCTACTTGAATTTTATTATAACCACTAAACCCATCTAGAAATGAGAAGTACTTTTTGCTAGCTAATGTATCTAACACTTGATCTATGAAAGGTAAGGGAAAATGGTCTTTAAGAGTAGCTTTGTTTAATTATCAGTAGTCAATACATACCCTCCATTTACCATTTTTCTTTGGCACAATTACCAAAGGAGAAACCCACTGACTATCTAAAATAGGATAGATAAAGTTGACATTCAACAATTTCTGCAATTCTTCTTTAACAATCTCCCTAAGATTTGGATTCATCCTTCTTTGAGGTTGTCTGATTAGTTTACAATTTTCCTCTATGTATATGTGATGAGTGCAAGTCTTAGGGCTTATCCGTTTCATATCAGTGTAATCCCATGCATATGCAGAAGAATGTCTCTGTAAGATCTTGACTAGCTCTTCTTGTTGAGATTTTTCTAGGTTCTTGTTTATGTTTAAAGTTTTGCCTGGAAATATCTCGATTGTAGAGCTGCCAAATTTATCCATGGAATAGAGAGACATCTACCTTGATGAAAATAACTCAATGTTGGATTCTTCTTGAAATTGTTCATGTTTATGTTCCGAAGAGGATTCAAAGTTTTCTAAAGTATTCAGAATTTGACTATCTTCACTAATTTCTGAAATTGTGAAGAGAGGTTGTAAGTCTTCTTCATCCTCTATCCATTGAGTATCATCTAAATCTGTAATTGTCCTTGCTGGAGGATACAAAGTGAATTTCTTAGTTGAACTACCATCAGAGATGTACATATCACCGTATCTACAACTAATGAAAGCATCAGCTGTAGCTAACCAAGGTCTTCCTAATATAATAGGATGCCCTCCTAGATTATTCTTAGGAGTTAGGATCATGAAATCCACAGGGTACTCCCAAGAATCTAGAGACACTGGAATATCTTCTATTACCCCATCAGGTTTGATCATAGATCTGTCTGCTAATTGTAATAATGTGGGTGTAAAGAGAAGATTAGGAAGTTTCAGTTTATCCATGATTTTTCTACTCATGATATTGATTGCTGCTCCTAAATCAATGAGTGTGTTTTGGATTTCAATTCCATTGATGTGAATTTTGACAACTGGATTTCCTGGGTCAAGATACTTTGGAATAGCAATCTTGCCCATCATAATGTCTGCTATTTGTCCTACCAGTTGAATTTTCTTTGTTTCTCTTATTCTTTTTCTTGTTGTCTTCATACTCAACTCCTTTATTGTTTTGGCTAAAATTGGAATTTCCTTGATGGCTTGTAATAATGGAATTTTAATGCAAACATTTCTTAGCTCATCTAGGAAATCATAATTAGGCACCATAATTTGTTTTTCTACACCTCTATCAATTTGTAATCTTTCTGGAAAGGGAGGTGTAGGAGTGGATGTTGATGGCTGCTCTAATACATGAGTTGAAATTATTGGTTCTTTTTGTTTTGATTTTTCAATGTTTGGGTCCTGAAAAGATGTGTCTTCTTCAAGAATTTTATTTTCTCGTAGAGAATCTTCCTCAGAGTTGTCTTTTTCTTGTATGATCACATAATGTTTCCTCTTTTCAAGTATTCTTCCAGACCTAATTTGAACATCACTAAGGTCTAGAGGAGTAATTAAATAAGTTGGAAACTATTGGCCTTCTATCATATATGTATTCTGAGGATTTTTATTGTTGGGGTTTGGTATGGGTTGAGCAGGCAACTGATTTTATTTCTGAGGAAATGGTAATGGAAGTGGTTGATTTTGATGTTGTGGATTTTGAGGATTTTGTTGTTGAGGAAAATGTTCAACAGGTGGATAGGATGGTGGATACTGATAGTACTGAGAGTATCTTCCATAGGGATTTTATGCCCCTTGTGCCCAAGCTTGAGATTGATTTTGAAATTGGGGCCAAGGTTGCTGCCAAGAATTCCAATTTGGTGGATGTGGAACTTGTAGGAGTTTCCTCTTGAAAGACAGCTTTAAGACCAGGAAGTGAAGGACAACTCTTGGTCTCATGTTTTTCTGAACAAATGACACAGGTCTCTACAACTTTTGCATCCAAAGGACACTCTCTCAAGGCATGCTTCTTTCTACATCTGGGACAAAAGATTGCTAAAGCATCAGATTCAGCTTTTTGCTTGTTTTGTAACTTAAAGGTGTCTATTTGTTCACTAAGACTCCCTAAGATGTCGGATTTGATTTCATCAAGCATATTCCCTATCTCTGCCCTACTTACTGTCCCAGAAGCAGACTTACTTACCCTTGCAAGAGCAGGGTCTCTTGGGCCTTTTACAGTTTTGGATTTCCCTCTTGAAAGGTTGATACATAACTTAGATATTTCAGGTAATGTGAGCTGAGATATATCCTCTTTTCCCATCATGTTAAGGATATCCAACCATTCATCCCTAATTGTTTTCAACAAGAGAGCTTTTAAAGTGTCTTGATCTAAGTTTTCCATTTTTTCTCTTTTGATGTTGTAATGAAATCTCTCCAACAAATCTTCCAAATTTTCATCTTCTTTTTGTATCATCTTAAACACTTCCTCCTTATGATTGATTGGCATACAATAATCCAAATACCTCTCTAGAAATGCTTGTTTCATGTCTTCCCATGTCCTAATAGAACTGTTGATCAAACTCATAAACCACTTCAATGCTGCTCATTTCAATGTTGAAGGAAATCATTTAAGTTTTTGAGCATCTTGTAAGTAGTCATAAGTTCTACATAGGACTTCAAATTCAAATAGAAAGGTTTCAGGATCTTCAGTTTTAAGTCCATAGAAGTTTGGAAGGATAGAGGGTGAAATTTTTTCCATGGTTGTATTGGTTTCTTCATCTACTATAGGAAACCCAAAAGAGCTTCCCATCTCTCTTCTACCTCTTCCTCTACCTCTACCTCTACCCCCTCCAAATAATGTGTGTTCTCCATTAAAGACTCCTCCTCCCCCTTCTTCTGCCATAGTTGATTCTTCTGTGGAAGTGGAAAAATTTGTGTCTCTAGCAGGGGTCCTTGAATCCTCTTCTAACGCAGGTTCAGTGGATGAAATGGAAGGTCTTTCTAATGGAATATCTGATCTTAAGTCCTCTGGGAGTCTAGGATTAGTAAGGGATGGAATGTGGGTCTGAGTTGGAGGTGTACTGGCTCTTGGTCTAGGTGAAACAAGTGTTATTATAGGGATCAAGCTTCTGCTTCTGCTTCTTATGAATCTACCCCTTGAGTCTCTCTTTCTACGCATATCATTGTTTTTGGGAGTTAAGAAACAAGGCTAACTGGTTACACTTCCCCGGCAACGGCGCCAAAATGTTTGTGCTCAACCTAGTGTTCCTAAATTGAGTTCATTAATTTTCAACCAGGGTTGGTAATCTGCTGAAGTGTGGTGCACTATATGTGCCTAAGTATTTGTTTCTCACTAAGTTGTGTCTAGTGTTTTATGATGTTTTTGGTTTTTATGGTTTTATTTTCACAAGGGAAAGAACTAAATGCTGGTGAAAAGAAGCTACTGGTTAAAAACAGAGTGAAGCCTAAATTATGGATGGCAAATGACAAATGCAAATACTGAAATAGAACAAAGCCTAAACTATTGCTAGAAAACAAAAAATGCAAAGCTTGATAATGAATTCAAGGAAATAAATCACAACATGAGCTTAAACTTTATCCAATTCATTCATTAAAGATGTGTTGGAAGAGCTTGGGAAATGGACAAGTTAAGTGTAAATGAAGTTCTCCTAACTAAACAATCAACAATCAACTTACAATGTTACAACATCTCATCCATGATTAAAGGTTTATTGGAATATATTTGGAAAAGAACATTTGTAGCATAATAATATTTCTACTCTAAACTAGCTTCTAATTCTATTCTACAACTCAATTTAACACCACTAGGCCTCACTCAGAAGTTATAGATTTCCTTTTTAGAATGGTCATTGAGAAAAGGCTTGTTTGTGAAATGGTAAAAAGGTTTCAAAATACTCTAGGTCTTAGAATGATACCAGCTTCTGTCCAAATGATTATGTATTAATATGAGGTTGGAACAAAAGAAGTTTTGTAAATAATGAAGACCGTGGTATTTAAATTTAACAACTAATATAATTTAAAATTGCAATGGATGACAACTAAACTGGAGTGCTAATATAGTGAGCTAAGACTAAACTAGAGTGCCACCAGTCTATTTGAAGTACAGTGAACAATGTTAAACTGAAAAGCCATTATCAAACTGGAAATCAAATGACAGAGCTGAACCAAATGCATTCTACCTCCGGAGTGCTATAACTAAATTAACATGCAACTAACCTAAGGAATTCTATAGCCCATCTCGTTCAGTATGAATGATATTTTGGAAGAGTTTGTGAGAACAAGTATGGCTGTATTATTCAATGCAATTGAACATAAACATAAGACTAAAAGAAAATACAACTAGAAACTAAGACACCACAACTGTTTCTTATTCGTTGTTCATGATATTTTGGAAGAGTTTGTAAGAGTAAGACCAGCTGTGACACTTAGTGTAAACAAGCAACTAAAACTTACAATACCACAGTTATGCCTTATTCATCAGAATGATATTTTGGAAGAGCTTATTAGAGTAAGTCCAACTGTGATAATTAACGAAAGAAAATGCAATTAAAACCTACAATACCACAGCTATGCCTTATTCATCGTAATGATATTTTGGAAGAGATTATTAAAGTAAGTCTAGCTGTGATAATTAATGTAAACAAGTATGAACATAAACTTCAGAAACTTGCCTAAACTAGAAATAAAAACGAGACTAAAATACTTATCTACTGTATAAAGAAAGGCTGCTCAGGAGGCAGGGGCCCTCTACCACCAGAGTAGCACGAAATATACTTCAAGATCGACTTCAACGCTTTCAAGGAAATGCTGCTTCTTTCATTAAAGAGAGATTACTTCAAAACAGAGTGTTTTCGAGCTTCAGAAATCTAGCAGTCAACCATAAAATCTAACCAAAATCTAACCTTCTCCCTCGGTTTCTCGAGCTACATTTATAGCAAATTTACATAACAGAATCCGAGATAATCCAGGGATAATTGTCTTTCCATATTAAAATCGAACTAGAACTCTAAAGGTGGCATCGTAATATGACTAAGGACATCTGGACTGTCCTTGTCCTATTAGGAGTCTATCTCCTAGTTTGAGTTCCCACGTGCATAACCACGTACAGAATTCCGTTCAATATTCATGGAGAGCAAAAAATGCTGAGGTCATGATCTGGAATATGACCATGTGTGGTTTTCTATGAGAGGACACCTGGAACCTGCTTAGACATGAAGACAGCTGCAGAATTGGCAACTAGCTACAGAATGTCTGCATTCTGTAGCTAGTCCTAGTTCAAAAAGCATTACAATGAAGAAATCATAAAAACATAGAAAGTTAGTTATAATATTCATTCTTAAAGCAGTTTTAACTAATTTCATTGATCATTTGAGCCTGGGATTAATAATGGACAAAAGAAATGGAGTGGAATGTGGTGGAAGAAAGAACATTCTTGGAGCTCAACATACCCCCACTGCTAGATTCTTGCATGTCCTCATGCAACTATTCCATGACCTCAGAGACCTCTGCAAGAACATCCAACCCTCTTCTTCTGCTTTGCCTGGTAGTTAAAGGCCTTTTGGGCTTCCTGATGATTAACTTGAACCTTAAATTGGTAAGTGCCCTGATTAACTTTTTGTTTCTCTTTTTCAACTTTTCATTGGCCTTTGACACTTTGTCCATTTGTAGAGACAGGGTTGAGTTCATACTGGTTTTTAGTTTAACTTGCTCCCTCAGAATATCATTCTCAGTCCTGATATGTATATTAAGTACTTCTAGTTCGTACTTATCTCTTCTTAGCACATCTATTTCGGACTGTGGAGGACTAGGGGTTCTGTCTCTACTCTCTGAAGCTTTTCTCTCCAATGTTTCAACATAGTTGTAAATTTCTTGCTGTGTAGGATCAATTTCTGGAACTTCTTCATCAAAATCCTCCTCAGTAGGTGTTTCTTCGTCTTCTATGTTTATAACTCCATTTTGTTTAACTTTTGTTTTCTTTAGTATCCCCCTCAGTCTGTGGCTCCTCCTCGGTTGAGATGGCCCTTCTCCTTTTTCTCTGGAAAATTTTCTTATGATCCTCTCTTTCTTAAGCTGCTTCTTAATCTGAACTAATTTTTCAGAGATCATTTCTTCACTGCTTTCTTGTATTGTTTTACCAGTTTCAGTTTTGGAGGATTTCCATCTTCTGCTTCTTTTTGTAAGTTGATGTTCAGGTGAAGGTTCTTTTGGTTCCTCAAAGTGATTTCTCACCAAGAATTCTTTCCAATTATCCCCTATTTTTCTCAAATGATGTTCAATCAAAATCTTGACTAAACCATGGTGGTATAAGGTTGTCTCCAGAAATTGAATTCTCTTTTGAACACTTGAAGCCATTTTCTTTAAACTTTGAAGCAAGAAATAGGGAAAATTAAGTTCTTCTTCTAGGAAATGCATTATCAACCTAATATGGTAAATATAGAAAGTACCATATCTACCTTCACAAGTGATGAATTTTTGCAGAATAAGCAACATGTTCCTCCATTTTTTCTTTAATGCAGAACTAGGGATACCCTTTTTAAAAATAGTGACATTCATACCTGGTGACTTGAGTATCTGCTTCCATGCTTCGTTATGGAATTCTCCGTTCTTAAACCACATTTCTCCTTGTCTAGGTAGTCCTGTTGCTTCTGCAATAAAAGCCTCTGTGACAGTGAATTTAATATCTCCAACTTCAACCTCTGCCCCATTAAAAGATCTTGCAAAAGTTTTAGTAACCTCTTTGTGGAAGCCACTGAATTTTTCAAGGAATTGCAACCATCCTGCTTGTTGTAAGATTTCTCGAATTTGGGGATAGCCTTCCAAGTATTTAGTGCCAACTGGTTCTGTTCTCACGATGAGGCCCATAACGGTGAGAATGGTCGTTAACAAGTTGTTTTTTCTCCAAAAATTTTTCCTCTGTTCACGGTGACAATGGTTGTTACAGATATACCTCTGTTTTACAGAATGAAATGGTTAAGAGTTGGCTGCAGGAAAGAGTGATATGGAGTGGTTATGGAATGAATTAATGAGGTGAGGTGAAGAAAACGAATCAATGAGTGAAAAGACCGCGGAGATATTTTGTAACGAATTCAAAAATCATCATTAAATGCTTAGTGACGTGACTAATCCAATCACTTCAGCACTTTAACCGTTTAGATTTTGAAATGATGATCGGATATGGGTTTTGAAATGGTGGAACAGAAGGAGTTTTATCCAAAATTTTTGCGGGAGGTTTGTTAAGCAAGATCAAAAAAATTAATTAAAACACTTTTTGAATAATATACAACTAAACTACGCTAAAATTTTTCATGATATGTCATTATAATCACTTCATACCTTTGCCTTTGCTTTGATTTTCTTGTGATCTTCATATGCTTTGCTCTCCCCTGAAAATCATTACTTTTTGAGTCTTCATAACCTTTTTTATTTTTCTTGTTCATAGATATGCAGGATCATTTTGTTGCAAATCAAATGATTACTAGCCAGTGCTTTCAGGCTCTCTGGCTGCAGAATGTTTGACTAGCTGCAAAATGTCCAACTGATTGCAGAATGTACCTGTAGAGGACTTGAAATATGGTTTGAAGCTGGAATGATGAAAGTTTGTATGAAATGAATAATGAAATATGGTAGGATGGAGTATGAATGAAATGAATAATGGAGTGGAATGGATCACAACTTATGAAATGGAGTGAAAAAGTGCCCTGCAATTTCTGTTGTGTATTATTCAATTGCAGAAAGGAGATCAAACTTAAAGATCTGAAATGGAAATGAAGTGGACCATGAAGTGAAATGGATGAAGTGGGGATGAATGAATGGAATAAGATATGATATGAATGAATGGAATGAAATGAATGAAGTATGGAATGAAATGAAGTGAAATGAGATGGATCATAAGTGAAATGGATCTGCACTTATGATTTTGTAACAACTGCTTGCAAAAAAAAAAAAACAAAATGGAAAAGTTAGAGTGTCAGAAAGATTCTGATTTTCACTCTATCTTTTCTATATAAACATGCCAATCAGTGATTGGTTTTCATGTCTATACTTTATTTTTATTATTTTTATTTTTTTATTTCAATATGTTTGACTTCAGAAAATTCAATTAAGTTGATGAAGAAGAAAAATTCTTCTTCATTAACTTCACATCACTGTTTTCCTGGAACTTCTTGACAAATTCTTCTCTTGAGAGTGGTTTGTGATACAGCTTCAATCTATAACCATTCACAAGAAAATTAACCTCTTCTTCATCTATTGTCCTGATTTTTATTGCTCCATTGTAAAAAATTCTCACAATTTCATATGGCCCAAGCCAATGTGTTTGAAATTTACCTTGAAAATCCTTGAACTTTGAATCAAACAAGAGAGCCCAGTCACCTTCTTTGAAATTCTTTTCCTTGATGTACTTGTCATGCCATCTAGCCCTCTGCTGTTGGACTATACTGGTTTTCTGAACTGCATCTTGTCTGATCTCATCCAATTCATTAATCTGCTCCAATTTGTGTTTTTGTGCCTCTGATAGATGAAGTCCTAGCTGAACTGCCATTTTGAAAGTTTGAATCTGAAACTCTATGGGAAACAAAACTTTCTTTCCATAAACAAGTTCATAAGGAGTATGGCATGTTGTGCTTCTCCATGTAGTTCTATAGGCCCACAAGGCTTCAGGAATCCTATCTACCCAATATTTTCTATGTAAATGGACAGCCTTTGTTAGGATCTCTTCAATAACCTTATTAGTATATTCCACTTGACCATTTGCTTGTGGATAATAGGGAGTATATTTTCTGTGTATGATTTTGTACCTCTCCATCATTTGTTCCACTAGCCTTGATGTGAATTGAGCTCCTTGATCTGTAACAATTTCCCTTGGGACACCAAAACGAGTAAAAATATTCTCAAAAAGAAAATTAACTACAGATGCTTCAGTAGCAAAAAGTAATGGCTTGGCCTCTACCCATTTGGTAACATAATCAGTGCAAACTAATATATATTTCTTTTGTCTTGATGGAGGACTAATAGGTCCCACAAAATCCAAAGCCCATTTTTCAAAAGGTTCAATATGTACCTGAGGCTGCAATGGCATCTCACCTGAAGGAGAAGGTTTCCCTACCCTTTGGCAACTGTCACACCTTTTGACATACTCTTTAGCATCTTTAAACAAGGATGGCCAATAATATCCTAAATGAAGGATCTTATAGGCTTTCCTCTTATCGGCAAAGCGTTCGCCACAAGGTTCATCATAACATGCTTTGAGAATCTCAGGCATTTCATCTTCCCGAACACATCTCCTAATGATAAAATCTGGACCTGTCCTGTACAACTCATTAGCAACCCATGAATATTTTGCACTGTCATAAATGATTTTTCTTTTCTCTCTTGCATTCATTATTGAAGGAAATTTTCCTGAAACTAAATAATTAGCAATGTCAGCAAACCAAGGAGTCTGAGTAGATTGACTAGAAATTACTATAACTTCCCTGAAACATAACTTCTACCGTCAGATCATCCGCCTATGAATGGCCCATATTGACTAGAAATTACTATACTTTTACAAGGCAATTTTATGTCTGTTTTTAGCTTCAGGGGCGCTGCCCCCGAAACCCCCCGCCAGGGGGGGGGGGGCTCCGAAAAGCGCTGCCACTCCCCCTGGACCCCCCACGACAGCGATTAATTACGAAGGGGTCCAATGCTGTGATATAAATTAAACAAGATAATCAGGCTCCACACCCAACAGTCAATACAATGAAGAAGGAAGGACAGAAAGAAGATCCAAGAATAAGATGTGATTAGGAAGGTCCAAGCACTTCCTATCAGCAAAGAAGAAAAACGGATAATCCTAGATCTCCTCATAGATCCACTATGCCCACTTCCTTTGGAGAAGGTGAAAGGTGTAGAAATGAAGAAAGGAATGAACCTGAGTGTTACACCATTTTTTGGTCATCTAACCTATTATTATTAGATGAACCCAAGTACACCATGTAAGACCAATTTTACCCTAAGTAAAATTGCCTTCACCATATAAAATAACTTATTTGGTCATATTTAACCCAAAACAAAGAAATTAATTAAATAAATCCTTATTTATTTAATTATTTCCTAAGAACAAGTTATTTAAATCATTATTTAAATAACATTCTTAGTTAAATTTGACTAAATCATCCATAAATAATTAAAAAAATCATTATTTATTTAATTATATCCCCATCATTCCCCTAAGATGATAGATAAACCATTTATTTATTTATTATTTATAAATAAAGGAATTGACCCAAGTCAAGAACCCTTTTCCCTCCAACAAATATAATAAAATATTCCTAAAGGGTGCTTCTAGAATCGATTAATAATATTTTATTCATGCATCGAGCTCTAGACCGCCCCAATATTTTGTTATAAATGGGGGGGTTTTCCCCATTCATTAGTCACCTTCATTGCATTAGATCACTCTGGATCTTCTCTTGGTCACCATTTTCCATTTTACTTTGTGAACTCCCATTGAGTTCTATGTTTTCTTTTCCACATCCATAAGAGAGAGAAATTGTAGATCTAAAACACTAAGGACTTCCAAGAACCCATCTCACTGAGGAGAACTGGAAAACACCTTTCTTGTTTTCCTCTCAGGTGCCCCATTCTTTAATATAATACAAAATTCTTTCATATACATTCTTCTTGTCTTGTTCATTGGATCTATGGAGCTATGTTATTTTTTATCTGCTTAATATCTTTTATGCTTAGATCTGAATTTGTGCAGCAATATTAAAGATATTTTGCAGCCATAATCAATGTTAGGGCTATTTGTTATGCGTAGCTAAAGTGATCTTTTATGACGAAAGATTCATACTAACACTGAGACTCATGAGACTCTTAGTCTATATCTTGAAGTGTACAAAGCACAGTCTAGAGAATTCAAGGAGAAGCTAACTCTACAACAATTCTTCAAAATCAAAGAAGAGATAGGATTCTATAGCAACAATAGAAGAAAGAGGCATAATAGATTCTATTTGCCTACATTTGATGGATCTTCCTCCAGCATTGTTAAGGCTTGGAGGATAGATTTAGATGCATTTTTCAAGCTACATCCTGTAGCTAAAAGAGAGGCTATTCAAATTGCAACACTTCACCTTTTAGGTGAAGCCAATGATTGGTGGTTTGGTCACATGGAGCATGCAAAGGTGACTAAATATTCAGATTTATTTCACAAATTGAGGAAGGAATTTGATGTGAGAAAACCAGAGATGTGTCATAAAATGACATTTCCTAAGGAGGAGGATGTCAATCTTGTCACTCTGGACAAAAAGTCACTACATTCACCACCAGTTGTAGAAGTAATTACATCCGGAGAGGAGACAATTGCAATTTTGCAAGATGGTCTTGAGTTCTTGACACATAGATTCCCATGCATGGTTTAGGAGATGCATGAGGGAGAGGAGGAAGATTCTAGCGCTGGTACACTTGGAGAAGAGCAGCCATCACTATTAATAGCAATTGGAGACACTATTGTCCTGGTTGGAGGAACTCTTGTGTTTTGGCAAGAGATTTCCACACATCAGTTGATCCAAGGTATGCATGAAATTTTATCACATATTGTTTCAGTAGATATTATTGGGACTTATGAGGACATGCCATCAAGGCCAATGCATAACCAAGGGTTAGAACAAGATGCTGATTTGAAGTAGCAAACTATCGTAGCGCAGAGGACCCTTGATCTAATCAAGGAGGAGATTAAGAACTATCCTAGTTCATCATTGTTGAGCTACATTCAACCGCTTGAGTTAAAGTGTGGAGTTTCAGAAAATGGGAAGGAAATGATCCTATGTACAATAACTAGTTGTGAGATCAGTATTGTACCTTGTTTTGAGATAGCACATGTATTACCATGCAAATCTCTAGCGCGGTCACTTAGTGGCTGTGAAAATGAAGAGGCCCCATCATTCTTGGAACATTCTAAAGGTAGCTTCACTCATGAAGAAATGGAGGTAAAGATGGTAGATTGTAGACATCTTGAGATGAGGAATCTATTATCCTTTCTAGATGACCCTTTCTCAATGAGCATCTCACAACTCAAAGAGAGACTTCTACCTACAGCAGATCCAAAAATTCATTGGTTTTGGAGGGCCTTTGGTGAAAAGAGAATCTCATTGAGAGATCTCATTAGAGGTGCACTTCAACATTTTATGAAGTTCAAGCTTCTTCATCAGTTTGTGGAGGATGGTATTCTACAAAGGGAGGATACCATGATTATGAAGCACATCATGCATCATCCCCATTGGGATGAGTGGGTGAGGATGATAAGCAAGGGGTTGCATGACCACTTGCATATTTATAATATGGGCCAGCAAGCTTGGTTACGTTGGTTTCCCTTGGGATATTTTTTTCACTGCCTAAAGGCTCCTATTTTTCTGATCCATGCCTTGAAGAACACTTATGAAATGAAGAAGGAGGCATGGTTGTGTTGGCTGCTCTTGGGTGATTATGGTTACCACCAAATAGCTCATATTTTTCTAATTCATGCCTTGTGTATTAATGATAAAATGTAGCAAAAGAAGGCATGTTCATTTTGGTTTCCCTTGAGAGAGTTTGGGTAAAGCTTGGCATGATGCTCTCATGATGTGCATTGATGGTGTTTATTTGTATTGGGCTAATGTGACATTCCACATGTCACTTAGTATGTTTTTGCTCCATGATGCACATGAGGAGGTGAGAAAGCAACAATATCTCTTGTTGATTTGGTTGCTTTTGGGGGAGTTTGGCTTGTCCTCGTACATGGAGGAGATGGAGGATGGCAGCAAAGGGCCTACCTCTGGTGGTTATTATTAGGAGAATATGGTTTGACATCTTTTTCTACCCATATAACTCCTTTCCTTCTTGTTTTTCATAACATTGGAATGATGCTTGGATCCAACAGGGCCAACAGGGCTAAGGATGAGAGCATATCAATGCTCAATCAAATTCATGAAGAATGGGATGAAGAGATATATTGTGAGATGGAGCTTTTCCTTTGTGAGAAGAGACACTTTATTTTATGTATCTCATGTATTAATGATGATGTTGGACATCATATGGTTGTCACTTGGGACTTCATGGTGAAAGGAGGACATCTAACCATACAGTTAGAGGTCATTTTATGTACTTTTGAAAGACAACTATGGAACCAAACATGCATAACACATTGCAGCAAATGGAGGAAGCCTTCCTTATGTGGATGCCATTTGGAGGGGAATAGATGGCTTTGCATCTACTTTTGGATTTGCTTGAGGAAAAACAACATTTTTATTTGGGGGGGGGGATTGTAATATTCCCAAATTTTCACATCATATTTGGAATATTAGAGTCCTTGATTTTCTTAATAAATTAAGTAAATAAAAGGGTGGAGGGACCCACAAACCTCAAAGATGAATCAAATCCATTTTTAATGTGTGAATGTGGATATTATAGATCAAGATCTAAAAACATGGAGTGGTGGAGCAACTCCATTAATGGAGATCATGTATCATTTATGAGATAGATTATGGAGGATGAAATAGTCAAATAAGATCATGGATATCAAATTAAAATCATAAGGATCTTTGATAAGGTCAACTGAGATCATAATGCATTCAAAGAAGATCATAAAGCATTTATGATAAAATAGTGGAAGAAGTGATGCATTTAATGCATGCATGATGGAGAGGGTGATCACCCCATATGAACATGATGGAGGACATGGATCAATGGCACAGTCAAACATGGGCACTTTTTCCACACGTACAACGTAGTTTTGGAGTGGGCCTAGGCTATGGAAGGCTCATGCATATAATGAAGGTGAAGGCACAATGGAAGGCATGATTTGGATTATTCATTTCTTGATATGTTTAGATCTATATTTGTCTTAGGACATTTCTATGCAGACTTGGGCTGTTTATCAGAGTTTGCAAGGTGTTCCCAAGTGAGAATCCCACCTCTTTCTTTGAGTAGCTCTGGAAAGAGGGTTGTTATTCATTCCTTATCAGGCATTGGTGCCATCTTGAGGAGGTTGTTTCTAGCATTTAGCTAGGAAACCAGTGGAGGATTCATCCTACCACTTTGTTCTTCAGATCTAGCCTTTCAGGAGCATCAGATCTACATCTGGCTTTCAGGCCATTGGTTTTTACCTCCATGCAGCATCAATCCCTTCAAGGATTGCGCAGTTTAGTCCTGTATATCTATTTGAAGAAGGAAGTTTCCAGTATTTCAGCTAGAAATCCTATGAGGGATAACCTCCTCAGATTGGATCTATTATTTCCATCACTCAGGAGTTGATTTGACATATATAGTAGTAGGCTAATGAGCCTCTCTCTCTCTGACAACATAGTTTTCTGAAGCTGTTGTTCATCCAGAAGATATTTTCAGTGGAGGATATTAGAGGAGCTAGATCATGAGCTTTTAGCCCAAGGATCTAGTGAAGGGATCAACCCTTCCTGCATAGATCTGATTGTACATCATTGAAGCCATCATATCATTAGATCTAGCTTCGGATCGGCATTCCCAACAACATATATGTGAAGCCCTAAGAGGGTGTTTTTCTTAGACTTACAGATCTGATAAATCCCTTCTGGGTTATATTGGGAATCCATCATTGAGCCCATATCTACAATTTTAGCATCATCGAAGCTCCCATTTTTCCTAGATCTGACTTTCTATCTTTCAGGTAGTTGTAGTCCCTATAGTTGTAGCAGGGACAATGTATTTTACCTTCCAGTAGAGCAGCATACGTAGTACCTATTGGGACATCATTGCAGGGTCATTCTAGGCCACCCTTGTGGCTTGAGTGTCTCATATTTTGAGCACTGTTGTACTTTCTATTTCACCTCCAAAAATAATAAAATGGCTTAGCTATTTCTATGCATTCTGATGTGTATATAGATTTATTGTTTACTTTTCTGTAGTTCTTATATTGTGTTTTAGTATTACTGCATTCTCCCTTTTGGGGTATTACAATTTGGACTCATTTTTAAGCCCTCTTTTGACCATGACTTTCTATACAAGTTAACCATGCAATCACTTAGCCTTTTTTGTGACTTGAAACCTTTACCCATGGATGGAACACTCCTTTGAGTGTCACTTACCAGTTTTCGCCACCTTGCATTGAGCACAGGATTTTTCCTATCCCAGAAACTAGTGAATTTATTTCTTGACACGCATTCTATCCATTGTACTATAGGCATTCTTTTATTCCTTTTCAGGCTTTGAAATATGAAAAAGACAAAAAAATTAAATATTTGAAAAATATCAGGAACGGGGTATTACTTCCATACTTGATGGCAACTACATTGTCAGTTGTGTTTCCCTTGAACAAATCACAAAAAATCTAAGTATTTTCTCCATTTGGGATGGTTTTAGTTTTTTACTTAGGAGAAGCCATAACCTTTTTTTTGAGTCATTATTCCCCTTGTTGGCTATCTCTTCCAAACATATGCAGTGTTTGTTTATGCCTCCTGCATGACAAACTTATACAAAGTTATCATTTGATGCCATAGTCAACATGAGTCGTGCTTTTGTTCAAGGGAATTTAACCTGAGTCAGCCTTTCTGCGGTGTCTCTTGACTCTTTTTTCAGTCGACCTTCCCAGTCTTGTCAGTATCTTGTTCTATCACATCAGATATTTGATCCTTTGCTCGTGCCGATTTGAGAAGGTCTCCACTGATTTATTTCTGGTAGGTTAGTCTCTTAGAGACTATGACATATTTATCTGAGAGAAAACCTAGAGCCACACCTTGGCGCTATTTACATCATTGATAGGTGACCTTGTGCCCAAAATTTGATCAACATCATGGGTCTTTGACTGATTTGTTTCCCTTTTTTTCGACTTCAGCTTACATTATCACACCTGGGATTCATGCAGTACCTTGATTTCCATTTGAGCCTATCAGTGGATATCTCACCTCTTTGTCATCTTTCATTATTGGTTGGTTCAGAGGGTTTTTGCTGTGCGCTAGCTTCATCTTGTGCATGCCAGTAAACGTACTTTAGGTTGGTTATTTCACTTTACTTCGTCCGATTCCTTCCAAATCTTGGCCTGTGGGTTACACTCATGCTGGACTGATGTGGGATGCCTTAATGCCTTTTTTCCAGCAGATATTTTCCCATCAAATCTGACTCATTGCTTTGTGAATAAGGTCTAGATTAATTTTCTCAGTACCTTAGGGCTTGCAATCATCAGTGGCAGACTCTTTGCTATCGACAGTGAGGATACATCATTGCCTCCTGATTAATAGATTCTTTCAAGTGTTTGACTTCAACTCATTCATTCGCACTTGCTAGATTGTACTAGGGTAACTTGACACTCATTATCATTATCAGTGAGTTGTCTCGTGTTTGTTGACAGTATACATCAATGAACGGTAATCAAATGATTTCTCACATGGTCAACCTCAGCTCATTTATTCCCATTGTGTAGAATTGTGCTAGGGTGATCGGTGAAGACCTCGAGTTTGCATCAGCATGCTTTGGTTCACTTTGACAACTCCTTTAGTTTTCTACTAGTGACACCATCCACCTTTATATGTTGGAGTTTCATCACAACAACATCTTATATGTTGGCTCCCGAGTTGCGTGTTGTACCATTTTTTCCACCACTTATGATTTGGTACTTGGAGATTCAGTTGTGACTTTAGTGATCTGATATCTTTGCAACATCATTGATCAGTATTTTATATGTGATACTTGGACATGATTTTGACTTATACTTTCGAGCAGTGATCATATGATTCACTATGTACTTTACATTTCAGCTATACTTGTATACATATTGGATCCGCTCCATAATTCATATGCTAACATGCTTTTATTTCACTGAGCATGGGTATGCCCACCTCAAACATGAGCTATCTTTCTAATCTCTATCACTGGTTTTTTGGCAGGCTGAAATTTGGTGAAGTCCTCTCTAGTCCTCAGAAGGTTCTTTCTATGCACATAATACATTTCAGCCATCATGTACCCCTTCTAACCTCATATAATAGGGGGAATCTGTTATAGCATCATTTATCACCATTATATACTTGATGACCTATGCATTGGCCTTGGGCAGCCCTTCCATTTAGACTTGGTCATGTTTCTCCAAAAACAGTTTATCAAAACCCATACGCGACTCTGCCCAGAATTTTCTGTGTATAAACACGAGTTCATATATAGAGAACCACGTATGCTATTTTAAACATTAAAAATATATATAGTTTCCCTACTTTTGAGGTAGGGTTTATGGTTGTTCCTATAACTTAACTACCCCATCCTGTGGCCTAACTATTCCCCAAATGAAAAAACTAATTTGAGGGAGTATAAAAACCCCTCAAGGGAATGGCCTAAGGGAGGAAGAGAGAGGATTATAGATATTATACTCCGTTATAGCCCTATCCAAGTCTGATATTTCCCCTGTGCCTCCTGCAGTTCCCAAATTTTTAGGAAACCCTTGTTTCCTTGAGATGCTCACTCATCCTATGTGACATCCATTATGCATTATTCTTGGAAGAAGTTTTGTGTGGCTAGGGATGGATGGATCCAAAGGACGGTATGCTCGAGGCTGTGGAAGATTTCCGGTGATCTTTCCACAATTGTTTAATGTACATGCTATCAATAAAAGAAGTGCCACCTTGTTCCTGATGTCCACATGTCATTTATCTCTTATACATGAGTAATGGTCTTAAATAGTTCATTTATTGTTATTTTTATGAGATTATGCATACTTTTCACTAACGTCTAGAACATATATATTTCGTACAACTAGATTTTTGTGCTTTTTTTTTGATGGTTTACAGGTTCTGGAGCACAAAGAGTTTTAGGGTGTTTGAACCCCGCGGGATCTACTACAACCAAAGGATAAATGGGTAAGGTCTGCAACCTTTAGTTTCTAGTTTAGAGCAGAGAAATTGGTTAATTGAGTCCTTATTGTGATGACATGCCCCTGATATGCGAAGGTTTATCAACCAAATACCTTAGGGTAACATTGCCCATAAAATCAGTGCAAAAAGAGCCAATATGTTTTTGTGCATCGTTTTCAATCCATGCATGAAAATTCTTGAATGTTTGAAAAGCATTAGATTTTTTCTTTAATAAGTAAACCCAACACATTCTAGTGTAATCATCAATAAATTTCATCATATATTTATTTCCATTTTCATAAGCAACAGGCATGGGGCCACATAAATATGAATGAATAAGCTCAAGTTTTCTATGTGCTCTAGAAAGTGAATCATGAAAGGGATGTTCGCTATGATTTCCTAGAATACAAGCATCACATTGCTTAAGTTTCCTAGGAATTGTAGGCAATCTAGTAACACCATTTTTCTTCAACAATCGAAGGTTATTATAGCTTAAGTGTCCAAATCTAGCATGCCATAAAAGACTTGATGGGAATGTACCTTCATCATGATGAGAACTGAATGCAAAGTTTTGTGCATGAGCAAAGGAACCTTGAAACTTTTGGATTCTTCCTTATTCTATACCCTCCATGAAAAATGAGTGATTTGATGCTTTTTTGACCTCAACCTTTCCATCAAAAATGTGAATGGAGCGTTCTTGTTGGCAGATGTGGACCAAGGATGACAAGTTTCTCCTCAACTCATGGAGGTATAGAAGTCATGTAGAACATGATCTGGAAGGCCAGGCAAATTAAGCCTAATTATTGTTATGTATATTTTATTAATTATTAGTTAGATTTAGTTATCTTAGGTTTTATTAAGTGAAAGGGCATGATCAAAGATCATGCCTCTTCACCAAGGGACACTATGAGGCTATATTTTAAGCCTCGGTGATTCCCCATTGTAATCATATCTCATATTTTAACAATAATAACATATACTTATAAAGTTTACCAGAGTTTTTACACTCCATTGGTATCAAAGCCATCGCTTTTCGAGATCTGTGTGATCACCCATAATTAAGGAATTACAAGAAAATTCCAGAATTGCATATTTTTTTAAAAACCAAGTGCTGGTGGGTAGCAACATTTGTTTTTAAAAAGAAGAAGAAGGAAGAAATATATACATTAATAAAATAAAAGAGAGAAGGAAAGTCAACATAAAGGGGGAAATAAATTAAAATAAAAAAAAATATTTAAAAGAAAATAGTTCCAAAAGAAAAAAAGAAAAAGTAAAAAGAGATATATATATAAAGAAGTACATATACGTACATGTGAAGACAAAGTAAAAATAAATAAGGAAGATTAATTGCTCGTGGTTTACAAGCTCGTGGTTTTGGAGCCCATGGTAATTGCCCATGGTATTAAAACTCATTCACCCTTTTCAAAACAAAGTGACTTTTAAAAACAACGTGACTTTTCAAAGTTAACAAAAAAATTTCCCCGTAGTTATATATATATATATATATATATATATATATATATATATATATATATATATATATAATTCAAATAATAAAATAATAATAATAATAATTATTATTATTTAAATATATATATAATAATAATAATAATAATAAAAACTATTATTATTATTTCAAAAAAAAATTAATTTAATTAATTAATTAAATATTAATTAAAAAAAAAGGGGAAAAATTGGCAGAAAAATATTCCCCACCTCATACACGTACAATGTCATCAGTTAGAAATGTTATCTTCAAAAGGGAACCACGAAGAGTCACTAGAAGAACAAGGATTAGTTCGGACACATGAAAAAGTATTCCAGGATCTACCCATAAAAGTGCCTCCCGATAGGAAAATCAAACATCCAATAGAAGTCAAGACAGGATCCGACCTTGTCAATATCAGATCTTGTCGCTACCCACATCACCAAAAGATTGAACTCGAGAAGATGCTCCACGATATTTTTAAAATGTGGGAAGCAAGAGCTCGCCACTCGAGAAACCTAGGCTTTCGTCAACGATGTCCTTCATTACGTATGCTTCGAGGATAAAGCATCTTTAAGAGAGGGGAAATGTTATGTATATTTTATTAATTATTAGTTAGATTTAGTTATATTAGGTTTTATTAAGTGAAAGGGCATGATCAAAGATCATGCCTCTTCACCAAGGGACACTATGAGGCTATATTTTAAGCCTCGGTGATTCCCCATTGTAATCATATCTCATCTTTTATCAATAATAACATATACTTATAAAGTTTACCAGAGTTTTTACACTCCAATTATGCCAAGCCCAGATAGTTTAAGTTTGGATTTATCTACGAAGTATACTACTCCATCAACTTTGTCAATAAATTCTTCAAAAAATCTTTTCTAAAACTCATGTGACATGTTGCTCCTAAATCTAGCAACCAATCATTTCTCCAAGAAGTAAATGAAACATCAAACAAGTCTTCAGTTACTCCATTGTTACAATGTGATACAACATAATGAGTGGATTCAGGTGCTTTACCTTTATCTTTGTCATGAGTTTTACCTTTTTCTTGATTTCTTTGCTACTCAATTTCATCCCAAGGCAACTTACATGTAGATGCATCATGCCAATATTTATTGCAACAAATTCAATGAAGATCAGATTTTCCAGTTTGAGTTTTTTCTCCCAGCACCCCCCCCCCCACCCTTCTCCTCTGAAGTTCCTTCTTCCTCTTCCTCTCAAAAATATTGAGCATGACTATTCACTCAATGAGAAAAACATACAACCTCTTCAGAAGACAGAGGAGTTTTCATCTTTCCATAAGCCTTCTCTCTTTCTACAAATTTTTTCACAAGGGAATCAAAGGTGATTTTCATGAGGTTTCCACTTGCTTGCAATGACTCAAGGTAATGTGAGTAAGTGGGATAAAATTACTTAACATAAGCTATGAGAGGTATGTCAAATTCTACACCAGTATTCTTAATGTCATGCATGATAGGTCTTAATTCTGATGCTAAAGCAAGAGGGTCATCATTTTTCAATTCAAGGTTGAATAGCTTAATCATTAATTGAACGATTTCAAGTTCTGAATGTGAGCTATAGAGTTATTTTAATTTTCTCAAGGCTTCATAGGCATTTGAAAATGGTGTAATATGGTGACTCACCTCTTCATTTACAGAAGCTGCAATCAAGGCATAGGCCTTGCAGTTCTTGTTTTCCCAAATGGTGATCTCCTTGTCTGAGGTGGGCTTTGTTGGTGGATGGTCTCCTTCTCCTTCACAAATTCCTCTCCACAACTCATTAAAAATGAGAGTGTGCTTGATTTTTCGAGATCATTCAGGTTATTTCTCCTCACCGGAGAGAACAACTCCAACAATAGATATGAGAGAATGCATTGTTTTAAAAAAAATCACTTTGTTGTGACTATAAAAAAAAATACTCAATTCTAGTTTAAATTCTGCACTTCACACAAAAAAATAAAATAAAATAATAATAATAATAATAATAAAATAAAATAAATAAAAGATAAAAAATAAATAAATAAATAAAAAATAAAAAATAAAAAATAAAAAATAAAATTTTAAAAATAAAAATAAAATTCTGTAAAAATAAAAATTTGGAAAAGAAATTAGAGGGAAAAAGTGGGGGAGGGAGAGTGCGAAGTGGCAGAATTGAAGGAAGTGAGGAATGCAGCGTGAGGCGAAATTGGGAGGTCACAAGGAAGGGAGGAAGGGAAGGGCAGAGCGGTATGAAGGGAGGTTGCGGGAGTTGGCAGCGGTGGGAGGTTGCGGGAGTAGGCAGAGGTGGGAGGCCGAGGAGGGAAGGGAGAGCAGAAGGAAGGAAGGTTGCGGGAGTTGGCAGCGGTGGGAGGCTGCGGGAGTAGGCAGAGGTGGGAGGCAGAGGAGGGAAGGGGGAGTGGAAGCAAGCAAGGTTGCGGGAGTTGGAAGTGGTGGGAGGCTGCGGGGGTAGGCAGCGTGCGGAGGAGGACAGCTGTCGGGAGGGGAGGGGGATTAGGGGAGATGGAGTAGGGGAGGGGAGGAGAGGTGGAGGCTACAACAGGTGCAAATTCCAAGAAGTAGAGTGAGGGAGGGGAGCGGGAGTATGGAGAGGAGCGGAGAGTATGGAGGGGAGTGGGAGTATGGAGGGGAGCGACGAGTATGGAGAGGAATGAGAGTATGGACAAGAGCGGGAGTATGGAGGGGAGTTAAAAGTATGGAGAGGAGCCAGAGTAGGGAGAGGAAAGGAGTAGATGGAGGGGAGGGTGAATCAATGTGAGGGAGGAGGCATGCAACAATGAGGAAGGCCGAGGCTAAGTGCAGGAGGAGGGCCTGCGGTAGTGAGAAATAAAAATGAAGGTTGATGCTTAATATTCACAGTTCATTCGACCCTGCACTGAGGAGGTCTGCAGTCACACAAAAAATTACATATCACCTGTTGAGTTCCATAGAGAAAGCATTGGACTATATGACAGAGAAAGCAGTTCTGCGAGGTGCTGGTAGAGAGGCAGTCTACCAAGAGGGAGTTACAAGGGTAGGGATGCCAGAAATATAGTTGCCTCTGATACCATGTCAGTCCAAGAGGTAACTCAAAAAATGAGAATTTGTATTATATGGAGGATGTGAATGTACTTATACATGTAGGTGAGACTATTAGGATTCATTTCCCAATGTCTCTTGGTCTTCCTTATTTCATATTTTACAATAATATACAATCTCACCCAATCCCTTAGGATTAGGTGTCAACAAATACAAATAGACTAAAGGATTTTTCAATTGTGAGCAGTTGGGTGTACAAAGACCAAAAAGGAGCCTAATATCTGTGTAAAGGAGTCAAGGGACAGCCAAGCAACAAGTGAAAAATGAGAACTGAAAGGGTTGGTTGTGAAATATCTACATCAACAAGTAAGTTGTTTGGTTTTTCATTATTTTGTTGTGAAGATCAAAGGTTACTAGGGAGTTGACCTCAAGCCCTAGATGTATACTATTGTATACTAGTTTTGAATCAGGGTTTTGTAAGGGTTATGATCCCTAGTATGGGAGCCCTATGAATTTATTGTTGATGGAATAATGAGAAGTGTTTTGGGCATATTTATCTATGTATTTTATTGATTCACTTTTATTACATTTCCATTATGCAAAGTGCTTGTAGTAGTGTACATTCAATGTGTTTATGATCTAGTATAGACATATACTACATTTGGGATATAAGGAAAATTAACCATGGTATTAGAGCTTCTTTGAAGGGACAAATAATTTTTTAACACACCCCTTCCTCATCCCAACACATGAACGAGGTGGTTACTATGCTGACCCAAGATCCAAGATGGTGTTATAGAAATTAGTTCTAAAAATTTCAATCTTTTTCAACTTCCTCAAAACCTTAAATATATAGCTTAGTTGTGTTTGTCTCATCGAGATGATTATGATGATATAAATTTCATCTCAATATAACCTATAGATTGAAAGTTACAACCATTTAATGTCTAGTTCCATATCATCTATCTGCCACATGGTCCACGTGTGGCACCCACGTGGTTGTCCCAGTCATCCCCATCACCTCCACTTGGAATTGGTGCATTAGCTTCCAACCCATTCATGTATGGGATCATAGCACATAAGCAATTCTATGTAATAGATGTCGACCCACTCATCCTTCCACGTAGCTCACGTAGCAATTGCAAGCAAGTGTGGGCCCCACGAAGCTACGTCGCCCTGAAAATAACTGTCTGAGAGGTAATACCTCAGAGGAAACCTTCTTTGGAAATATCCTTTCTTAATGAAAACTCTCCTCAAATGAAACCCAGCTTGGGCCCACTCTCGCCACGTCATATTATAAATAAATTCTCTTGGAGAAAATCTTCCTAGCATCATCCCAGAAGAAACCAAAGGGAGATGAAGTGTATTGGGTTCCAAATGTCGATATCCATGATCCTAAGATCTCGGTCCCCAGTGGAGGGTCATATGTGTTGAAAGCTAAATTTCGAGGGCCAATGTCAGTGAGGTCAAGCCCATAATAAGCTATAAGTCACTATTGAGGTACTTAGTCCATTATCTTGGCTGTGATGGTTATAAGGACACCTAGCCCCAATTGTAGAACTTGGAAATTTCCCTTACGGTTATTGTTGAGCCTCAAAATTGTGCTTTCCTTCACCTCATTTTACCTCATTTTCCCTTGTCCATTGCCATCTTAGACTCAATTGATCAATGAATATAGTTAAAATTACTTCTAGAATGATTTACATGACTGACTTGCTAAATTTTGTGATTTTTGCCATTGTAAAGCATTTTGACCGGAACTAGCTGCAGAATGCAGACATTCCGTAGCTAACCGGTGTTTCTACAGTTGCCTTCACGTTTGAGTATGTTCCAGGTGGCCTCTTGAGAAAAACCGCATATGGGCATGATCCACGTCATGTCTACATGGTTCGTTGCTCATCATGGAGGAAGAAACGAATTCTGGGTATGGTTTTGAACGTGGGAACACATTTAGGAAGGAAGATTTCTATTAAGATTGTCTCAGTCCAGATGTCTTTTCCTCTTCACGCAGCCACTTCAAAGAGTCCTAACGTGATTCTGATAAGGAAAGACAGTGTTCCTGAATTGTTGCAAGTATTGTTATGTGCATTTGCTTTATAAACACTTGGGAGACCGAGAGCTATGTTAGAGATTTTATGTTAGATTTGATGCTAGATTTTGTTTAGACTCTGTGCTACATTCCTAAAGACGCAGAGTGTTATGTTCAAACTATTTCATCTTTAATGGATCAGACCGTGTTGTTTTGAAAGCGTGATTTAATTTGGAGTTAAATTCCGTCAGGTGGTAGAGGGCCCCTGCCTCTTGCACGGATTTATTTTGCGTAAATTAGATAAGTCTTCTAGCTGCCTTTACGTTTTGAATTTGAATTAATAGTTATTTTAATTAGCTACTGTAGTCGTACTCATTCTAACTCTTCCACAAAAAGACGCTTTTCCAAAAGACTATAATGATGAATGGGGAAATGACTATAGTGTTAGATTTTGTTTAAACTCTGTGTTACGTCCTTGAAGACACAGAGTGTTATGTTCAGACTATTGCATCGTTAATGGAGCAGACAAAGTTATTTTGAAGGCGTGATTTAATTTGGAGTTGAATGTCGTCAAGTGGTAGAGGGCCCCTGCCTCTTGCACGGATTTCTTTTGCGTAAATTAGATAAGTTTTTCCTAGCTGCCTTTATGTCTTGCATTTGAATTGGTAGTTGTTTTGTTTTAGCTACTGTAGTCATATTCGTTATAGCTCTTCCACAAGAAGACACTCTTCCAATAGATTAAAATGATGAATGTTGAATGACTATGGTATTGTAGGATAGGAGTTGAAATTGTAGTTGTTTTAACTAGCTACTGTAGTCATATTCGTTCTAGTTTTTCCACAAGAAGACACTATTCCAACAGATTAAAATGATGAATGTTGAATGACTATGGTATTGTAGGATTAGGAGTTGAATTTGTATTTGTTTTAACTAGCTACTGTAGTTATATTCATTCCAGCTCTTCCACAAGAAGACATTCTTCCAATAGATTATAATGATGAATGATGAATAGCTATAGTACTGTAGGAATTAGTTGTAGTTTTTGCTATTCACTATCACAGTTACACTTGTTCTAATCACTCTTCCACAAGAAGAAATTCTTCCAAGACATCCTTAAGAAGTTCAAGACATGACCGTGATAATGGATGATTTAGTTGTGTGTTTGTACTAAGTATCATCTCTATTCTTGCTCTTAAACGCTGGCCCAAGACATCATAATGACGAGTAGGGTATGGATGTGATAACTTAGTTTTTTTTCATTTGCTTTCAGTTCATTTGCTTTCAATTGCATACAAGTACACAGTCAGAATTGTTCTACCTCTTCCAAAAGAAGGAACTCTTCCAAAATATCACTAATGATGAACAAACAGATTGTGTAACTTCGTAGATTAATGCATGTTAGTACAGTTAGAACAACTCCGGAGTTTCATTGCATTTAAATCATGATCAGCTACTTCATTTCAAGTTTGATGATGACTTATAGTTCAAGCATTGTTCTAGTTTAGTAGCATCTTAGGTTCATTCTTAGATTAACTCATTGCACTTGCATCTCATATTCAAATTGTCATCCATTGCACAATAGATTACTCTAGTTGTTAGGATTAACAAGACATCCTTCATTATTCACAAACATCTTCTTGTTCTAAAAACTACAAATGATCCATAGTCATAGGAACAGAAGACAACATCACTATAAGGTCTGAAATCTCTCTGCAATCTCCTCATCATTTTATAAACAGAGCTCTTCCTCAAAAGAACTATTTTGAACAAGAAACCAATAACTTTTTGAGTATAAGTTCTGTGACATTCAATTAAATTGCGGAATAGAACTAGGAATTAATCATAGAATAAAAGAGCCTAGGACAGAGTATTGCATCATTAGTGTTTAACTGTTTAGTTAGAGGATTTGCATATTTAGTGATCATTTCTCAAGATTAGTTTGTGTCATTTGTTTAAAAAGTCATTATCAAGCTTTTGCTTTTATTTAGTCATAGTTTAGATTCTGCTTCAGTGTTTTCAATTGCATTTTCCATTCCATACATTAGGCTTAACTCTGTTTTTGACCACCAACTTCTTTCCAGTAGTTTTCTAGACATTTTCATTGTGAGCATAAAACATCAAAAGACCAAAAACATCATAAATCAACATAAAAGACCAAAAACATCACAACACACTACACACAACGCACTAGGAAACAAGCACCTAGGTACATATGGTACACTTCACTTCAGCAGTTTACAAATCCTGGTTGACAATTAAATGAGCTCAATTTAGGAGACTAGATTGAGACCAAACATTTTGGCGCCGTTGCCGGGGAAGTGAAAACTAGGTAACCTTTGTTTCTTAGCATCCAAAAACAATTTTATGCGTAGAGAGAGAGATTCAAGGGGAATATTTATAAGCAGCAGAGGCAGAAGTTTGATTTCTATAACACCACTTGTTTCATCTAGATCCAGAGCTAGTACACCTTCAACTCAAACCCATCTTCCATCCTTTACTGATCCTGGACTTCTAGAAGATCTAAGGTCACCTATTCCATTAGAGAAACCTTCCACTTCATCCACTGAACCTGCCATAAAAGAAGATCCAAAAACTCTTGTTGAGGATACAAACCTTTCTACTTCCACAGGAGAGTCAACCATGGCAGAAGAAGGAGGAGGAGGAGTTGTTAATGGAGAATACACATTATTTGGAGGAGGTAGAGGTAGAGGTAGAGGAGAAGGAGGAAGAGGAGGTAGAGGTGCAGATGGAGGAAGAGGTAGAATAGGAAGCTCTTTTGGGTTCCCTATACTTGATGAAGAAACCAATACAACCATGAAAAACATTTCACCTTCTGTTCTTCCGAACTTCTATGGACTTAAAACTGAGGATCCTGAAACTTTCTTATTCGAATTTGAAGTGTTGTGTAGGACTTATGACTACCTTCAAGATGCTCAAAAACTGAAATTATTTCCCTCAACCTTGAAGGGAACAACATTGAAGTGGTTTATGAGTTTAAACAGTAGTTCTATTAGAACATGGGAAGACATGAAACAAGCATTTCTAGAGAGATACTTGGATTATTGTATGCCGGCTAATCATAAGGAAGAAGTGTTCAAGATGTTACAAAAAGAAGATGAAAACTTAGAAGATTTGTTGGAAAGATTTAAATACAACATAAAAAGGGCACAAATGGAAAACCTAGATCAAGACACTTTAAAAGCTCTTTTGTTGAAAACAATTAGGGATGAATGGCTGGATATCCTTAACATGATGGGAAAAGGGGATATATCACAACTCACATTACCTGAAATATCTGAGTTATGTATCAACCTTTCCAGAGGGAAATCTAAAACTGTCAAAGGTCCAAGAGATCCCGCTCTTGCAAGGGCAAGTAAATCTACTTCTGGGACAGTAAGTAGATCAGAAATAGGACATATGCTTGATGATTTTAAATCTGACATCTTAGGGAGTCTTAGTGAACAAATAGACACCCTCAAGATACAAAACAAGAAAAAGGCTGAATCTGATGCTTTGGCAATCTTTTGTCCCAAATGTAGGAAGAAACATGCCTTGAGAGAGTGTCCTCTAGATGTAAAAGTTGTAGAAACCTGTGTTATTTGTTCTGAGAAACATGAGACCAAGAATTCTCCTTCTCTTCCTGGTCTCAAGGCTGTTTTTCAGGAAGAAACTCCTACAGATTCCACAGAATCTCTTAACTTTGTATCTAGAAGACCTTGGCAGGGATCTCAGACACAAGGATTCCATGATCAAATGTATAATCAACCTCCACCTTGGAATTCTTGGCAGCAACCTTGGCCCCAATTTCAAAATCAATCTCAAGCTTGGGCACAAGGATCACAAGGACCCTATGGAAGATACTCTCCATATTATCAGTATCCACCATCCTATCCACCATATCCACATTTTTATCCTCAAAATTCCCAACAAATTTTTCCTCAAAATCTTCAACAAAATTTTCAACAAAATCCTCAACAACATCATCTGAACCAACCTCATCAAAATCAACCACTTCCATTACCATTCCCTCAAAAATCCAATCAATTGCCAGCTCGGCCCATACCAAACCCAAATAATAAGAACCCTCAGAATACATACATGATAGAAGGACAACAATTTTCAACTTATTTAATTACTCCTCTAGACCTTAGTGATGTTCAACTTAGGTCTGGAAGGATACTTGAAAAGAGGAAACCTTCTGTGATCATACAAGAACAAGACAATTCTGAGGAAGACTCCCTACAGGTTAATAAAAGTCTTGAGGAAGATACATCCTTTCAAGACCAAAACATTGAAAAACTGAAACAAAAAGATCCAATAAATCCAACTCCAATATTAGAGCAACCATCCACATCTACTTCTATACCTCCCTTTCCGAAAAGACTACAAATTGATAAAGGTGTAGAAAAACAAATAATGGTGCCTAATTATGATTTCTTAGATGAATTGAGAAATGTTTGCATTAAAATTCCATTATTGCAAGCCATCAAGGAAATCCCAATTTTAGCCAAAACAATAAAGGAGTTGAGTATGAAGACAACAAAGAAAAGAATAAGAGAAACCAAGAAAATTCAACCGGTAGGACAAATAGCAGACATTATGATGGGTAAGATTACTATTCCAAAGTACCTTGACCCAGGAAATCCAGTTGTCAAAATTCACATCAATGGAATTGAAATTCAAAACACACTCATTGACTTAGGAGCAACAATAAATATCATGAGTAGACAAATCATGGACAAACTGAAACTTCCTAATCTTCTCTTTACACCCACATTATTACAATTAGCAGACAGATCTATGATCAGACCAGATGGGGTAATAGAAGACATTCCAGTGTCCCTAGACTCTTGGGAGTACCCTGTGGATTTCATGATCCTAACACCCAAGAATAATCTAGGAGGCCATCCTGCTATACTAGGAAGACCTTGGTTGGCTACAGCTGATGCCTTTATTAGTTGTAGGTCCGGTGATATGTATATTTCTGATGGTAGTTCAACAAAGAAATTCACTTTATATCCTCCAGCTAGGACAATTACAGAACTAGATGACACTCAATGGATAGAGGATGAAGAATATTTACAACCACTCTTCACAATTTTAGAAATTAGTGAAGATAATCAAATTCTGAATACTCTAGAAAAATTTGAATCTTCTCCAGAGCATAAACATGAATCATTTCAAGAGGGATCCAATATTGAGTTCTTGTCATCTAGGCAGATGTCTCTTCATTCTATGGACAAATTTGGCAGCTCTACAAGTGAAATTTTTCCAGGCGAAACCTTGAACATAAACAAAAACCTAGAAAAATCTCAACAAGAAGAGTTAGTCAAAGTATTACAGAGACATTCTTCTGCATATGCATGGGAATACACTGACATGAAAAGGATAAGTCCCAAGACTTTTACTCATCATATCTATATAGAGGCAAATTGCAAACCAATTAGACAGCCTCAAAGACGGATGAATCCAAATCTTAGGGAAATTGTCAAGGAAGAATTACAAAAATTGTTAAATGTTAACTTCATCTATCCTATTTCAGATAGTCAGTGGGTTTCTCCTTTAGTAATTGTACCTAAGAAAAATGGAAAATGGAGGGTGTGTGTTGACTACCGAGAACTGAATAAATCTACTCTTAAGGACCATTTTCCCTTACCTTTCATAGATCAAGTATTAGATACATTAGCAGGTAAAAAGTACTTTTCATTCCTAGATGGGTTTAGTGGTTACAATCAAATCCAAGTAGCACTTGAAGACCAAGATAAAACCACATTTACTTGTCCATGGGGTACCTATGCCTATCGAGTATTGCCATTTGGGTTATGCAATGCACCTGCAACATTCCAAAGGGCAGTATTAGGAATTTTTTCTGATCTAATACATGACTGTGTAGAGGTGTATATGGATGATTTTACAGTTTATGGGGATACATTTGAAGAGGCTTTAGAAAACTTGGAGAAAGTCTTAAAAAGATGTCAAGAAGCAAACCTTTCTCTTAGTCATGAAAAATGTTTTATGATGTTCACTGAAGGTATTGTTTTAGGGCACCACATTTCAGGGGATGGGATTAGAGTCGATGAGGCAAAAGTTGAAGTTATTTCTAACCTATCCATTCCAAGTTGTCAAAGAGATGTTAGAAGTTTTCTAGGATTTACAGGGTATTATCGGAGATTTATAGAAAACTTCACCAAAATAGCATCTCCTCTCTTCAAATTACTCACCAAAGATTGAGAATTTAAGTGGACTTCTGATTGCCAGTTAGCTTTTGAAACCCTGAAAACCAAAATTTCTGAAGCACCTATATTAAGGGGACCTAACTGGAAGTTACCTTTTCATATCTCGACGGATGCTTCCGATACAGCTCTGGGAGCAGTATTGGGACAGAAAGATTTAATTCCCTATGCCATCTATTATATCAGTAAAAATTTGACTCCTGCAGAGTTAAACTATACTGTAACTGAAAAAGAGTTTTTAGCTATTGTTCATGCCATTAACAAGTTTAGACACTATATAACAGGCTATGAAACTTTTATTCATACTGATCATTCTGCAATTAGATACTTAATGAATAAATCAATCACTAATGGCAGAGTTATAAGATGGTTGTTATTATTGCAAGAATTCAACATTACTATTCTAGATAGGCCTGGAAAACAAAACATTGTGGCTGATTTCCTGTCTAGAAATCAAAATATTAAAGATGACACTCCGGTTGAAGATCAATTTCCTGATGAATATCTTTTTGCAATCTCTACTCAAACTCCATGGTTTGCTGATATTGCCAATTATTTAGTTTCAGGAAAATTTCCTTCAATTATGAATGCAAGGGATAAAAGAAAAATCATTAATGATAGTGCAAGATATTCATGGGTCACTAATGAGTTGTACAAGACAGGTCCAGATTTGATCATTAGAAGGTGTGTTCGTGAAGATGAGATGCCTGAAATTCTCAAGGCATGTCATGATGAACCTTGTGGCAGACACTTTGCAGATAAGAGGACAGCCTATAAGATCCTTAACTTAGGATATTATTGGCCATATTTGTTTAAAGATGCAAGGGAGTATGTCAAAAGGTGTGACAGTTGCCAAAGGGTAGGGAAACCTTCTCCTTCAGGTGAGATTCCATTACAACCTCAGGTACACATTGAACCTTTTGAAAAATGGGCTTTGGATTTTGTAGGACCTATTAGTCCTCCATCAAGACAAAAGAAATATATATTAGTTTGCACCGATTATGTTACTAAGTGGGTAGAAGCTAAACCATTACTTGTTGCTAATGAATCATCTGTAGTTACTTTTCTTTTTGAGGATATTTTTACTCGTTTTGGTGTCCCAAGGGAAATTGTTACAGATCAAGGAGCTCAATTTACATCAAGGCTAGTGGAGCAAATGATGGAGAATTACAAAATCAGACATAGAACATCTACTCCTTATCATCCACAAGCAAATGGTCAAGTGGAATCCACTAATAAAGTCATTGAAGGAATCCTAACAAAGACTGTTCATCCACATAGAAGAGATTGGGTAGATAGGCTTCCTGAAGCCTTGTGGGCCTATAGAACTACATGGAGAAACACATCAGGCCATACTCCTTATGAGCTTGTTTATGGGAAGCAAGTTTTGTTTCCTATAGAGTTCCAAATTCAAACATTCAAGATGGCAGTTTAGCTAGGACTTGATCTGACGGAGGCACAAAAGCATAGACTGGAGCAAATTAATGAATTGGATGAGATCAGACAAGATGCAGTTCAGAAAACAAGTCTAGTCCAACATCAAAGGGCTAGATGGCATGACAAGTACATCAAGGAGAAGAAATTTAAAGAGGGAGACTGGGCTCTCTTGTTTGATTCAAAATTCAAGGATTTTCAAGGGAAATTTCAGACACATTGGCTTGGGCCATATGAAATTGTTCGAATTTTTTATAATGGGGCAGTAAAAATCAGCACTATAGATGAAGAGGAGGTCACTTTTCTTGTGAATGGTCATAGACTGAAGCTATACCACAAGCCACTCTCAAGAGAAGAGTTTGTCAAGAAGTTCCAAGAAGACAATGATGTGAAGTTAATGAAGAAGAGTCTCTCTTCTTCATCAACTTGATTGAATTTTCTGAAGCATTTCTCTTTTGAAAAAAAAATTAAAAAAAAAATGAAAAAAAAAATTAAAAAAAAAATAAAGGTATAAAAATGAAAACCAATCATTGATTGGCATGTTTATACAGAAAAGATAGGGTGAAAATCAGAGTCTCTCTGACACTCTAACTTTTCCCATTTTTTTGTTTCTAAGCAGCTGTTATAAAAATCATAAGTTCAGTCCCATAGTGCTTATGATTCATTTCATCTCACTCCATTTACTTATTCATCCATACTCCATTTCATTTCATCATTCATATTTCACTCCATTCCACACTTCACCCATCTCATTCCATCCTCCATTCATCTCATTTTCACATCAAAACACAAAAATTTGATATCTTGCTGTAAGTGAATAAAACATGTCATGAATTGCAGTACAACCCTTATGTTCCTTCATTCCATTTCATGAACTGAATCCATTCCATTCCATTATCCACTTCATACATATCATAATCCATCATCCATTTTCATTCATACCACATAACATTTCACCCATACTCCAAAAACATCCCATTTTCATGATTAAAGTGTTTTACAGGAACATTCTGCAGCTCAATGGACATTCTGCAGCTGATCAGCCTTTCTGCAGCCCGATAGTCTTTCCACAGCTACAAATCCTGAAGGCATCAACTAGCAGACATCAGAATTACAACAAAGTGACTCAGTGTATTCAAGAATCAAAAACATCAAGAAAATTATGAAGACTCCTCCAGAGATGAGCAGAGAAGACAAAGGCTACAAAAATCAAATAAAGGGCAGAGGTAACAAATTTAAAATTACAATGGCATTTCATAAAAATTTAGCATAGTTTAGTTGTGGATTATTCGAAAGGTTGTTTTAATTGTTTTTATTGATCAAACACCAACAAACCCTCTACAGACTTTGTATTAAAATCTTCCATTTCAAATTTCATATCCGATAGCATTTAAGCGGTGAAATGGCCAAAGCATTTGAATTTTCCACGTCTCTTAACCAAAGCATTTAATGATGATGATTCCCTCTGTCGTCGTAAAATCCTCCGCCGTCTCCTCAATCATTAATACAATCCCTCCACCTCACTCCACTACTCTATTCCGTGACCATTTGCCATAACTTCATTCCGTAGCCGGTATTCCATTCCGAAGACAGAGATATTATTATCACCAGGAGCAGAGCTAAAGGATATCAGTTTGAACAGCATTGAGCATTGTAAACACAGAACAGAGCAGAAGAGGTAAATTTGGAAGTGTAACAGTGTGAGGACTTGAAGCCACTTGATCCCGTGGGCAGATAAAATACCACTGTGGACGGAGTTTGAAGCATTTTCACTATCAACACAGAATTGTAGCAGTGTGAGTTTGAAGTCTTTTGTTACCAAAAGACAGAGGTGTTAAAATTGAAGTCTTTTGCTACCAGAGACAGAGGTGTTGTAGTGATTGAGTTTGAAGACTTTTGTTACCAGAGACAGAGGTGTTGCAGTTTGAAGACTGTTGTTACCAGAGACAGAGATGTTGCAGCGTTGAAGTCTTTTGCTACTAAGAGCCAGAGATATTGCACAAAAAGAAATTTGAAGCCATCTCCCATTGTCTATCAAAGACATATCAGTTCGGAAATTGAAACTGCTTTCATGATCAAACAGAGGCATATCAACCAGAGGTTTTTAAGCTGTTGCCACTATAAAACAGAGGTATGCCATTCCAAAATTGAAGCCATTTTCATTTAGAGCTTGAAGCCATTTTAATCCGAAAGTGAAAGTCATTGTTTTGTGGGTAGAGAAGAGTGTTAATTTGATATTGAAAAAAAATCATGGGTTTCATCGTAAGGACTGAACCTGTGGGGTCAAAATATTTAGAAGGTTACCCACAATGCAAGGAAATGTTACAACAAATAGGATGGCTTCAATTTTTGGAAAAAATTAATGGCTTCCATAAGGAAGTCACAAAAACATTCGCAAGAGCATTTCAAGGGACCGAAGTTGAAATAGGAGATGTCAAGTTTACTGTCACTGAAGTTTTTATTGCAGAGGCTACAGGATTGTCCAGAACTGGGGAGAGATGGTTTAAAAATAGAGAATTCCACAATGACTCCTGGAAACAAATTTTAAAATCACCAAATATGGATGTTAGTGTATTCAAGAAAGGAATTCCCAGTACTGCATTGAAAAGCAAATGGAGAAACATCTTACTTCTTTTACAAAAATTTGTTACATGTGAGGGTAGATATGGGACATTTTATGTCTACCACATCAGACTAATGATGCATTTCCTGGGAGAAGACTTAAACCTACCATATTTCCTGCTTCAAAGTCTGAAGAAGATGGCTTCCTGTGTTCAGAGAAGAGTTCAATTTTTAGAGACAACCCTGTATCATCATGGTTTGGTCAAATTTTTGATTGAGCATCATCTAGCTAAAACAAATGATACATGGGATGATTTCTTAATAAGAAATCATTTTGAAGAAGCAAAAGAACCATCACCTGAACCACAGCCCACAAAGAGAAGTAGGAAATGGAGGACTTCAAATGTTGAAACTGACAAACCAGCCCAAGAGAGCAGTGAGGAAATCATTTTGGAGAAGTTGACTCGAATCAAGAGGCAACTTAAGGAAGAAAAGATAATCAAGGAATCTGTCACAGAGAAAGGAGAGGGGTCCTCTCAGCCTAGGAGAAGCCACAGATTAAAGGGAAAACTGAAGAAAACACCAATCAAACAAACAGGGGTAATCAATATTGAAGATGAAGAAACACCCATTGAAGAGGATGATGAAGAGGATTTTTATGAAGGAACCCCTGAAATTGATCCTGCTCAACAGGAAATTTATGACTATGTGGAAACCTTAGAGAGGACAGCTTCAGAAAGCAGAGAAAGAACCCCCAGTCCTCCACTATCTGAAATAGATATATTAAGGAGGGATAGATATGAGTTGGAAGTGTTGAATAGACATATCAAAAACGAGAATGAAATTCTCAAAAATCAAATCAAGCTCAAAACCGATATGAACTCAACCTTATCCCTGCATATAGACAAAGTGGAGAGGACCAATGAGAAGTTGAAGACAAGAAACAAAAAGCTAATCAGGGCTCTCACCAACCTCAGGTTCAAACTTGTTATCAGGAAACCCAGAAGACCTCTAGCTTCCAGACAAAGAAGAAGAAGGGGATTAGATGTCCTTGCAGAAGCCTCTGAATTCATAGGATAATTTGCATGAGGACATGCAAAGAGACAACAGTGGGGGTATGTTGAGCCTCAAATTTGTGCTTTCCTTCACCTCATTTTACCTCATTTTCCCTTGTCCATTTCTATCTTAAACCCAATTGATCAATAAATATAGTTAAAATTACTTCTAGAATGATTTACATGATTGACTTGTTGAATTTTGTGATTTTTGCCATTGTTAAGCATTTTGACCGGAACTAGCTGCAGAATGCAGACATTCCGTAGCTAACCGGCGATTCTGCAGCTGCCTTCATGTTTGAGTATGTTCCAGGTGGCCTCTTGAGAAAAACCACATATGGGCATGATCCACGGCGTGTCTACATGGTTCGTTGCTCATCATGGAGGAAGAAATGGATTCTGGGTACGGTTATGCACGTGGGAACACATTTATGAAGGAAGACTCCTATTAGGACTGTCTCAGTCCAGATGTCTTTTCTTCTTCACGCAGCCACTTCAAAGAGTTCTAACGTGATTCGGATAAGGAAAGACATTGTTCCTAAATTGTTGTAATTATTGTTACGTGCATTTGCTTTATAAACTCTTGGGAGACCGAGAGCTATGTTAGAGATTTTATGTTAGATTTGCTGCTAGATTTTGTTTAAACTCTGTGTTACGTCCTTGAAGACACAAAGTGTTATGTTCAAACTATTGCATCGTTAATGGAGCAGACAAAGTTATTTTGAAGGCGTGATTTAATTTGGAGTTGAATGCCGTCAAGTGGTAGAGGGCCCCTGCCTCTTGCACGGATTTCTTTTGCGTAAATTAGATAAGTTTTTCCTAGCTGCCTTTATGTCTTGCATTTGAATTGGTAGTTGTTTTGTTTTAGCTACTGTAGTCATATTCGTTCTAGCTCTTCCACAAGAAGACACTCTTCCAATAGATTAAAATGATGAATGTTGAATGACTATGGTATTGTAGGATAGGAGTTGAAATTGTAGTTGTTTTAACTAGCTGCTGTAGTCATATTCGTTCTAGCTCTTCCACAAGAAGACACTATTCCAACAGATTAAAATGATGAATGTTGAATGACTATGGTATTGTAGGATTAGGAGTTGAATTTGTATTTGTTTTAACTAGCTACTGTAGTTATATTCATTCCAGCTCTTCCACAAGAAGACATTCTTCCAATAGATTATAATGATGAATGATGAATAGATATAGTACTGTAGGAATTAGTTATAGTTTTTGCTATTCACTATCACAGTTGCACTTGTTCTAATCACTCTTCCACAAGAAGAAATTCTTCCAAGACATCCTTAAGAAGTTCAAGACATGACCGTGATAATGGATGATTTAGTTGTGTGTTTTTACTAAGTATCAACTCTGATCTCACTCTTAAACGCTTGCCCAAGATATCATAATGACGAGTAGGGTATGGGTGTTATAACTTAGTTTTTCATTTGCTTTCAGTTCATTTGCTTTCAATTGCATACAAGTACACAGTCAGGATTGTTCTACCTCTTCCAAAAGAAGGAACTCTTCCAAAATATCACTAATGATGAACAAACAGATTGTGTAACTTTGTAGATTAATGCATGTTAGTATAGTTAGAACGACTCCAGAGTTTCATTACATTTAATTCATGATCAGTTACTTCATTTCAAGTTTGATGATGACTTATAGTTCAAGCATTGTTCTAGTTTAGAAGCATCTTAGGTTTATTCTTAGATTAACTCATTGCACTTGCATCTCATATTCACATTGTCATCCTTTGCACAATAGATTACTTTAGTTGTTAGGATTCACAAGACAGCCTTCATTATTCACAAACATCTTTTTGTTCTGAAAACTACAAATGATCCATAACCATAGGAACAGAAGATAACATCACTACAAGGTCTGAAGTATCTCTGCAAATTTCTCATCATTTTATAAACAGAGCTCTTCCTCAAAAGAACTACTTTGAACAAGAAACCAATAACTTTTTGAGTATAGGTTCTGTGACATTCAATTAAATTGCAGAATAGAACTAGGAATTAGTCATAGAATAGAAGAGTTTAGAACAAAATGTTGCATCATGGTAAGATTAGTGTTTAACTGTTTAGTTAGAGGATTTGCATATTTAGTGATCATTTCTCAAGTTTAGTTTGTGTCATTTGCCTAAAAAGTCATTATCAAGCTTTTGCTTTTATTTAGTCATAGTTTAGATTCTGCTTCAGTGTTTTCAATTGCATTTGCCATTCCATACATTAGGCTTAACTCTGTTTTTGACCACCAACTTCTTTCCAGTAGTTTTCTAGACATTTTCATTGTGAGCATAAAACATCAAAAGACCAAAAACATCATAAATCAACATAAAATACCAAAAACATCACAACACACTACACACAACGCACTAGGAAACAAACACCTAGGTACATATGGTACACTTCACTTCAGCAGTTTACAAATCCTGGTTGACAATTAAATGAGCTCAGTTTAGGAGACTAGACTGAGACCCAACAAGAATATTTTGGATAATAAGAGAAGCATCTTAGGAAACTGGAGGAGTTTTGTGTTCAAAACATTCAAAATAACAAAAACCTTTCTTTTTTTTTCAAAACACCTCATGGTTAGAGAGATATCGATTCATGTCTGAGGCCTTGTTTTGCAGAAAACTCAAAATTTTTGGCACATAGAAAATCTGCCAAAAACACAGCACCCTTTGCACTGCGCTTTTTCTTGGAGAATCCAATGGAAAAATAACCACCAAAATCATGTTCATAATGATGAAGACATCAACCCCAACAAGTTTCAGAAAATTTGGAGGAGAATTGGTCCCTCAAAAGTGCTAAAACCCACCAAATTTTCATGTTTTTGCCTCCCTTTTGACCTTGGCGTTGTGCTAATACCAGTCTTGGGAAAAGTGGTTTTTGACAGGGTAGATGGGTACCATTTTGGAAAATGAAGGAATATTTGGAAACTAGATTCAGATATATTTCCAATGAGCTATCATGGAGCTTATTTGGACACCGGGAAGGCCTCTAAAAGTGGCTTGCAAGAGAGACTATTTTTTCTGTCATGGCGCTGCGCTTTTGCCAGGAAAATGTCATTTTCATCAACTTCAACAAATTTTGACTTTTTGACTTTTTATCTTGGGAAATGAGAAATTGTTGATGTAAAAGGTCAAGATAGATGTATATTTCATGTTTTTATTGTTATCTAGGATATATACATCAGATAAGTCCTCTAGAGGTCAAATGAATTAGTTTCCTCTCTTTTAGAGGCAAATTGTTGAAGTTTCCTAGTCTTCAGATTCGTATTTGGGAGTAGGTGAAACTGATCCCTATCTCATGGATTCGACTCCCTGAGGCTAGGAAGAGTGGTTTTTAGGTCTATATGATTTATTTTCTCAGTCATTGTAATGGTTGGATTCACTTGGAGCTTTGGCATCTCAAGAGACATATTTGTATCAATTTGGCCTGGACATTAATGATAAATTTGCAGCTATTTCTTTGGGATCCATGTGGTATGAATGGTTTGACACAGTTTTTTCTTTGTGATCATTTTTATGAATGTATTGTAAGCTCATAAACCATTTTCATGTCTATGATATGCTTAATTTCAATTTGAAAGGCAGAATTCATGTTTACATGCTCTGTTTTGGGAAATTTCGCATAATTTGACTATTTTCTTCAGTTTAGGGAGAATTCATCTCATATGCTCTTCCTAACTCCTCAACGGTCTATTCACCTCACCATAATCATCCTTTAAATTTCAAAACTTCTACCTACATTGCCCCTTAGAACACTTTGCAAATTTTGACCTAATTTCTTTGCCCTAGCTATTTAACTCCTCCTAATCCAGCAAAACCCTACACAAATCAAAAATCAAAAACCCTGAGCTACTATACCTAGCCTAAAACCTTCTTTCCTCAGTCATTTTGATTGTGATTCATATGAAGAGAGCTCTAGCCTAGTATGGCTAGCTACTTGGCTAAGCATGGTTTGAGGTTACCTTGGAATTACCTCTCTCAACCCGAGGTTCAATCTGAGTGATAACACTCCCAAAATAAACCACCGCAGCAATGCCTCTTGATGCCATTCCAACTCATCATCATACCAAGTATGGTGGCCATACTCTCCTAACAGAAGCCAATGTAGTAAGGCCTCCTGCTGCCATCCTACATCATCATCATGCAAGGTATGGGAGAATGTCAGCCCATATTCTCCCAGGAGTAACCAGAGCAACAATGACTCTTGCTGCCATCCCACATCATCATAATGTAAATCATGAAGCAATTATATACTGATTGACATGTATAATGTCACATCATACCAACATAACCAGGCTTCCTGCTGCCACATCATATGGGTGTCATGCAAAGCCCAAAACAATAATATACCCATCGATATGTGATATTTCATGTGATGGCCAAACTCCCTCAAAAGTAACGAGTGCAACCATGCCTCATGCTGCTTCATCACACCAGTAATATGAAATACATGGATCATACAAATGTGAAATGTTGGGCAGTAACAATACTCACCTAAGAATAGCCAACACAGCCATGCTTCTTGCTGCCCTGTATCATAGATCTCCAAGTAGCTTTTCGACCACTTTCTCATCATCCTCCTCCATCCATCCAACTATGGGTGATGACTCATATCATGCTCTAGTTCGGTATCCACCCAATGGAGAACACCATTCTCCCCAATCTGATGACAATATTTTCACTCCATGATATGTCGAAGTGCATCCTCCTTGAGGTCTCTCCATGAGAACCTCTCACCAATGGCCCGATAGAATCTATGAGGTTCTGAATATGTTGTATGCAAAATCTTCTCTTTGAGCTGTGAGATGCTCATCAAGAGGGCTCCATCCTGATAATGGAAGATGGTATCCATCAAAAGATGTTTATCATCTACCATATTCCCCCCCAATGCTTAATAAGTGAAGTGGTCATCGAAATGCTCAAAGAATAATTGGGCCCCCAAATCATCATTGATCCTCAGTGTCAACGTTGTTGATCTCCATGATAATGCATATGTTGCCACATGGTCCTCTTCATACACAATGTTGAACTCATAGTGTTACATAGTACTGATCCACCATTGTTGCCTCTTCTACAGTTGCTGCTCCTCCTCAACAAGATGCCAGGGACTATGGTGGTGGGTCTTTACCCGTAATCTATTTTCAATAAAAAAAACTGCTGAAATTCGACCAATGCATTAATAATGGCCAATACCTCTTTTTCATAAATAGAATAAGACAGTTCATGTGACTAACCTCTGGTTCTCGAAAGCTATTGTATAGATTCCCTGCATTATGACTATGCTAATCCCATCCTCCGAAACTCCACACTCCAACACAAAGTGTTGTGTGCATCTCAACAATGTGAAACTTGGATAGCTATACACCTCCTCCTTGAAAAATTCAAGGGTCCTCTGCGCAGTGATAGTCTTCTACTCCAAATTAGCAAGGTGCTCTAACCCTTGGTCATGCAATTTCTCTGATGGCATGACCCCACAAATCTCAGTATGAGGTGTTGAAATAATATGGGGTGGAAATGTTTACAAACCTTGGATCATCTGATACTTGGTAACATCTTGAAAAGCTACAAGAGTTCCTCCAACCTGTGCAATTTCTTCTCCAAAAACTGGTGATGATGATGGCTGCTCCTCTACTGCTGCACCAGCGCTGGTATTTGCCTCCTCCTCATGCATCATGCCTAGGACTCTCAATGTCAAATTCTCAAGACCATCTTGCAAATATGCAAGTGCTCCTCATACTGATGCAAGTACTTATGCAGTTGGTAGTGGTGGTAGTTTCTCTTTTTCCAGAGTGATGACATCTTCCCTTTTCTCCTCATATGCTTCCTCATTAATGTCGAAAAATGTCTCTATGGAAAGTGTCTCTAGTTTTCTTCTGTCAAACCTCTCTACCAACCTTTGAGTGAAGTCTACATATGTAGTCACTCTTGCATGCTCCATATGGCTGAACCACCAATCATTTGCTTCACCTTCAAGGTGTAGCGCTACAATCTCAATGGCATCCCTTTCCGCTAGTAGGTGTGGCTGGAAGAAATCATCTAATTCCTTCATCCAAACTTTTTTTGTGCTTGTGGATGACCCATCAAATGTAGGTAGGAAAAATCTATTATGTATGTGCCCTCTTTTTCTATTGTTGTTGTGGGGTCTCCGATTTTATTTTATCTGGAAAAACTGTTGGAGAGTCATATTCTCTTTGAATGCTCTAGATCGATATTTGTACTCTGTAAGGTAATAGCTCAAATTGTCATGCTCTAAGTATCCTCCATCTCCATGCCATTCATTTCCTCTACAAGGAAAGTGGGGATAGTAGAGTGTTGTGGAGATTTTTTCACTGTCGATTGATTGTGTTGCCTATAGGAAGTGCTCGGACCTTCCTCATTCTGAAACCCTCTAAAGGTTTCCCTTTACTTTTCCCTTATCATTTCTTTAATATCTATGGATATATCCTGCATAGATCTGAAGAGAAGTGTGGAAAAACTCAATCCCTCCACCATTGTAGATATCTAATTTCTGCTTCTTCTTCTGATGTCATGAAATGTAGTGCCCACAAGCTGAGCCAAAAATCATGCTATGATACCATTGTAATATCCCAAAATAGGAAAAGACAGTAATACAAAAAACAATAACTGGAAACTACAACAATATGGAAATAAATTGTAAACACCATAAAAATAGAAAGAACAACTGAGTCATTTTATTAACAAGGAGGTGAAAATACAAGTACAACAGTGCTAAAAAACAGTAGCACTCAAGCAGACAAAGATGGCTAGAGTGACCCTTAAGTCCTCCCACTGAGAACACTGCGTAACTATTGCTCTATTGGAGACCCTACTGTGTTGTCCCCGTTAGAAATGCTAGAAATATAATTGTTGCTTGAAAATGGATGTGTATATAAGGTTGTTATGGAACTCATGAAATGTCGATATTTGGAATCTGGACTCTATGATGAAAACCCAGAATAACCCAGAAAGTATTTCCGGATTGGCTGGCCTCAGAAAATCACCCTCTTAGGGTTTGTAATACATAACTACTAGGTATGCAGATCTATGTCATGAGCTGAAGATAAGATAGCTGCAATATCACTCAATCATCTCAATGCTTTAAGGGCTGACCCCTTATCCTGATTCCCAAGCTAGAAGCTTGAGATCTAGCTCCTCCTTCCTCCTCTCAAGGTGCAGTTGCTGAACTACACAACTGCTAGAAGTGACTGCATTTTCAAGAGGGATAGTGCTATAGCCTGCTACTATATGTTTCAATATTGCTCACAATGGATGGAAATGATCTCACCAAAGTGAGGGGATGATCTCTCACAGGATTCCAAGATGAAATACTTGGACCTTCCTCCCTCCTTTGAACGTACACTGCTGGAATGTATAATTCCTGTAGGAGATGTTGCTGCATGGAGGTGTAGAATGATGGCCTGATTCCCGATGTAAGAATGTTGCTTTCGGAAGACTGAAATGGATGCACAAGGTGACGGTTTGTTCCCTCCACAAGTTTCCCGACTGAAATAATGGAAACTACCTTCCTCCTCTCAAACCTTAAGGCAGGAATGTGTAATTCATGAAGCTGTATACGTTGAAGAGAGGGGATGAATGTGGCATAGTTTCCGGATTATGAATGGTTTCTCAAATAAACCTTTCCAGAGTAGGCACTCGAATTCTTCCGTGGATAAGGGTGGGATCTCCGCTCGGAGACACCCATGTGCTAAACAGCACAACAGACTTAGCTACACAATTGAAGCGTGCAAAGAAATGTCGAAATGAAAATACAATATCAAAATATAGAATGCCTTCTATGGCTGCCCTCACCTTCATTTTATGCTTTGTGAGCCTTCCCTAGCCTTGGCCCACCTCATTACTGCGTTGCACATGTGTCCACTAGCCTCCATGAAGACTGTGTTGTCCTCCATGATCTCCATCATATCTACATTTACTCTCCACTCCCTCCATCTTGTGTGCATTTAATGCACCACTTTCTCCATCACTTCATCATTATTCCTCCATGATGTTACTTTTATTCCTCCACTATCTCCATCATCTTCCTCATTATTTCTCTATGATCTCCACTCTTCCTTCATTAATAAGTTGTTCCACTACTCCATAATGATGATACACTACCTAACTAACCCACATTCACACAAAAGAAGTGGATTTTATTCATCTAAGGGGTTTATGGGTCCCCCCACCCTTTTATTTACTTAACTACATAAGAAAATTAAGAACTCTAATATTCCAATTAACTAATGGAAAATTTTGAATATTACAAGAAACTATAATTTTATTTCAGTGTCCATATCAAGGAAGGGAAAAATATCTCATTCACGTGACTGAAATTAGATGGCCATGCACTAACTTGGTGGGAAATCCACATAGAAACCCTGAGGTTGGAGGGAGAACCTCCAATGACTAAGTGGGAATATTTCAAAACCCTCATTAAGTCACATTTTTATCCCATTGGGTACGAGGAGGACCAGTGGATCCGGTGGCATTTCTTCAGGCAAAACTGGGCCAAAGCATGCAGGAGTACACCACATAATTCATAAATATGGACATAATGTTGGGTATATCTCCAAAGAACCCAGATGTACTCCTCAATTATTTTAGGGATTTGCATCGCCATCTGCATGAGCAAGTAATGTTGTGCAAGCCCAAATCAGTGGATGAGGCTTGTGTACAGGCACAACACCTAGAGAACATAGGCCTAAAAAGAGTGCAATCAAGTGGATCGAAGCATAAGGAGAAACAAGAAACTTCTAAGGAGGGGAGGAAGAAGAAGAAATGGGGGAAATATAAAAATACGGTAGCCACAACGCACAAGTGTAAATATCATATTAACCATTACAACATTTATTTCCACAGAGAGGAGAAGTGTTGGAAGTTGCATCTAGAGCTAAAATCGAAGAAGAATAATAAAGATAACAAGAATAATAATCTCATGGCCACGGATACAAGAAACCAAGTTTACAATAGCTCAGACGTGGATGAGAATATCATTTGTAGATCAGTGCAGAAGGAGGTGAATTTGAGTAGCCTTTAGAAACATGAAGAGAATGAAATGAAAAAAAATATTCCATATAAAGATACAATTCAAGAAGAAAAATATTAATTCTCTATTTGACTCAAGATCGGAAGTGAATCTCATTGTATAAAAGTTGGTCAAGAAGTTGGGGCTGGAATTTTGTGATAATCCAAACCCATATACATTTGGATGCATAAATAAGGATGCAGAGTTGAAGGTAACTAAACACTGTAAAATTATATTTTCTATTAGTGTTGATTTTATTGATGAAGTAGATCTAGATGTGGTTCCCCTTTATGTATGTGGATTCATGTTTGGGATTCCATACATGTGCATGTGTGATGAAATATTCATGAGTATATTTAATGAGCATCGTCTCATCAAGGATGGATAATCGTTCATCATCAATGCTCACAAAGTCAAGTAAAAAATTCCACTTGTAAGTGCTAACCAAGCCAAGAAATTGATCAGTTCCAGCAAGAAGTGTGTTTTGTTGTTTTTAAGAGAATTTCAATCTCAAGAGGAGTCACTAAGAGGCAAGGCATCCCTAGAGGGTTGTACTAAGAAACAAAAACATCAATTGGAGGATTTGTTACGCACATACAAGGATGTGTTCCGAGAGCCTAAATGGTTACCACCTAAGAGAGAAGTGGAGCATTAGATCCAACTATTTCTAGACTCCCCAATGCCAAATATTGGGAAGTATAGGTATTCCGTTATAGAAGAAAGTGAGGTGAAGAAATAGTGGCAAAATTTGCTGGAACAAGGTTTCATTCGACCAAGTACATCACCACGTGGGTCACCCATCATCATTGTGTCGAAGAAGGATGGGACTTGGGGGATGTGTGTAGATTATAGGACATTGAACAAAATAACGCTCAAAAACAGATACCCCATGCCCAGGATAGATGATTTGTTGGATCATTTTCAGAAAGAAAAATACTTCACTAAGTTGGACCCGAAGTTTGGATATCACCAGTTTTGAGTCAAAGAAGAATATACATGGAAGGTTGCCTTCAAAACCAGGCAAGGTTTGTATGAGTGGTTAGTTATGCCATTTGGCCTATGTAATGAATGAGCTACATTTATGAGATTAATGAATGATCTATTGCGGCCTTTTATAGATTCATTTTTTATTGCCTATTTGGATGATATACTGGTATATAGTGCTACCTGGGAGGAGCATATATCACATTTGACGTAGGTGTTGGAAACATTGAAGAAGCACCAGCTGCTAACAAATTTCAAGAACTATGAGTTTGTGCAGCGGCCTTTGGTGTATCTGGGGTATGCGATCAGTGGAGGAGAGTTGAATATAGACCCTTCTAGGATGGATCCCTACATGAAATGGTTGGTTACTATGTCAAGAGTTTCATTGGGGCGGCACAATACCTGAGGAAATTCATAGCCTCATTTTCAGCGGTAGCAGCACCGCTGCACGCCATAACAGCAAGTGGCAAGGGTTTTCTAGTGGGGAAAGGGTCAGCAAAAGGATTTCGAGGAGCTAAAGAAGAAGATCAGTCAAGCTCAAGTTCTGGCATTACCAAACTTGCAGTGGCCCTTTGAAGTGCAGACAAATGCGAGTGGGTATGTTATGGGAGTTGTCTTGATGCAAGGAGGAAGGCATGTTTACTACATTTCTAAAGTATTTCAAGGGGAATTTCTTAAATAACCTACCTGTTGTCGACAATTGTTGTCTCCCCTAGAGACAGTCTAGAGTTGCCATAGACCAATGCCTAGGACATCTTAGCATAGCAGGGAGCATATAATAAAACTGGGGTGTCAATCCAAAACTCTCCTGCTATCTCTTGTAAAACAAGGAAATTGGTTTAAATGGGACCAGGACTTACAGGAACTGCCACAGGGAAAGTAATGTTGCAGAGACAAGATGAAAAACTCCAACACAAAAGCATCAGATAGTTAAGAGACAATTTACTATAAAGAGGGCCGATTCATATAATATGCCACAGAAATTAAATATCAGAAGATGTATGTAGGGAAAGAAACATAAGAGGATATTAGTTAACTTTGGTTTGATACCTAGATACACAACAGAACCACATATGGGCTTATCATTCTAAGAATCCATACATGACAATGGCGTTTTAAAAGTACCCTCCCAAAGCAACTAATATATTAGAAAGATGGATGAAATGAACATGAAACAGTATATCATGCCTGAGCCATATTTAAAGCGCTTGACTGATCCAAGTATGGGCATCAACTAGGATGAATCCTTACCTAAAATCAGTGAGCCACTCACATTCCAGTACATGATACAAGAAGAAATATGAAATGAAATGTTATATTAATCACATAAGAGAAGGTTACATACTGTGAAATACCAAAGACCAAAATCCTCATTACAGATAGAACTCCTCCTCACTGAGACCCTATGGGCTCTGAGCCTTCACACAGAAGCTTTACAAAATGTATACAAACGTGCCTTTCACTGCACAATTTTTTGATACAAGTTTGGAACCTTTACAATGTCTTTCTTCCTCCCTTTTATAGAAGAAGGAGAAGAGAAACTAATAAAAGAGGTAGGTAAAAACAATTAATTGTTTCATTAAAGCAAAATGGCGGAAACATTTCGCGCCCATACTATTTGATGGCCATGAAATATTACATGTACTCTGCGGCCAGCTCCATGAAGTAAATGCATTGGGTAGAAGATCTCTTGAGAGGTAAGGTGTGAGGAATAAAATATATAACACTCTGTACTTTCCTGAGAGAAAAAAAAATAAAAAAATCTGTTGAAGTAAGACCTGGAGGATAAGATTTTTATGTACTCGTACTCTCTGTGCTTCTGAATGTCGAATTGGAATTTAAATTCTTCAATGCCAGATACTGCATTCCTTGGATCTTTCATTGATATTCTTTGTCGCGACAATTAATATCTCCATTTGTAAAATCTGCCCTCTGGATTACTCTGGAGGGTTTGATAGCTTTTGATCTCTGCTCTTTAAATGGCAGTCATATCTCTACAACTACCCGGGGTATTCTTCAATAATTCTCCTTCTGCAAGCCGGTCCTTGGATGTGTCTTCGATTTTTGTAATGGAGACAAAGATCAATGGTGATCTCTCATCACTGCAACCTGCAAAAACAAACACGTTAAAGAAAACCAGATGCAAGGGTGGTGGAGGCGGTCGTGACTATGGGTGTAGACTGGGAGAAATAATGAAATATACAGTGGAACAGGGGTAAACAGGCGAGATAGAGGTTTCCCATGCAAAACACCAACGTTCAACATATGGATGGAATGTATAAAAGGTGGAGGGGGAATGGAAAAGACACGTGGGATGATGACAGGGATGTACGAAAGACCAAGCGGAAAGGGGTGACGTGGAGGTGGAATCGGGCGATCAGTGGGCGTGTGAATGATTCTGGGCCATACGATCGTATGACGAGATGGATGGTCCAAAAAGCGTGAGAGAGTAGTGAAGTGGCGGGCCCGAGACACTGTACACAGGGTTAAACACTCGCACAAATTTGTAGCGCGATGACCGTTGGATGATGCCCTTCAGATCGAATGGCTCACATAGATTTCGCTGCACGTCATTGCTCAGAATTTAACGCGCGAAATGGAGCGGTTTTGGAACAGTGGCCCAAGACGCGTGGCGCATAATGTATGGAATCGCTGCGATTTGCGGAATACCGCCTGCCCAGCAAAGGTGGTGCAAAATAAACAGGGCGGTTTTGAGCAATGAAAGCGGGCGAGGGGTCCACCAGAGCGGCAGGTCGTGGAACGTTGAACTGTGTTTGATCTGACAGCTGAGAGCGGTTCCGATAGGTATCTGCGTTCGGTACCTTTGGGACTTAACACGTGGTTCTAGGCTTCCGTCATGCGGTTAATAAGATATAGGGGGCCATAACTAGAAGGAGCTAGACCTGTCATGACTTTGAATACGCATTCGTGGCACTTTCTAATGCGTTTCATGGGGGCGAGAAAGGCAACGGTAAGCAAAAATGGATTTCGTGAGCCATGATAGGGAACTTGAAAGTTTTAGGGGGAGTTTGAAGACCAAAAATTTAAATAAGGAGCTGTCATGGACAACATCGGCTCCAACTGGGGACGACACGTTCATCCCTGGACGTGTCGAGAACCTGCAGACCACCTGATTATCATTTATGTAAACTCTGTTCCTCAACCCCTCTGCACTTTACTTCATAGTTCATCAGCACGTCCTCCTGGATCAAATCAAAACCGAAACAATACTTATATACAATATGGTACATCAGGCTTGCTCTGCCTAAATCAGAATTGGAAGTAGGGCTTTAGAAATTGGCCGTTTACAGGGGCATCCAACACGTCGCCCTATAAATTCTCCAATATAAAGGTGTTATTACCTCCCTGTTCCACAATTTTAAATGGGTCGAATTTGTCGTGCTTTCCTTTTTCAGCCCTCCGGACATCCCACCTGAGCACCAGATCGCCAACCTATAGCTTCTTGTCTTTTGCATGCTGATCAAATATATGTTTCATTTTCTCTTGATATTCGGTTAGTCTCTGATTCACTTGATCTCGTGTTTCCTCTAATTCCATCAGTTGATTAATTCTTCTGACCATACCATCTGGTTCTTCCTGACTTTCCTGCATGAAACGTGCCACTGGCAAAGCCAGCTGCACAGGAAACACTGCTGCTCGTCCATACACCATCTCATATGGAGATTTTCCAGTTGCTCTCTTGCTGGTTATTCTATTTGCCCATAAAGCAAATTTCAATTGGGAATCCTAGTTCTTCTGATTTTCGTTTATAGTCTTCTTCAAGGCCCTCACTAGAGTTTTATTAGAAGATTCTGCCAAACCATTTCCCTGCGGATAGTAAGCTGTGGAGTGCTTCAATGTGATGTTATAATGCTGGCAGAAATTGACAAATTTTGCAGATTTGAAGGCCTGTGCGTTATCAGTCACTATTCTAGTAGGACAACCAAACCTGGATATGATGTTTTCCTCTATGAATTTTATAATGACAGTGTCCGTAGCATTCCTTGCAGGTATGGCTTCCACCCATTTTGTAAAGTAATCTGTATTTGTCAATATCCATTTATGTTGTCCACTTGAGGGTGGGTGAATTTCACCTATAAAATATATTCCCCATTGTTGAAATGGCTCGTTTACATGAACTGGAATCAAGGGCAGAGCTGCCAACTTCTGTTTCTCAGCAAATTTTTGACAATTATCACATGCTCTAACCCAAGCAAAAACTTCTCCAAATAATTTAGGCCAGTAGAAACCAACCTTTAAGATTTTATGAGTTGTGGCCCTCCAGCTATAGTGTCCTCCACAAATTCCCTCATGGAATTCTATCATTACATTTTCCACTTCATTCTCTGTAAGGCATAATAGTAGTATACCTGAAGGGTCCCTCCAATATAGTTGGCCATTAGCAACTATATAATTTTGTGATTTCAATCTTAAAGCCCTGTATTTTGCTTTATCACAACTTGGAGGACAACTGAGTGTCAAAAGATATTCCATTATTTCTTTGTACCAAGGACTGGTG